>JAOUZG010051192.1:0-34709 GCA_026289955.1 Argiope argentata
CCTTGCTCTATATTTGCAATTTTATACTGAGAAATCGGATATCAGTTCAATTGTTCTATTAACGTCCAATATAAGGCAATATAATATTAACATCCAATGTGTAAGGCAATACTAGGATATTTTGGGACGGGCCTCGTCATTTTTATCAGATGTCAAACGGCGTGGGCGACAGCTGAGCTGGCACTCCTTTCTCTACACAACACCAGCCTGTGGTTGTGTGGAACTAACGGATGTAACGTGCAACAGACCCCTTTTACAAGACGGTTCTTCGATTGAATTCGGTTTAGAGCCTGAAACCCAACGGCTCACACGCCGAGACCTTACCACCATGCCACCGGGGCTCTTCTTTCGACAATGAGGAAAAAATTTCCAAAATTTTCCTTTCAATTGCATTTTTTTAAATGCATTTTATGTAAAATTTGATAAAAAAATCATAGTATTATTTAAAAAATAATTTGGAAAATAATTTTCATTCCTGAATTGCTCTTTAAAATTTTTCTATCCGATTAATTTTAACAAGTTTATAAAATTAATTCCATGTATCAATACTCATGCAATTCATAGCCAAATTATTTAAACGAAGAAATAATAATTGATGTAAATGAAAAGATCCGCCTGTTTCGCGATAAAGTTAAGAGTGCACTAATTAGTAAAGTTATACCAGACTCTCCGACCCGCTCGTAGGCACGCGGATTGAAACCATAAAACTGAATGACTGGACCGCCACAGCTGCTGCTGGGGGTATCTATGGTTTAGTCCTAAGGATCAACACCAGCCACGATACAATCCTCCCCGTAGGAAGTACGTCCCATCATCGATGGGAGGAGTCTAACCCCTACCTATTAGTATGGTCTACAGAGTGGTGAGATCCAATCACCGTGCCGGAAGCCTCTCATCTTCATATCGAGGTGCCCTCCAGGGAGACCACTATTTAGTGAAAAACTAAATTGTATCTTGATAGATGTAATACAGTCTCTGAATGCTGCATAAATTAATAAAAGCAATGAATATTTCGTCCAGTTTAACAATGTAGTTTTAATTAATAAGAGAACTGAAAAATCGGTATAAAATACATTCAATTACTGTATAGTAGTAAATAAATTCTACAAGATAGCTATTTTTCATTTTAACAATATCGATATTCAATGCTAAACTAACTTTTTTAAATCGGAGCAAGAATATGTTGAAAGCACCTTAAATGTAAATATGCTAACGCAATAATGGATGCAGCAAAGGAAAAGCATTACATAGACAGCGTAAACATATTCAGTTAAAAAATTTATCATAAAGAATATTCTTTACATGAAACATAAAGAAGGTTTGTTCTGTGAAAAGCAGAAAAGGATACACGTGGAAAAAATAAAAAAACAATCTTTATTTTTCACTTCATGCATTCTATCTTGTGGTTTTTCTTTGAGCCTTTTAGTTTAAAAATGTATTTTACTTTGTAAGGAAATTACATTTTAAGTAAAAGTATGAAAATGTTTTCAGTCTCCAGAACTTAAAAATTCTATTATAGAGTTAATATTAAAATATCACTTTAATGGAACCCTTGCCTTTGATTACACTTCTATTTTCAGCTATAGAATGTTTTATGAATTACAAGCAGTAAAATTCCGAATATAAAGCAATGAAAGAACACGTTATTTAAAAGACTAATAACTAATATTAAGATAATCTGCTGAAATCGAGATACTAGTAATAATACATTAATTAATGTATAACAAATAGATGTACCCATACTGAAGCAATAATATTTCAAAATGAGTATGAATTACAGTAGACATTGATTTTAGTTCACAGAAATTTACTAAATAAATCATCTGGTTGGATAAATTTAGTTTATATTACCGTCCCATTTTAAAATAACCTTAGGGTTATTTTGTCTCGAACCTCACAATTTTGAACTGCAGTCAGATGAAGAGGGTGATACCTCAGCTAGCACTCCCTCTCCGTACAACTGGAGGACATTTATTCATGACGGATTTAACGTGCAACAGAACACCTTACACGAAGGCAGAATAGGGTCTCAAATCTGAAACCCTAGGGTTCACGTGACGAGTCTTTACCACCAAGCCACTGCTGCCCAAACCATCTGGAAAAATGGTTTTGAAATATATGAGAAACGTTATTTTTCATGCTTTGATGGACTTTAAAAAAGACTATACAATACGATATTATTTTGTAATTATTATATTAAAGTGTTGGCAACCTTAATAAAAAATTATTTGACTGCTGATAGTTTAAGGTTAGTTTACATATTATTTTGTCAAAATTTTCCGTGACCATTTTGCATATGTATGCTTGTAAGATTGTTGGCATAGACCTTTGATTTCAAATAACCTCATAAAAAAAGTCAATTGTTTTAAATCACACGATCTAAGTGGCCAATTCTAAAATTTTCTAACTGTGACCACTAGATTTTTCATTATTTTTGAAATATTGTACAACAATTAAAAGTCGCTGATATAATGTATAAAATTCCATTTTACAAACCCTGAACTATCAGGTGTCAACTAAATTGTTAACTGTAATAAAATTGACAACACTTTTATGAAAAATTCAAATGTTAGCAAATTAAAATCTTGCTTTGATTTCGGGACACTTTTTACATGCACAAAAAATGTTTCGAAAGAGTCTTTTAATAAGATTAATGTATTTTCTATTTTTCATTAATTTAGAAACTTTATTTATGATAACAAACCTCTTAAAAACATCATAAAAAGCAAGGAATAGTTTTTCAGATAAAAAATATTATATCTCGAAGTAATAAACTATTTTCATTAATTAGGATAAATCCAGAAATACTCAACAAAAAAAATCACACCCTTTAAAATGTTGCTACTGCCAGAATCCAAGTGTAAAATATTTAATTAATTTTCCTCGATTATTTACAAGGTTTATTCAGCTGACAAAAATATTTTTTGACCCTTTGGTATTTACTTAATAAGTGATATTTGCAAGAATGAAGGTTCTTCGAAATAAAATTAATTTAATCTACATCCTCCTTCCCACCCCCACAGCAAAAAAAGTCGCTCGAAATTCTTTATCAATTTGCATAATGGCATCCCGCTCTTGTTGCCACAGGATAGGTAAAAAATAATCAGTTTAGAAAAGTAAATTTGATTTATTATGTAAAAAGCACCGTAAAAATGCTCAAAAAGTTTAAGAAGCAGCAAGAATAAAATCGTTGAATAATAAATTTAAGCAAATAAAAGAAGTGTTGGTTAAACGAAATGATGCATCCGAAATAAAGCAATAAAACATAAACAACAATAAATGTAATTTACAGAAAATAATTTCATAGAATTCTTCAAAGGATTTTATTCATACAATTAAGATTAATTGTATTAGATTTCTTTATCAATAAGAGAAGTGCGTGTTTTCTATCGATTTCTAATTTCGCTATTTTACTTCTTTATTCCTTCTAGCCAAACTTTCAATCGTTTTTAAATTTATATAGGCAATACGTATAAGAATGTTTTTAAAAACTTCAGCTCTACATACAAAATTCTCTATGGAATATTTAAGACATTTGGCCTGCTGAGATTTAACAAATTTATTATAATCCCAATGGCTGAATTGTATTTTCCAGACTTGCATATTAAGTTAATTAAAGACAATAAAAAATTTATAGAAAAAAAATAAGTAAATATGCGACAATAAAACAAAAATGGGGTAAAAATTGAGAAAAACAACAAAAAATTTATATTATCGAAACATATATAGAATTTATATTGTTATTGAAAATTTGATGACACGAAATTATTTTTAAAAATATCAAGAAGGTCATCTTATAGAATCTTAATAAATAAAGGTTTCATACATCTCCTTAGCCAGTTATGAAATTGCGGACTTTGGGGAAGGGTGTGTTGTCATTAGTGTTCAAATATTTATTTTTCTCGTACAACACGTGAGACTTGAGCTGAGAAAAAAATCTGCACTTTTATATCATTACTTGCATATTGTTAACAAACAGTAGTTACGAACGTGCTTTAGTGAGAATTCTCTGGCTAATTTTTTTGTTGGTCACTTGCTGGAATTGAGGTTAATACACAAGTACCAGAAAATCGAATATATATTTTAGAAATGCTTTCTTACGATTTTTTGATCCCGAATTTGGTCCAAACCTGCAACTATTTCATTTGTTTTTAAACATAGCAAAATTCATTTATTTAACTCATTTGATTGAGTTATTGGGCTTACATGCATGAGAGTTTACATTTATTTAACTCATTTGATTGAGTTATTGGGCTTACATGCATGAGAGTTTACAAACCGACAGACGGTCAACCTCTTGTCGGATCCCGTTCAAACTTTGACAGGAATCTATCCTTTGCATGATAAATCTGTGTCATAATTTTTATTATTCCTATTCTTTTCGTTTTCTGATTTTCTTGTTGGATTAATGCAATAGAACAACCAGCCTTTCTCTTAATGGTTTTCGTTCAAATTTTAATTAAAGGATTTAAATTTGATGCAAAGACTATGTGCGAGAATTCATTGAGCTAATTCTAAGAATTACTTTTCTCACAAACAGAAGTATACATTTCCAAAAATTTCGTTTTTTATATAGCCTGAAATGTATATCGAATTCTCGTGTTCATTTTTTTCTCAATTACAATACTTTTTTTGTCAAGTACTATAATTAAATTTATGTTACAAGAAAGTAATAATAATTAATACTTTAGAAACTATAAAGACGCACCTTTTTCTTTAATTGGTAAGTTATATAAGATATTGAATTGAGCTGGGTTTATAATAAATCGTTGAAAGAAGTATGGATACTTTTATGGCAGAAAACTATTAGAATGAAATCAGATCAATCTCTTATCAGTCTACACTTTTATTTCGTTGTTAAAAATATTAAATGTCCCAGGGTCTTTTTTTATTGTTCCAAAGATGGCAGCGTTCTCTTGTTTTTATGAGTTGTGAGGTTTGAAAAAAATAATTACAACTAAGTAAATTTTCTTTCTACACATTCTATTCTTAGCTTTATTATACTCAATCAAATGATACTAATCCAAAGATGCTCTATAATTTTGTAACTGACTTTTCCACCCTACCTTTTACCATTTAAGAGATAACACTAACTCTGCTGTTTACCATTAGGTGTTGCTGTAAGTTAACTCGTCTTGTAGGAGCATGGTTATTTTATTATAGCTTGTATTGATATTTCTCAGGTTAATGCAAGAAGGATTTTGAAAAGTATCCTTTATATAAAGTGAAATAAAAGGCTTACAGTTTAGAATTTGGCTGCATTTAATTAGCATGGTAAATTATTGGCAGAATTTAGCTACAGATAATTGTTAGAATTTAGCTACATGTAACTTGCAGAATTTGGCTATATGTAATTGGAAGAATTTAACTACATATAATTGGCAGAATTTAGCTACATATAATTGGTAGAATTTGGCTTCATATAATTGTTTATATATTACTGTCATCGATTGTTGAAGACACTGGTAGTTTCAAATCATATAGCTATGTTTTAAAGAGATTAAAGGGTGCAAAAATTACAATAACAGCTGCCATAAAATAAAAAAATTATTCAGTGGGGTTAGAGTAATTACTGTCTGAGTAATTATGTTCAATTAAGTTCGTATGTTCTCTTTTCTATGTTCTGTTCTATGTTTTATTATGTTCTTTCTTTAAAGCTTGTAGCAAGGTATAAAATGAAATGGTGTATTTAGGGATAGGGAAAGTGATATTTTTCTATATTGTTTGGTACTTGCAATTTCTCTAAATTTGATACATATTGTGAAGTCTGATTTTTTTTTTTGATAACGTCTAAAAATATACTTAATGACAATCTATTTAAAGTATGGATTTCACTTCATGGCCTCTTTCATGAAGTGAGGCATCTTCAAATTTCTATAAATATTTGAATTAATAAAAGTCATATCTAAATTGACTTTTGAAAAATTAAAGAAAAGCAAGAAATTGTTATTACTAATGGCACTTGCCATGGGCAAACGCGTCGACGGCCGTCAGCTATTTTAACCCGATTGAGCGTCTCCTGTGTTTGAAGTAGCCCCAACTAAGGTTAAATATATGGCTTAGCTACATGCTTTTCACATTCGCTCGCTCTGTCCCTTTTTAGAGTGGGCGCAGAAGTGCACACAGATAGTGCACAGAAGAACGATCATGCCTTAACCGGAATTCAAACCCGGGGCGCCAATATCACTAGGAAGGCTCGCTCTGTGCCAGGACGCGGACAAAAACAAGAAGTAAAATTGTATGATAATAAAATAGATATTCTAAAATTTGTTCTGGTTGTTGTTACATACGGCACTTGCCATGGACAACGAGAACCCCCGCTGATACAGCAGCAGATTTAAACCAAAAGGAAGCAGCTCTTGTTTTTGAATTAGCGCCAACGAGGGTCAAGAATACGACTTAGCTTCAAACTCACCTAATGTGACTTGCACAATCCTTTTTTAAAGGGGGGCACAGTCACACATCTCACAGATAGCGCACAGAAGAACAACCATGCCCAAACCGGGAATCCCAGAACACGAAGAAGACGCTCTACCTCTGTGACAGAAAGCCGGCAATTTTTTTTAAATTTAGATAGTGTAAATATAGCTATTATGTGGTGACTGGTTCAGAATGTGTTTCTTCATTTAAAATTTTTTTAGCCGTCTTTAGAATAACGTAAAAATTTAATACCACAGCTAATTCTTCAGGGTACTGATAAATATGTGGATCGAATTTGAATATTTTTAAAATCTGTTGAATTAATCAAAAGGGCTAAATTTTATAATATTCAAGCAAATAAACGAGTTTAAGTTTCTGAATTAGATTTATCAATCCCAATTTAAAAGACAGAATTATTCATTATTTATTCAAACGATAATGAATCGAATTATTAATGACTCATGGTACATTTTGTGTAATAAATACTTCAGATGGAAGCATAAAATATCTTTTGATATATCTCGAGCTTCAACTATATCATTTGTGAGGATTTATACATATATACAAAATAATAAGTAAGTGATAGCAAAAAATAATACTCGTTTCGTCTCAATCTCGTCCTTTCCCTAAGTACGTATATTAATCCCAACCACTTGCGTGATGAAAGATATTAAAATTTTCTTTCTCGAATCCATCCGTATATTCATTAGATGACTTTCACTTAGATTAATTTGTAAATGATGCCATTAGGGATGAAAACATCAAGATTAATTTCGTTTGTGCCTTGTACATCTTAATATTGTTATCGTGCACATGATTAATTGGAAAGGAATGTTATACTTAGATATAATATTTATTAAGATAAAATATGTTTCATATTTGGTTTAAATGTTTGTGCTTTTTATAATAGTGAAATGAAGAGATTTTTCTTAAGAATATATAATTTTTCACAGTAGATAACTGATTTAGTAATGGCAAAGATGAATTATATAAATTATTTTCATGATACAAGTGTTTCTGAATCCGAGTTATTCTCAAAGTTAATATTTTATAGTATTATTAATATATTTACTTATTTATTGTTATTATAATCCTATTTTTTCAATATTTTGAAAGTTAATGGAATAAAAATTTAATCTAAAAGTTTATCCCTACTAGTATATATATTTTTAATTAATGATTTTTTGTCCCTTCTCGATTAGAGCTAAGATTAGTTTAAATAAGATATGTTTTTATTGGCTTTTTAAAAAGAAAAATGTACAGAAAATTGAAGCCTTTACAAATTATTCGTTCAAATAAAATTATTCAGTAAATCTTCACTCTTTTTATTTAAGAAGGTTTTTCTAAATGCAGCTGATCTTAAATAAACAATTTGTTATAAATATGAAAATATAAATATTTAATTTGAAGTTATCAAAGAGTTGTAATAAATTAATAATTATTAAGCTGGCATAAAATAAAAAAATATTAAGTTGTCATAAAATAATTATTATTAAGCTACCATAAAATAATAAATTAGCAAAAAATTACCTGGAAGAGCCTAATTAAATCATTAGTTAATAGGAGAAGTGACAAAAAGTTGGTAAAAATTAAATTTAATGAGAAAGAGAATTTGCACTTTATAGAAAATGATCTTCGAAAAGCATTAAAACTAGCTTTTACGAGTGTAACTGTGATCGGAAAGAGATATTCGAATCCTTAATTTTTATACTTTTAAAAATCAAACTTCTAAAAATTATAAATCAAATTTAATATCCCCGTTTTATTTTATTTTTCATTTTGAAAATATTAATCCTTATAGTACCATTTGAAAATGTAGGATATACTTTTAAATTAAGAATGTTTTTTCATTTCCTCCGATAAAAAAGTAGTACCTTACCTTAGTACCTCATTTATTTTCCTATAAAATCAAATTTTTCCAAGAATAAGACAAAAAAAATTATCTCAGATTTCTCTCAGGTATTTAATTCTCTAACAGTGCATTTATTCAGAATTCCAAAACTAAAAAAAAAAGGAACGATAGATATTTTTCCAAATTCTCACACTTAATAAATTATTCTTGATCTAATTAAGCTATCATGATACTACAAACTTCATTTTATGGATATATTTAAAGTTTAAAACTTTTTGATTAAATATTTTCTCTCAAATTAATATTTTTTAAATATAAAAGCTAAAACCTGGTATCACACTACCAAAATTTCACATTCCATGCCTTATCTGGCAAAATATATAGATTCTGATTTGAAAGCTTTTTCAGATAGACAGATCAACAATTTAAATCAGTAAAATTACTGTTATATGCTTTTTTCCGTTTCAAAATATAATTGCATTGGAGTAAGTTAACATGAATATTTCGAAATAAAATTTCCGGATTAGATATATTTATAACTGACTTTCATTTCTTAAAACAATGCACAATTTCTTCATTTAATGTAAGTTTATTTTATAAGATTCTTCATTTAATGTAAGTTTATTTTATAAGATTCTTCATTTAATGTAAGTTTATTTTATAAGATTCTTCATTTAATGTAAGTTTATTTTATAAGATTCTTCATTTAATGTAGGCTTATTTTATTGGATAATCTACTTAAATTTAATTTTGATATAAAAATATTATCTTCACACTAATTTTATCTTGCCTGTTTTTAAATAAACAATCTAACTAAATTGTCGATCTGAGAATAAAAGTCCTTTTACACATTACTAAAAATTAATATGTAGATTTTTAAATGAAAATTATATCCCGGATCATATTGAATACTTCTACTTTAAAGTGAAAACTGTGCTATGCATAAAATTCAATGAAATAAGAATAAATAAACAGTTCTATCTTTCATTTCTTATTCTGGCGTGTCATCTAGTGGTATAAATGTCTGTCCAAGACGCAGTTTGCGTGACGCAGATGATTAACGTTCGCAGTGCCCGGATTTTAACGTTTACCGATGATGCAACAAACTTTCCTCGGGCATGATCATTAGTAAGGTACCCTATAATGATGCACTTTACGTCCATTGGATTCCACTCAGATAAAATGAGGATGAGAAGTTTGTATTTTTGCCAGAAGATTTATAAAAAACATATTCAATTAATTGTAAACGTAATTAAGTCTTTTTTTTTGTTCACGAAATTATTTGTAACTAAAAAATTATTCTATAATTTTGAAGTTATGCCGGAACAATTCTAAATTAAATTTTAATGAAATGGATTAATGTATAGTTGTAAAGAAATGCATCGCTAGTTGATATAAATAAAACCCTGGCTTTAATCACAAAATAAATATAGTTTAATTGGTAAATAAATCAACCTAACTACTCTTCCCGAAATTTCCTCGCATAGTCTTTAATGCATTTGTCATGCCACATAACGCTTTGCATGACAATGACGTACAATAATTAGGAAATATTAACTTTTGGCGTGAATTTAAAATTTTCACTGAATCAGTGGCGTGATACTTGGCGAGTTATTTGGCGATTAATCTTTAGCATACATTAATAGAGCTTAAAGTCGAATTTGAGTTTGAGTCACGTTTTTCTCAACAGATTTGACACAAAACTGTACTTGCAATGACGAATTCTCTTATTTAATTTGATATATTTAATTTTTCGTGTTTGTGAGATATCGAGTTTATTTATTTTTGAAAGTACAGACTAACAAAATGTCATCCAGTGGTTAGACAGATGTCGAAACTATGCATGCTAAATCTGTGTACCGAATCTCATTTATCTAGTTTTCATTTCCTACATATTGTGTTTGGTTTATATTTGAACTTCCTTGTATTTGAACTCAATCATTCCAATTGAAATAAATTTTTTAAAACTTGTAGTGCCTCACATTTGATGTTAATACATTTTTTTCAAATATAAAGTCATTAATTTGTTAATAATTAACTAACAAACTTTATCGCCAAAAATCTTCATTTCCCTATAACCAAATAAGTAATGAATTCAATTTGTTTTTTCCTAACGCTAATGGGATTACGCTTAATTTATTTTTAGTCGATTATTTTAAACGATTCTGTTTATTTTCTCAATGTTTGATGCATTTAAAATTAAACAATGTTAATTATCCGATTTTGCCGATACATTTTGAAGAACTCTCAATTAAAATAATACAAAAAAAAAAAAAGAAAATCAAAAATTTCTATACTGTATCGAGTCCCCCGACTTATGTAGAGAAATCACACATTTTGCGTTGTCACATTCGGCTTTGAATTCTCAATTGACATTGAAAATTCTATTCTAGTATAGTTTGTTGATCAATTATTTATAGTAAGTGTAGTTTATTATTTATAGTAAGTCTTGTCTGGATAGTTTGGTTGGTATGGCGTCGGGTTTGCATCCCTTGGTCTGTGAGTTCGAACATCATATATAGAAAGGAAAATAGAAAATGTCAGGAAATTTGCTTTTTATTTTACCGCTTAATATTGGGATTCTGTCATATTTATATAAATTGTAATTATTTAATAAAACGTCACTAAAATAAAATTTTTCTTTGTTAATCTAAGTAGAAATTGATTTTAAAAAATTGTTTTTTATATTGCTTGTTTTCTTAATAGAATGCAAAATTCTTATGCAGACATGCATAAGAATTTGGCATTCATTAGAGATCTCCGTGATTAATTAAATCTGTTTGATTCTCCTTAGAAAAATACTGAAGATCTTTATTCCAGAATGAAATCCTTTAACCATTAGAAGGAATGTGTCAGGTTTTGTTCCCTACGATTTTTTTTCTTCTCCCTTTTTCTTCTTAAACTGCCACATTTGGCTGTTTTTTTCGTTCCAAGTGGCAACAAAGAATTGTTCAGAACAGCATAAGAATAGTTTTTCGACGAATAAAAACCCAACCCTACAAACATTTTCTTTTTCTCTTAGACTGCTGCGGCTGGAACTGTTTCTCCAAAGATTTGGTCGCAGTGATTTGAGCATTGTCTCTATCTCTTCTTTCTTTCTCTTGGCATTCACAGAGCTGCAGGTCTTTTCTGCGAATTATGTGATTGAAAGTGCTCTGATTTATCAAAATCTTCAAAATTTAGAATTTAAGGAACCCTCACAGAATATGATTCTATTCTAAAAATCTATTTTTGAATTTATATTTTTTTTTGAAATCCATGACTCAAAAACAATAAGAATTTTTGATTGAAACTAGATATAAAGTCTCTACACTAAAATGGGTGATTTTTTAATCAAAAATTTTGATAAAATACATCTGTTTTACGATATGCGCGTGAACATTATACTATAAAAACTAAAAGATTTTAAGGATGGTAATTAGTTTATGGTTTTATCATCAGAATTATTTCCTTGGGGTGCACCTCGAAATGTGTAAGAGATGGTTCTGTTTTGGTGGTTTGATCTCGCCACCCTTGAAAGGTACATTAATAGGTGGTGGGTTGGCACCTCCCATTGATGATGGGACGTACTTCCTCCGGGAAGGGTTATACCGTGGCCGATGATGCCCCTTAGGACTAAAGTACAGTTCCCTTCAAAGTTATTGTTGTGGTGTTCCTGTCAGTCAGTTTTGGGGATTTATTCCGTGTGGCTTCGGACATTGGTATGTCCGCATAATTTGGTATGATTTATCATCAGAATTGCAAATTGCCTGCGATTTGTCAGAATTTCAGATCTGTATCGATTCGGTAAATACTCACAACTGCCGAATTTGGGATCGAAAAAATCCACACTCAATCTTACAAGTCCCTTTGCAGTCACCAAAAGTAATGGTTTGGATGTGGGTTTTCTGCATCATTTATTCTCGGCGCGTATTTCTTCGAGCAATTAAGTACGAGAAGTCTGGTAACATGCTCGTTCACGGACAGCGATACGCATCATTAATTCAGAATAAAATTGTCCCGGATCTGCAAGAACGTCAATGCATTTCCAGTACTCATACAAGATGGAGCTCCTGCGCATAATTAGCCCTTGCTTAAAAGACTTTCTCCGTAATCATTTTACAGAAGAACGTGTTATCAGCCGTCACTTTCTTCTTCTGTGTCCTCCCCGGTCTCTAGACCTAAATCCATGTGATTTTTGGCTTTGGGGCAAATAAAACATCTGGTAAATCGAGATCATTCAAAAGCTTTACCCGATTTAAAATGAAGCATCTCACAGCATGTTCTTACTATTTCCCAGAACACACTACGGTCAACTGTGTCAACTACCTTACGATTCCAGATGGTAGCGAAAAATGATGGCCGTCCCGTTGAACATGTTTTGTTGTAAATAAATTTGTCAAAAAATATTCTAAATGTGTAATTCCTTTAAAAAACTGCCTCTGGTGGCGAAATTTTGAACTTTTTTTTTATTCCCTCAAATAAATTACCATCCCTTCGTTATTTCCTATATAAAACTTCATAACTTTCTGTACAATAGTTTTGTCTGTAGACACTTTAAAGTAGGGCCATTTGATTATGGACTCCCTGTACATTTTTAAATTTTAAAATGCTAAAAAGCATGTTCTTCTGCTGCACATTTGCTTGTATTATGTTGAAAAGACGTTAAAATTCAATTTTATTTTTAATAAATTAATGTAATAAAAATTTAAAAATTTCTTTCAAAGAGTCCCATTGACATCTTCTTAATTAATTCATGCCCAACTCTACCTTTAACAGATCGACATGAAGAACATCAACACATGCCTACATTTATCTTTATTATTAATAAAGATGAATAACAAAATAAGATATTTAGAATTATGTGTATGTTGGCAATATGCTTGCTATTCCATAGCATTTCATTGTTCACATCCTGGCTTTGAGGATTTTTTTTTTAATTTCTGTAATACACCAAGAAAATACAGACTTTTGATTCTTGAAAATATAAAAAGGAGAAATTAATAGGTTAGCTTAGCTAATATTGCGTCATGAAACAGAATTTAATCAATCCCAACATGGTTTTTTTCGACAACTTGGCCTTATTTAATAAGCGAAAACTGAAAAAAATTGTTAGCTTTGATTAGATTAAAATGCATTAATTTTTAAATGCAATTAATTATTTTAATTTCAGAATCATAATTGTAAAATCTAATCCTTAATATGCTAATATTATTAAATATGTCCGTGTTCAAGATTTATATCTTAATAAATTCGACTTTTAAATTGAATTTATGAATGCTTAAACGGAGAATGCATTTTTTAAAAATACTAAATAAAAATATTTTCATTCTTTTACATTATAATAAAACTGTTTAAAATACAATTCATATTTAAATCTCTATAACTATTAACATATTAAATTTTAATAGTTTCTTTTTTGATTTAATACGAACCTCTGTAAAATTTCTTAAGCATATATTCAAATATAAAGATATTAAAAAATAAATGCGTAAATAGGTCACTGTAATTTCTAAATTCTATTTTATCTAGACAGTTTTTATGGATGAAATATATGAAATATGGCAAATTGTATAAATTTTCAAAAATAAAATGGTAGTTTAAAAAAAGATTGAGATAAGATTTTAAAAAATGATAAACATTTCCACTAAACGGCAATTAAAAGTTAAATATTTCTTTCCAGATTCAAATATAATAAACAATTAATTCATAAGAAACAATAGCTAGCAAAAATAAATCTCGTCTTTTCTATTCATTGTCTTAGAACTCAGAAAAAAAGGAAATTTAAATTAAATTTTTATTTAAAAAATTCATAAAATTTTGAAAATATATATGCTGAATCTGTGTTTAAAACAACACGAATAAATTTTTCAAAAACATTTCTAACAGCTATTTTTGCATTACAGACTTCTGTATGAATAGTTTACGTGCACACAAAAGTTAACAGAAACAGTTTTACTACAATTTCCCTTAAATGGTTTCAAAGACTACATCATGTCTGGGAATTTAATTTATCACTGAAAAACTATTATATTTATAGAAACTGACTATATTGTCATTCAAAAAACGTGATTATATTAGAAATACAGTTTATTCACGTTATTTATTTTAAAGATGTTTGTTATACAACAGAACAAATCAGTTATAAAGGAAGTTGTGCAGTGCTGGAAAATAATTTCATTCAGAAATATTCTCCGTTCGCCAGAAAAGAATGAATTTATGGCGGAAGATGAATCTTGCAAAATCAGTTTCGAACAATTTCCTCCATTTTCTGACTGATTTTAAATGTTTGATATATTGATATTTAAATTATTGTTTGAAAAAATTGTTTTTATAAAAGGTTAGTTGAAATGTTATTTCGGGTAAGATGGCGTGATTGTCATTTAAAATTATTCTCTGTCATATACTATTAGAATTTTCCATTGAAATTAATTCGATGTGTCATTAATTCTCCGAATTTCGAAATAATGTCCTCTGAAATTCCGAAACTAGCTTTTCTAAAGGGATATTAGACAGTGATGACTCTTTTTAAAAAAAGACTTAAACATGCCACCTTCTTTGCTTTAAAAAAAGTTATCTGATGTAAATTTTCACTTTTTCTTTTCGAATATTTGGTTGCAGCTGAGTCCTTATACAACACTAACTTATTTAATTATTCATAAAATTTGCATTAATTCTGAATTACAGCCTTTTTGTTTTGTTATTTTTCAAAGATTACTTACAAAAACTAGTTTTTTTAATGCAGTTATTTCGAATCAATAAACTTGAGTGCCTTAAATATTATCTTTTTTTATTTTCAGTTTTCCCCCCTAACATATCATTACAGAATTATTCTGATTTAACTTAAAACAGAAATATATATATTTGAAAATAACCGCAAAGAAAAAAAATAAAGGCTTACTTAAATCTTTTTTTAAAAGATTCTTAGAATGATGTTTTATTATAATACTTTTAATTAAGACTTTCTTAGCATCTGTGGAATACAAGTTTGTTTGAGAAATAAAAAATGCAATAACATTTTGAGAAACTGAAGGGATAAAATTGAAGTTTTCTCTTTTGAAATAAAGATTTTTTCAACCGTATATAACTTTTCTACACTCATCCAAAAAATAAATAAATAAATAAAGTAGAAAAAAAAATATCTTTTTATAAAAATTCTTCAGATTTTTTAAAGTTTGTTTTTGTGAGTCATTTTTTTAAAATTTACTTTTAGAGAAATATTTATTATATGGTAGGATGCACATTTTCCATTATACAATGAACCAGTTATATGATGAAAAAAGACGATTCTTACGTCGCTGTTGTAGTTTGTAAGATGATATTTCCTTTTCTTGTAATTTTTACTGCATAGTTTTAGGGATGAGAAAGATAAATCCTTTAAATGAGTCAAGAGGACAGTTTAATATGCTTTCTAATAATTTTTGAAATGTAGCTTGTCTTTCAATAAATTTAATTTGATTTAATAAATTTATCTTGCCGTCTAATAAATTTACTTCAGAATCATGGTGCTCGAATTTCAGTTAAAATACATAATTAATTCAGTTCAAATTCAGTTAATTTTAGGTAAAATACATATATTTAGTATAAGTACATAAAATAATATTTGTTTTATGCAAATTTATCAAATTGTTTCTATAATTTAACTATGAAATATTTACTTTTAGTGTGAGTAAAATTTTAAATAATTATTAAATTATAAATATTGTCGCGTCGATGAAGATAACGTAGATAAATAGAGTGTTAAAAAAAGTCAAAGATAACAGTCGTTAATCTCAACTTGAGATTTTATTTAGTGAAGAAAACCTTGTTTGCATTTATCCATAAGACTTCAAAATTTAGAAAGTCACAGAAATTATAAGAGAAATAAGAGAAAGTAAATCAGTAACGAAACATTTTTGAGACAACTTACCTTCAGTCAGATACGAACTGTCGCTTACATTTCATAGCATATATCACTACACATTCTGCCACTGATCCATCCAGTCAGCGCAAAACCAGAACAATGTTTGTAAGGTCCATTAAGTTTGGCAACCCTGCTCACCTCATTTAGCAACCCCGCTTTCCGAATGGAAAGTGGAAGAAGAGAGTGAGAGTGAAGAGAAGTCGGTCTGAGACTGACGAGAAGAACGATAAACTGATAATTTTGTTTTTCTTCTCGTATCTTAATTTTATTTTTGCGGTGTGTGTTTTTCTCTACATGCAAAGAAAAATTTGGGACTAAAAGTGAATGTGATAACTGTCTCTACCGCTCACACTAAAGAAATCTTACCCATAAAGAGGTTTTTACAACGTTAGAACAATACGATGGAAGATTAGAGAAAAAGAAGAAGATATATTCATTCATTCATAAATACTAAACCATTAGTATAGATATTTGAAGGACCTATATTTGAAATAATTTGTACCTCATCAAGTCCGGATATTACACAAATTGCAATTCTTCATTATGATTATTTAAAAAAAGCATTTTCAGAGCCAAAACATCTGAAGTATGCTATAAATTTGAAAATATTCAGTACGCGATTCTTTTCAACAAATAAAATATATTTTACGTATAAATAAGGATAGAAAACAAAGGACTGTGCAACAAGTGGGCTTGTTTAAAAAGTGCTTAAACTAATTCTTTATTACTTTGAGAAAAATCAAACAAACTAGGTAATCAAAATTACCAAACCGATAACCCTTCGTGATGTCGTTATTTCTCTTACATACTGTAGCTCTACAGCTTCAATCTTGCAAGAAGTAAATAAATATGTGTTTACTCCAGAGAATTTCTTAATTAATTCTTATAACTTTGTTCTCCGTTACAGATCCCTCGAGCAATAAAGTTGGCAATCAAAACTAATGGTTCTTGAGTAAGATCCCATTTGACAAATTGCGTCAATGATTATTTATAAGAACTTCACCTCTCTTTCTCGCTGCAGTAGATATCTAATTTTCTTTTCCCTCCAACGAAAAGGAAAATAAAAGGAGTGCCTTATAGATTTGACACAGTGGGCGCATGTTTGAAATATTCACGATTTTTCTATCGTGTTTTACTTTTTGGTATACAAATCCTAGAATGCTGCAATTATTTTAAAAAAATTCTATCTCGACATTTTTATGATCTCCAAGCTTCAGATTCAATAGGAATAGGAAAATACTTTTTAAATTTTTTAAACTTTTTTATTCCTATATCACGAATGAAATTCAGTACGGTATCATTCTACAGAATTTGAATTGAAAAATGCAAACGAAACAATTCAAATAAATAAATTCGATTAATGGTTTTGTTATTAAAATTGTAGTTCTCTACCGAAATTTTTATTTCAATCCATCTATAAAAGTAAGTCTAAAATTCGTATCATTTTGCATAAAATGCTATAAAACACAATAAATCTTAGAAGCAGGAGAAAATCTGAATACTCATTCAATGCATGATTTTCCCATGTTAAAGAATTTATGCAAGTGGGTGAGGAAATAGCAATTGTTAATATGCATACGAGAAAGTTTTGCGAAGACTATTCCGATTGATTTCTTTTACATTTCATTCAGATGATATTTTATTACTAGATATTATTTATAATGTATGGAAAACATTTTTGCACATAATAAAAACAGAAAGAGATCATACATACTGTTTACTTCAAAAACTTAGGAATATTTTTTCAGGTGTTTATTAGAATAGCAGTCTTTAATAACTTTTTATAATTAGACTTTTTACTATAAGAATCAGTGCATTCGAAGAAATAGTTAAATGACAAAAGTGTTGCCTGAGATATAGATCTTTATAACTGTTGCTAGTTACAATAATCCCGAATTATTCCTTTTATACAATTTTAGTCATCGTAGTGAGTAATTTCAAGTCATCTCCTCAGTTCTTTTTTTCCTTTCTAGGTTTGATTTTCAACCCGTTTATTATATTTTGTTTCAATTCCTTTTTGTTATTCTCTTGTCACTTTTATCCACAAAACTTATTTAAATTCAAAACTTGTGTATTTATTGTTTATGTGAGTGGTTAAATTTCTCAAACTCTTCGCAATTTGCGATTTCGGTGCATTGTTTTACCTTATTTTATTATGTTGTCATCCCAAAGTTGTTTTTTTAGCTAAAGGCGAAATAAACTTTGAAAAAATATTATTGCAAAATCCCACTGGGACAACTCAGGTACGAGAATGAAAATCTTTCGATACTGTGGTTGTTTCTCGCCGCCAGATTGGCGCAGAAAAATGTGAAGCTATTTGTACCCTCCTGTAATTGGGAAAACTTCCAATAGGAGGCTTTTACCGTAGCTGCTGATATTCCTTAGGACTTAACTTCAGTTTCCATCAATGCTGTCTTTGTATTCCTGTCATTCAGATTTATTCGTGACCCTAAGAAAGGTCGGAGCAGTCATCTAGTGATTATTATAACGTTCACTTTTGGAAATTGATATTTCAAAACTCTGTTTCATCTTATTTTATTTCATTATTACTCCGAGATGTTTTAGCTAAAAGTAAAATAAACTTCGTACAAATAATATTAAATCGAAATCCCTCTGGGGCACCTCAGATAAAATGATGTGAAGCTTCCCGTATGGTGGTTGGTTCTCGACACCCAGATAGGTACAGAAATGGTGCAGGATCGAGACGTTCCTACTATTACGGAGAGTACTTACCACTAGCAGATTTATATCACACCCAGTGAGGACCTTCAGGTAGTTCTAATTACTTCTGTTATATGTTCCAGCATATAAACCCCTCTTCTTTTACCGCCTTATATATTCCAAGAGTTTAATTTAGTTCAGTTGTTTTAGCTACCCGTTATAAAGCAATACAAGGACTTTACTGGGACGGATCTAGTAATTTTGAGCCGGTGTCAGATGAGGAGGGCAACACCTGAGCTGGCACACCCCTCTCCATACTATACCAGAACGTTTCGACAGATTTAACAGGCAGTTGATTCCCTGACACGGCGGTTTTTCAGTGGAATTGGGTTTCGAACCTTAAACCCTACGGCGCACAGGCCCAGACCTTACCACCAGGCCGCCGATGCCCAATATATTCCAAAAGTATGTGGGGATGTGGGGCTAACTACACCACGTCGTTTCGCCTTACGATGACATATTTAACGTGCAATAGACCCCTCCTTACACGACGGTTCTTCGGGTGGAATCGGGGCTCGAATCTGAAACCCTACGGCTCACAGGCCAAGACCTTACCACTAGGCCACCACGGCTTAATACATTCCAGAAGTAAATAATGATCACACATCAAAGTAATTGATTAAATTTTTATTTCCTCATTCTACAGTACGGATCCCTTGAGCAGCCGAGGAGGCAATCAAGACAAACTCGTCTTTAGGAGGACGCCATTAGATAAACTACGGCAATGACTATTTATAAGAAGACACTTGATTCGCTACTTAGCCGCAGTAGTCTTCTTTCCCCCATAAAATATTAACTGCCAGACGTACCTCAATCGGAACGCGTCAGTTAGATCGTCGCAATAAAAATCCCCAATTGCGCCATCATCCCCCTTCGTCTAGAATTTGCTCAGATGTCAATGGTACTTTGAATAGTGATTTCATAGCGAAAGTCGCCGGTTACGGCATTAGCTTCGGACCCATTTCATTCTCTCGGAACGACTCTTCAAATTGCGTTATTTTATTCCTGTTGTGTTATTGCGCCATTGTTGGCGATAAAGACCGAGTTGGATTGCCTAATAGGGAAAAGGTGATTTGGTTAGCGCTATGCAAACGCGAAATTTGTGAATCATAGTGAAATATTCGAGTAGGCTGTAATTCAAAGATGGACTTTAAAGTGTCATTAAACGTATATTATTGAATTCTAAATTATATTTAACATATTCCAGATGGATTTATTTAATCAGGTGAACGGATGCAATATCATATTTATTCAGTTTTCTGACTTATTAGAAAAGCTATCAGAAGAGATATCGGAAATGAGATGTTGAGGATTTGAAATGGTGGAAAAAATGAATTCACTATACTTATTATCCATTATACGTTTTATAATCAAAATTAGTTACATTACTTTGAAATCTAAACGTTTAAGTGCTATTCCTACCCTTTTTATGCAAAGTAGTGAATATTCTCACCGTTCATAAAAGTTGTGTTACGTTTAGTTGTTTCATCTAAAAGCTAATAAAAATATTTTTATTATTGAAAAGTCGTCAGTGAAACTAAACTTTAATTTTTTTGCATAAAATTTAAGAAATTTCAAATAAAAATTAAACCAAAAATCAAGAATTCTAAATGAGTATTTTAATTTCAGCTTCATGAATTGTAATTAATTTATTTATATATTCATCTCTACATATAAAGATGAATTTTTCTTTTTTACTTTTTTGAGTAATTAATATAGCAAAAAATATAGAAATGACCAGAAATGTGAAATAGAGATTTTAGAGGACCTCCACGTTTTAGACCTTTTTGAGAGAGAACAACATACGTTTGAAAAATGTCCATCAGTCTATCTGTGATAAAGATAACTAAAAAAGGCTTTGAACTGGACAATTGATATTTGGAATACCGTCTTTACAATTCTAAATTCCAAATTTTCAGAACTGATAAATTTGCAGAATCTTTACACCATTTTTAAAGATTTCTTTCAAATTTTGCTTTAAATATATTCAGAGGGAACTATGTGCTCGGCTTTTACAATATAAATTAATACGATAACTACAATAAACGAAAAATATTAGATAAATAATAACCATGAAACAAAAAATATTAGATAGATAATAGCTACGAAACGAAAAATATTAGATAGATAATAACTACGAAACGGAAAAGATTATATATATTATAGCCACGAAACGAAAAATATTAGATAGATAGTAACTACGAAACGCAAAATATTATATAGATAATAATTACGAAACGAAAAATATTAGATAGATAATAACTACGAAACGAAAAATGTTAGATAGATAAAATTCGGTCCACAAACTTAATATCTATAGTGTAAATTCCAATCAAATTTTGAGACAAATTGAACTCTGGGTTGGTTATCTGTAGGCCTGTACTTTTAGAAGCAAATACACGTGATAAATAAAAAATGAAGTTATTTTAATATCGAATTTAAAAGGGAATTTTTGTTTCAATTGGCTAAGAAAGAATATGTTAAACATAAATTTGATTTTTTAAACTATAAACGAATGCTATTAATCATCAACTAACTAACTAAAATTGATACCATAGATCCAGTAATAATTCTATATTCCCACCAAAAGTTTATATTATACTATTGTACGTCAATTATTGTCATGTAAGATGCTCTCCGGCATGAAAAGTGTTATTTCTTCACTCAACACATCGACGGACCATATTAATACTCCTCATAACACCTTCATTGGGTTGAGGATCTCTAAAATAATACTCTCAAATAAAATCACACCAATTTAAAAAACAACCATCTTTTTATTAAAACACAATTATAAATTCATAGAACAACACAGTAATAAATATATATACAGCTCGCGACAAGTAATTGAATTGAGTCGCGAGATGCGCGTGAACATTCTCCCCCCGTTGACATGTTTCAAACATTCAACCAAAACATAATATTACAAACAAAATTTTTAAGAACTTAATAAAATTATTTGAACAGCAATCCACACCTTATGTAATGTACTTTTACGTTGATGATTATATTTAATCATGAATGGACCACAAAGGTCGACACCAGTACAATTGAAAGGAAAATCAGCCAAAACTCGTTCCCTAGGTAAATTGCCCATTAATTGACTAGACACAATGGGTTTTGATTTGAAACATGGGATACATTGGTGAATTACCTTACGACACATTGTACGACCACTTAGGGGCCAAAACTTTTCTCGAACAAAACATAGTAAATTTGAAGCCCCGACATGCAAATGCTTCTTGTGATAATACTCTAAAATTATTATAGTAAGTTTATTACCTTTTGGCAAGATAGCTGGGTGTTTTGACACAAAACTTAAATTTGAATTTTCTAGTCGGCCTCCAACCCTCAAAATACCATCACCATCCAAAACCGGGTTGAGGCTTTTTAACTTACTGTTTGGAGAAACGACTCCTTTGAGTCGCAAGTTTTGAATATCGGCAGCAAACTCTTGATGCTGCAATGATTTAATTAAGAAATTCTCAGCTTTTTTCAACTCACTGCTGGTAAGAGGACCTGTAGTACGCCCAAGTGGATTTCGAGAGTTGTCACAAAACCTAAAAATGTAACTAAGAACACGTAAAACAGACATATAATTATTACTAAGCTGAATTAATTCATAAATTAAATGTCCTTCAATAATATTAAAAATTTTAAAGTTCTTAGAATTGTTCTTAATTTCAGCCATAAACTCTTCATCAGCTTCTGATGCAGGAACCGGTTGATTAGGATAGCTATTATCATCAAGAAATTCTGGTCCATTCCACCATAAGTCACAAGTCATAAGTTTTTCTGGGTCTATTCCGCGTGATAAGATGTCAGCTGGATTTTGCTCCGAGGATACATGATGCCACTGGTTAATACTAGTCATTTCTTGAATCGTCGCTACTCTGCTTTGGACAAATTGTTTTAAATCTATTGGTTGCTTCTGCAGCCACGAAAGCACAATAGTCGAGTCCGACCAATAGTAGACACTAGCCACTGTAGTTTTGATTGCTGTCATCACTTTTTTCATAAGCTTTGACAACAAGACTGCGGCACTCAATTCTAACCTGGGAATAGTTAAGCTTTTAATCGGAGCTACTCTTGATTTACTGGCAACTAATTCAATCACAATATTGCCTTGTTCATCACTTGATCTGCAGTACACCACTGCTCCATAACAACGCTCTGACGCGTCTGCAAAACCATGAAGCTCTACGCTCGTTGGCTGGTCAAGGCATACTCTTCTGTTTATCGAAATTTCATTTAAGGCTCTGAGAGAAATTAGAAACCGATGCCATTCTCGATATTCCGATTCAGGAAGAACATCGCTCCAATCGATGTTCATGCGCCAAAGTTCTTGCATGATCATTTTGGCCTTAGCTATTATCGGACCCAGAAGACCAAGCGGGTCAAATATTCTGGCAATAATTGACAATACTTCTCGTTTAGTATACGACTGTTTCAGTTGGACATCTACTCGGAAAGAAAAACAATCTTCACGAGAGTTCCATAGAACTCCCAACGTTTTTGTTCCCTCCTCTTTATCAAATTTATAACTGTCTTCTGAGAGCATAGACTTCTCAAAATTGGTGTGCCACTTATGTAATTTCAGTCCCGCTGACTGCATAGCTCCAATAAGTTGGCATTGTAACTCCTGGGCACCCTCTAACGTTGAAGAGCCACTGACTATGTCATCCATGTATGTATCATGTAATAGAATTTCAGACATCAAGGGAAATCTTGAATTCTCATCTATGGCCAATTGTTTAAGAGTTCTTATGGCAAGAAAGGGAGCACAAGACGTCCCATAGGTGATAGTCTTCAATTTATACGTGGTTGGCTCATCGTCAAAATTTGTCTTCCACAGAATTCTCAGAAGATCACATTGGTCTGATTCGATGAGTATTTGTCGATACATTTTCTCTATATCTGCGGTAAAGGCAAATTTGTGTCGCCGAAAACCAGTAATGATGGTGAATACGTCCTCAATAACTTCTCCTTTCATCAGAATGTCATTTAAGCTAATGCCGGTAGTTGTAGGAGACGATGCATTAAAAACAACACGAAGTTTAGTCGTCGACTTCTCTTGACGAAAGATTCCGTGGTGTGGTATATAATAAGAGGAAGATGGTTCAGTTGTCTCCTTAACCTTCTCCATGTGACCCAACTCCTCATATTCTCTCATAAAATCTGAATATAATGACAAATACTCTGAATCCCTCGCCAGACGATTCCACAACGAGTTAAGTCTTTTTACAGCAATGGCCTTTGAATGTCCCAAGCAAGACGGGTCATCTCTTAAAGGCATTGTAAGCACATATCGACCCTCCTCATTCCTTCTATGGGTTTGTACAAAATGCTCTTCGCACAACAAGGCCTCCTGACTCTTAGTGACCTCATTATCCACATTTTCAACTTCCCAGAATTTTCTCATAGTACGATTCAAATCAACATCTAAAATCAACCCACAATGAACTTTGTTCTCCCTCACCTCATCTACACTACCACTGGCAACATAACCAAAAACTGTATTCTGAAACAGCAACAATGAATTCACATCTCGAAATTGTCCAGGTCTCAACAATTCATAAAATACTTCAGCTCCTAAAAGTATGTCTATCTTTCCTGGGATATTAAAACTAGGATCAGCCAGTGATGGAAACCTTAATACTTCCATATTTAAATCAATGACCTTGTTCGGGGTAACATCAGTAATTTTGTTTTCTACTAACATCGACAATTCTCGCTCAAAGCTCCTATCCTTGTTTGTAACCGTAGTTTTTACACAATTATTAACCACCATAGTAGCGTCATTCACACATGAAACAATAGTATTTATTTTTTCCAACTTCAACTGCAGTCGTTCTGCGCAAGCTTTCGTACATAAACAAGACTGACTTCCTACGTCCAATAAACATCGAACCTCCACAAACTCTGAATATTTATTTCTAACCAAGGCACGAACAGTACTAAGAAGGACATTCTTACTTTGGCTCTTTTGATAACTCGTGGCAACTATCTTTGATTGGGCATTATCCGTCGTTTCCTTTAACGTTTGGTTTGGCGCTACTTCCTCGTCATAAACTGGTTGACGAATAGAAATATTTTCAAACAGTGAATTATTAGTACTATTTTCCCCTCGCGGAAAATGGAGCATTCGATTATGAGATCTGCCACAGAAACAATTTCTATTAGAGCGACAATCGCGAATGTTATGTGGTAACAAACAACGAAAACACAAAGCATTCAGTTTCACTACATCAACTCTTTCCCTTGCAGAAAGTCTCTTAAATTGGGGACAGTTATGAAGAGGATGATTAGCACTATTCTTACACATAACACACTTTGAATTTTTTACTTCTGACACAAACACTTTAGAAACGGATTTATCAGAACGCCAATTTAGAAATTGCGATTTATTTCCCGAAATTCTTTTTGCATCCCCTGCCACGATCTTATTATTTATCTCACTTTTACATTTACCTTTCGATGATAAGAAAATGTCGCACTCTCGACCGAGTTCATGAGGTTTAAAATAATTTTCCCCTTGTTTTACAGCAATATGAGTCATTAATTCTCGATCAAGAGTTTCAAAAATTCTATCAGAAACCATAAGCTCGCATAGAGATTGGAAATCCGTTACTTTACGCAACTGACAGTAGTAGTTAAAAGATGCACTTAATCTGGATGCAAATTGAACAAAACTCTCAGCCGGGAATTTCTGAGCTTTTTTAAAGTTATTTAAACATTCCTGAGGGGTGGGTTCAAATTCCTTTAAGACCAAAGTTTTAATTTTATTATAATCATTTAAATCTTCTTGATTAATGTAAACCAGCAAATTACTGACTTTTTCACCCAAAATATTCAACAGAATTTCTGCTTTCAAATTTTCCGAAACATTTTTGTTTTGGAATGCTTTTTCCAAAGAACTGAAAAATAAATTGAAGGATTCCGATTTACATGGCACAGGGATAGTTAAAGTTTTAATACTCTTTATTAAACTTTCTAATTCAACACTTGATGAATTCGAATCCATGATTTCAATATTTTGTGTATTATTTAATGACTCGTTTTTAACCTTTGCTAACTCTATTTCTTTCTCTATTTGACTCAATTTTAACCTTTCTAGTTCTAATTTCAATTCATTTTCCACTTTTTCTCTTTCAATTTTATCCTTTTCTTGCACTAGCTTTGCCTGGGTATCGGCTATTACTTGATCTACTAGACCCTGAACTACTTCAGTTTGTGTTTTAAACACTTCACTTTTCTCAATAATCTCTCTCAACTGAATTACTTTCGCATTATCAGGAACGGAAAGCCCTAACTCTTCAGCGATAATCCGCAATTCCTCTTTCTTTAACTTAGTACTCAACGGCATGGTTGATATAAGTGAAAATAACTTTTATATACAACCTCTCACAAATTATATCTTTTTTTTACTGCAAATTTTGCAATCACAAGGAAACTGTCGAATCGAAACTACAACACAATTACACTATGAATTCCAAAAACGGCCGGCTTGCTGGCACAGGGGTAGCGCGTCTGCCTCGTGTTCAGGAGGTCCCGGGTTCGAGTCCTGGTTCGGGCATGGTTGTTATTCTGTGTACTATCTGTGAGATGTGTGAATGTGCCCCCCTGTAAAAAGGGGTTGTGCAAGCGAATGAGATGAGTGTGTAGCAAAAGTCGTACTCTTGGCCCTAGTTGGCGCTACTTGAAACAAGAGACGCTTCACTCGGCTTAAATCTGCTGCTGGGTCCAGCAGCGAGCTTGTCCATAGGCAAGTGCCATTAGAAACAACAACAACAACAACAATTCCAAAAACGAAACCAAAACCTTATCAGACACTACTTCCAAACTTAGATAACACTTTTCACAACAAAATACTCTGACGGGATTTACCAATTCTAATCCAGCGCAAGAGTTCCGAAACCAAACGAACAAAAAATCAACTTTATCAGCAATGCTACTTTCAATTATATTCCGAACTGCACACGTATTACACAGACAGAAATAACTAATCTTAAAGCAAAAGTAACTAAATTCTCATAACAATATCAACACACTACAACTATTTCTTACACAATATAATATCAATACAAAATCTCAAATTCAATTTCACATAAACAACAAATAATCCACAATTAAATCACAATAATTATGAATATCTCACCTTAATCTCTTTAGCCGAAATTGTATAACTCAATACTCCAAAAAATATCACCATATTAAATTTTATCGCATATCTCGATCCTTTTGATTCCAATGTAAGTCAAACCAGCAATTCAAAATTCCAAAGGTCGCACCTCTTTCTCCGGCTCGCATACGGACCAAATGGTTATTTCTTCACTCAACACATCGACGGACCATATCAATACTCCTCATAACACATTCATTGGGTTAAGGATCTCTAAAATAATACTCTCAAATAAAATCACACCAATTTAAAAAACAACCATCTTTTTATTAAAACACAATTATAAATTCATAGAACAATATAGTAATAAAAATATACACAGCTCGTGACACGTAATTGAATTGAGTCGCCAGATGCGCGTGAACATTAATAAGAAATATTTAAATATATATATATATACAGCTCGCGACAAGTAATTGAATTGAGTCGCTAGATGCGCGTGAACAAAAAGCTTATTAAAGAATAAACGTAGAAAGTTTTGGGGAGATGACTACCGTTCGTTTTTTAAAGAGAAATATGTGATAATACCCCTCAGATATTGATGAAATTTAGTATGGGCGTTATTCCAATAGAATGAAAGCCGTTATCTTTTAATTTATCAACTATAAAAAAATCGAAAAGTATTTTTCTTTATTTTCTAACGGAATTATAGTTAGCATTCCGAAATGACTAATATAACTTAAAACTCATGAATTATCTTTTTATTAATATTGGCTTCATTTCCATGCAATTTAGCTTTCCTTTTTCATTAATTATAGATCATATATGTTCCTTTATTATGTTTCACATCATGACATACTTTCACTATTATAATGAAATTTCTTTGTTCTGAAAAACCATTCAGTAGTGCGTTTTACCAGGGCTGAATTTGGGATTTTAGCTTCGAAGTAGAATTTTCCTTGTCATTTTTATATATATTATAAAAATACACATATTTAAAAATTCGCGCTTTTACATTTTTTCCTTTATGAGAAGTAATAAGACCAAATTTACAGTAAATAATACTATCGGTGTAAATATTTTGTTGTTGTTACTTATGGCACTTGGCATATTGGACAAGCCCTCCGGTGATACTTCAGTAGATTCAAGCCGAAAGAAGCATCTCTTATTTTTGAAGTAGCGCCAGCTAAGGCCAAGAGTACGAGTTAGCTGCACACTCACCACATTAGCTTGCACAACCCCTTTTTTCAGGGGGGCAAATTCACACATCTCACAGATAGCACACAGAAGAACAGCCATGCCCGAACCGGGAATCGAACGTAGGACTCTCTGAACATGAGGAAGACGCGCTACCTGTGTGCCAGCAAGCCGACGAGTAAATAATTTAACAGACAATAGCCAATAATCCCAGTAAACAAACTAGGCACTTTAGGAAACTAATTCATTATAAAATTTATTTCTCTACAACTAAGTTTCATATATACTCCAATTCCTTTCACTTTTTAATATTTGATTTTGTTGAATCCAGAAACATCAAAGGCAACTCGTTAAAATTTCCGCATTAAAGAAATGCTTTACATATTTATTTTAATGAAATAGATCCACTTACAAGCACAAGTTTTACCCTTTAGCCCGCAGCTCTTTCGATTAGTAAGATGCTAATGCAATACTTTTACACATCGAGTTCACTAACAGCCAGATAGCTCCATTAATAGCGAAGATTCTAATACCTTTAAGTTCCTATTAATTAATGAATAAGTAAAATAATGTAGAGAAAGGATAAAGACTTGAATTTTTAGAAATATGAGTTGTTTCATAAATCTTCTTGCTCTGTGCTCATCTTCATTTGAAGATCCTTATCACCCCTTCAAGTCGTTGAATCATAATATTTACGCCTATCCAAGTTGCCGGGTATCTAAATAATTAAATCACATTTTCGGTAGAATAAACACCATTTGATGATCACTAGGTACCGGTGAAGATCACGAGAGAGATAAATGAATTTACAAGGAATAAAATAAATTAATTCACAAGGAAAGTTAGTTAAGTAAAAGGCAAATAGTGTGGAATTAATATTTAAGAAATTTCCTAAATTTTATTTGATCTCTCTTTCTCTCTCTCTCTCTCTCTGTATATATATATATATATATATATATAGTATTTGATTCATTATATTATTTTTCTCATAATCCATAAACTCAACGAATACTTTTATATGCAAGGTTGTTTCTTATTTTATATTCTTTATGAAATGAATAATGTAATAATACAGCTGATTTACTACACTACTTTCTAACATTGTCTTTAAGTCAAGCAAAAAAATGCTTCAACCAATTTTATTTCAGAAAAATAACTTTTTTTTGTTTGAATGTTTGCCACAAAAAAAGAGATAATGATCCTCAGATACAACTGAAAATAAATTCCAATATTTTACGCAAAAAAAAGTCACTAATGAAACTTATGCTCTTTTGAAGAAGCATAATGGCAGCATTAATTAATTTTGAGCATTACGTTTATATTCTCGTACTAATGAAACAGTTTACAATCGTTAATGATATTTTATTTATATAATGAGAAGAACGAACATATATTATCTCCGTTTCATTTAATTAGAAGTTCTTTCTGTTTGAATTCGCCCAAACATTGTTACTTGTTAAAAATTTATTTTGCATTCGTATTATTGATTAACAAAGTTAATTTAATGAGCAGGTTCTCCTTCACTTTTACTTTGCTTGTACTCATCAGAAAACTTTTTTTAGAAAACAGCCAATTAAAATGATTAATATAACCATTTGCAAATGTAGAAAAATATTTTTTTTTTTATTTTCAGATTTCTTTAACGTTTTTTTGTTTGTTTGTTTCATGAAAATTTGAAAAGAGCAATTTTTTTCAAATAATTTAATTGATTTATTGATTAAAATGAGGCTTGCATTCATGAATATATTTAATTAAAGCACAAGAAGTATCGCTATCTCTAATTATTAATAAAATGTTTATGTGTAAGTATATCTCTGTTTTGGTACATTATAAAGGAGACTATTTGAAATAAGGTTCAAAAAAGTAACAAAAATTTACTTTCCAAACAGGAATGTGCATTTCATATTAATAAATTTAAAATTTTTATTGTAATTTTATCTTCAATGATGATAACTTTCAAGAGTATTTTCATACAAATCTAATATTTGAACTATCCCAAATTCCGTTCAATGTTACATATTTTAATAATAATTCATTTTTTTAAATAATAATCCCATTTTACTTTTTTTTTTCAAATATTAATGAAAAGCTATCATAGGTATATAATATTTAAACATTTGAAATGGAATGCAAAAATACAAATTTTTCATGTGTCTAAATTAGAAATACGAACTTACCCCATGCTTTATTTGAAATTTTATTGTTCTTTTTTTTTCGCCTTCAATTTAAGTAAATCTATTTTTTCAGGCTTAACTTTACTATACAATGTGGTGATAATTAGTGGTTAAATAAAGAGCTTAACAGCTGATAAGACAAATAAATATCCACGAGGGTTATTATATCACTTATAACATTTTCCATATCTCTCGCTGCTATGATTATATCAGTGAAAAGATCAGACAATAAATTTTTTCAATACCGAAAATGTATTTCCGCATTTACAACGTTTTCAATATTTAAATTCACATAGAATGCTTTTTGACGAATAAGAAAATTATGTTTTGTCTCCTCGTTTTTCCTTTTCAGTTTCCATTTCATTCAATTTTCATTACTTTTCTCTTTCTTTTTTTTATTAATTGCAAATAAGCTACAACCTAAAAAAATTCAGATAAGTTTAAATGTTAATTTTCAAAAACTATTCATTAGTGAAGACCATTCAATACCAAACAAAAGGTAACTTCATTTTTTTGGTTAATTTTTGTTTGTTAACTAACAATAAAAGCTATTTGTAGTAATTTAAAAAGTAATAGGGACACTAAAACTAAATCTAGGTTTTTGTTGTTTTTTAAATGAAGAGCCAATTGATTAAAGTTAAAAGAATTTATACTAAATCTCAAAAAATCGGGAAGGAATTAAAATAAAATTGGAGATAAAATCCTTTTATCTACGCGTAATATTCGTACTAGAGTTACTTGGAAGTTTAGTGAGATACTTTATTTTTACTCATACTGAATTTTTGTTTAGAAAGACTTGATGATGATGCTCAATTTCTTTTTCTTTTCATGAATTTTTAAACTTCCCTCTTTTTTCCTCCATTTATACAAACAATTCTTCTTTTTCTTACTTTATCTGCATTTTTATTATATTTAAGTTATTTCTTTCAGTTCAACCGTGATACTAATGTTTTCCAAAACAAATCTTATCTAAGCGAACGCACTTACTTCTCCCTACAACGGGAAGGGAAAATCTTTTAAGAAATTCAGATCCCTGGAATGGATGCATATTGGCAGAATCTGTTTGTTGAGCTAATTCAAGTAGAGAGAGTAATGGGGGATTCCTTCCATGTTTCCATCTCATTCCGAAAGATGTATTGTGGAAATAGCGCACATCGGAAAAATCCACTTACACTGTCATCTTTGCAATGCAGAAATATGCGGATTCAATTCCGCGAGACCATTCTTCAATAGTTTCCGATATATATAAAGATTTTTCCACTAGCACAGATCCTTCAAAAACACGACTTTTCGATTTTTTCCCCCGTGTTTATCGCATTTCTTGTGTTTATTCAGAAGCCGCGGGGATTTTTAGAATTTCTCTCACTGTACACGATATTTTTTTCTTCTTTCGAAAGTAAGAAAAAAATAAATATTTCTTTCCTCAAACTGAAGTGAAAGTGAGGTTTTATAGCGGAGAGATTCAAATGTATATATTGGATTTGTATAAAAAGAAGTGGCAATACCTAAAGAACGAGACATTTTGGTATGCTTTTTTATAGAACAGTTTCCCTGTTTATGTAAGTCCGAATGTATAGATGTCGTTCAGTATATGCTTGAATATATAATTATATCAAGTTTAAATTCAAGTAATTTTGTTTATTCATTCATGATAATGATTTTTTTTTCATTTTCCCCCACATTTGAATGCTAGTAAATTGTTTTTGTTATACTTACTGCACTTTTCTCGCATTGATTTAATTTAGTTGAATATTAAAACAACGAACTGTAATTTAATCGAGGACAAGAAAGATTATTCTCGATCTCTTTAATCCTCTATTTATTACTTCTAAATTTACAGTGTATCGCGAATTTAATGCACAGTAAATTTAGAATTACTCATCAAAAGGATCATTTAGAATTACTCATCACTTGAAAAGATGAATATTAGGAAGGAAAAAGAAAGAAAAAAATCACTTTCTATAGTCCTGCATCGTATAGTATAGTATATTAATGCAACTGAAACATTGCTTATTAAGAAAGTGGAGGAAAACTTAGAAGAGATCTTTCTCATATAATATGTTAATGTACTTGAAGCAGCGATTATTAAGAAAAAAAAAGGAAGGGAAAGAAAACCTTTGTAGAGATCTTTTTCATACAATATGTTAATGCACTAGAAGCAGTGATTAGTATTATGAAAATAATTGAAAGGGAAAGGAAAACATTGTAGAGGTCTTTTTCATACAATATGTTAATGCACTTGAAAAAGGAAGGGAAAATTTTCTGGATATAGAAGAACTATATATTTTTTTTCATATAGAGATTCTTTTTTTGTCATACTAAAGCTTCGAGCATGAGAACATTATCAGCCAATGGAAATAATAATATGTTGAAGAAAGGAAAAATGTCGCTTAAGAAATAATAGTATATGTTAAGAGTAATAAGTAGCTTAAAAACGTAATGAAAACCAGAGTCAGTAGTCTCCCCGAAAGCTTCTCGTTTACACTCTAACAAGTGTTTCATCTAAGAGAATGCTTTACATGAAAGTAGTGTGCAATAATTATGAAATATTAACTTTTGGTGAGGATTTGGTGCTTTTACTGAATCTATCATTTGATACTTGGCGAGTGTTTGGCGATTATCCATTAGTATACGGCTCATATTATCCGAAAATCAAATTTGTTTGTTTTTTCCAAATAGATTGAAACAAAAATTTGACACAAAGCTACACTTGTTGTCACAAAATGCCAAGATAAATTTGATGCATTTAAGAGTTTTCGTTTTTGAGTTTGATCGCGTTTTCATGTTTCGGCAAGCATAGACCGATTCCTTGTCGGATTTGGATCAAAGTTTGAAAGGTATCTATGCTACAGAAGCTTAATTTGGGTGTCTAAGTTTATCTATCCAGTTCCTTTTATTTTATAGAAATTATATTCGAACAGACGGAAAGATAGGCTCCTTCTGAACGGATGTCGCTTAAAATTTGATAGACATAAAACAAATTTGGTTTAAATTTCATCCATACAGATCAAACAGATATTTTTCAAATGTTTATTTGAACTCGTGGAGGTCTGAAACGAGAATTGTCGTCAAAATCAAGAGTTCTATTTTTAGGCTATTTCTATATTCCCCCCATACTTCGTATACCAGAAAGTGAAAAAACTCTCAAATCAATACCCGTGACTTTCTAAAGAAATATTCGCAGCGCTCTTGTTGTGAGTATTTCCAAAGAAAGTTACGGGTATCGATCTGACTCCACGTTTTGAAAGTAGTTTCCTTCTTTTTTACTGTCTTGAATTATGTTAATATTGAAAGCGGGATCACTTTGAGAGTGATTCGTAATTTACGGAAATTTAAAATCTCATCTTTTATTATGTCTTGTGGTCAAACGATAATTAACAGTACTGAAGATTGTATTCTTTTAAGAAACCCTGATCCCGCCGGCTTTCTGGCACAGAGGTCTTCCTCGTGTTTTGTGAATACCGAGCTCGAGTCCCGGTTCGTGCATGGTTGTTCTATCAGTGAAATGTGTGAATGTGCCCTTCTGTAAAAAGAGATTGTGCAAGCGCGTGGGTGTGTGTTTCATCCTCATATGAGCTGGAAGTCAGACTTCTGCCCTCGCATGCTCAGGGGTCCTGACCCTCAGAAGCTACTGCACCCCTCTTTCCATGGTAAAATGCGGACACGGCATCATCATCAAGGTACCCTGATCATCTGTGGTAAAATCTGAATTGCTTCTGATTCTCCATCTTTGAAAAACTGTTCCACCCAAGATGCGAAAGGATTATGTGTTTGGTTTATGTTAAATACCGGGTGGCCAGAAATAAAACACCCCTACTCTGACCTCCCTGGATATCGAACTACTCAGTGTAAAGGCTTGAAAATTTGTGGACATACTATTCAAAAAATGGGGAAACGGATTTCACGAAAAAAAAAATTTAGTTCCAGAAATCACCGATAGGTGGCGCTGTACCACTGGACGTATGCTGAAAAGACACAAAAACACGTTTTAAACACATTTTATTTGAAAGTACCAAGCATACATGAAACAAGGACGTTATCGATGCAGGGAATGCTGCTCAATATGGTTCCCTTCCTGAAGATGTAAAATGTGAAGTCTGTGGACAGCTTGTTCAACTGCGGATCGTAACTGGTCATCTGAGATGCTTCTCACATGCAGACTGATACTCTCTTTCAAATCTGCCAAGGTTATCAGACGTTCTCGATAAACAAGGTTTTTTAAGTGTCCCCAAAGCCAAAAATCACACGGATTAAGATCCGGTGAACGAGATGGCCAAGTTGTCGGAAACGCGCGACTGATTATTCTGTCAGTGGTGAAATGTTGGCGAAGAAACTGTTGCA
>JAOUZG010051192.1:78880-100371 GCA_026289955.1 Argiope argentata
AACTATATCAATAAATCGCTGATAAATTTATATATGAAGAAACCATTTTATTAAATAGTTGCGATTTTGAACAAATAAAGCTGATTAGCCTATCGTTTCTTGTACTTATTACTTACGAAATTGTTGCTATATAAATTAAAAATAAAAATAAGTTCGCTGTACAAATAATAAATAATTCGTTGTTCGAATATAATACGTTCCGTTGTACACAGGGACAATAACAAAAAATGACTTTCATGTATGTTTCAAATTATTTTTTTAACATTTATTTAACTTTCTCCAAAAACTAAAAAGCTTTCACATTATTTTCTATTTATTCAGTTTTTAAGGAATTTCGTATTTGTTCTTTCAAAGTACAATACAAATATAAAATCACTAAAACGGAACTTCAGCACCTTCCTATAGTGGTAAAAGAATATTTAGTTACTTTTGCTTCAGGAGGAATTGTAATGGAATTTTTCTTGGTTAAACATTTTGTTAAAAGAGACATTGTAACTTTTTCCAAATAAGCTTAGAATGTGGGAAGTTTGTTGGGATTTTTTGGAGTAAATTCTGTTTAAATGGTAGAAGGTGTCCTATCAATAAGGAAATACACTTATTCCTTTGAAAAAAAATCGACCTACTTCTTTAAATACTTGTTCAACAAATTCTTGTGATTCTATGAATAGGATCGAGTGATATTTCTTCAATACAATATATTTTTTAAATGGATATTTTAAATAATTTATTTTGTCACACTTCATTAAATTCATTTCAAGATAGTTTCTTAAAGTGCTAAAAGAAAATTTCTTTCATTTTTGAAAATACGAACAAATTTTAACGAAATAACTATGATGTATTCATAATTTTGCTTCAACAAGGAAATAAAAAAAATTAATTCCAAGTCAGTTTTTTATAAATATACGATTCAGTATAGAAATAAAAAGAAAGAATAAAGGCTTGAAAAATTGAAAGATTTTATAAAAAAATTTGAATGAAGAGAAATCTCAATTTGAAATATAAAACAGCTTAGAATCCTGAAGGTTATGAAAAATATTATTTTTATTTTAGAGGTTAAATTTTTTCTGCAATTTTTTGAAATCTTTCTTCTTTACTCTTCTTCAGGGATGATTCCTCAAATCATAACAAAAAGCACTTCCTAATCAATTAGATTCTTTTTTTTCAGCACCATAAGGATTATTTCTAGTTGAAAAATAAAAACTTTGTTTCAATTTAAATATTTTATTTCGAGATTAAAATACGGCTTAAATGATTTTAAGAGTCATTAACGGTGTCATTCCATTTTTGTGATTTCAAATTTTTTTTCAAGTAATTATGAAATAATTTCTTTATGAGTTGGGATTTTGTTTTTATTTTAATCTTAACTAATTGATGGGAATTGAAAATTATAAACGTATTCGCAATGTAGTAAATCTAATTAAATATACTTTATTTTGCTTATAATGTTGAATATCAATTTAAAATATACTGAAAAAGACATATGAAATAAAATTATAAGTTAATGTCATATAAAAAATTAGAATTTTTGACTAAAAAGAACTAGTAAACAAAAATAAATTTAATTTATCTAATGATTTGTTCAAAATTTTGCATATAACTTTAAAAATAAAAGTACTAGTTCCTTATTTAAAAAATAAGATTTCAATCTAATCTTTAAATTCTAGGTTTCAAATAAAAAGTAACGAGAAAATTTCTTTTCTCTGTATGAATCACTGAAACAACCATAATACTATTTAAAATAATCAGATTGCTTATTTTTAATTTTCTGTACTACACAATATATCATAAAATTATTATGATATACTTGAAGGGGATGTAGACGTTAAATTTTAATTTATATTTTTGTAAGAATATTTTAACAAAAACCAGAATTTACGGAATTGTCATTTTAAGACGAAATATAAAATTAAATCACTAATGTAAAACTGAATGCAGGTTCTCGAAGAATGAGCATAAAAACTAAATTAAAATGATTTAATAAAGGAAAATACTTCAAAATAGAGGATATTGTGTGCAAAATAATTAAAATTTTCTAAAAAAATCTAATTTTTTACGCATTTGCTTTCTTAAAAAAAAGATAGAAATTAAAACCTTAGATAGAAATTAAAAACCATCTATACACAAAAACAAATAATTTAGAACCCTTTCTTAACCAAGAGAAACCTAAAACAATCAAATCATCGTAATATAATACTCTGTTGAAAAATATTTAAAAAAATTAGCTGTCGGAGATTCAGATTTTTACCATCCAAACATAATCTGCAATCTAGGGATATCTAGCATAAATGTATTTATTCAAAAATTGCTTGCAAGATATTCTTGATATTAATTGCTCATACTAATGAATTTTAATTTATCAATTGTTTTAAAAGATAGTATAAAAGATAAAGATTGTATAAAAGATAAAAGATAAAGATAAATTAAAGACCTTTTAAATAACGATTCGTCTTTTTAAATACTTTTATTTAACTTGTTTCGTTTTGAAAATATAGTATTAATGTATTCAATTTTTTAGCATACTTCCTGGAATTAAGAACGAATTAGGCAATGTGATATTTGAATATCCTAAAAGTAGTCTCAAATGAATCAGTTAATCATTAGCAGTTAATCATTAGTTAAATTAATTTTTTATTCTGGAATAATAGTGTTTGAGTCCGTTTGATAGCAAATGCGCTCGATAAACAATACATCTCAGCTTAAGATAAAAAGATAGGAAAATAAATAATAATATTACTAATATTCTGTTTTATACATTAATAATGGTATTGTTTTTAAAAAAGAAACTATTCAGATTTATATCTTTTCTTCATATCTTTTCCTAATTAACCTAATTCATATCTTTTCTTCATTTTTATAACTGTCTGTCACCACTCATCTTTCTTACTCATCTTTATTTACTGAATCACAATGTTTCACTTTTATGACTATCGATTTCCTCTTTACTTAAAGCATTGGTTTTAAAAACCAATGCTTTGCACATCATATGCTTGGATATAAGCTTGCTATCATGGATGCACGGTAAGCCATACATACAGTTTCTAGGCCTTCCTCCGTTACAGACTAAGGAATTTTCATTACCTCTAAGAAAAATTCAATACACTTCTTTCCGTAAAGGACCGTGTAAAATGGTGATAAAATTCCGTCCAATAATGGCTTGAGTGTGACAAATACAATGACAGCAGCGTTCCTGGCTACGTCCCGAAGAGCATCATTTTTAGCTAATTGGAACGTTTTCTAAAGTGTGATAAATATACAATGTGTCTACCTGGAAAGATAATAGAGTAAAATGCGTCTATTATACTGTATTTTTTGTTTGATATCATAACATAAATTTTAATTTAATGTTATATTAAAACATGTATATTTTTTTGCTTGATATCGTAACAAAACTAACTTTAAACTCGATACTGTATTTCTGTACAATTAAAAATGTTTACGTGAAGTTGAAAATTGAGGATACAATTAATCAGAAAAGTTTAAATTAATACTATTAACTTCTAAATTTCTAAATGAAAGTAATAATAATTCGTTATGTCACGAAATATTGACCACACAATTTAATTATCTTTGAATTTTATTTAAGATGGAATTTGTTAGATGATTAATATTTAAAATAAAGATTAAGATTATAAAAAAATAACTGTAGAAAAAAATAATTTTCGAAATTAATTTATCTAAATCATTTATTTAAAAGCGAAAGAATCCCTGAAACTAAAGATTTGTTTTTATACAAGTTATACCCAAATACAGCTGGGTTTCAATAATAAAAAATTCCTTAAGAACACGCAAAATAAGAAAACATATCCCATGCAAAGTTTTATTCAAAATTTGATACAACCCTTAAATTTTAATTTATAAATTATTTAACACATTTCTGTCAATCAGATTATTGCCATTTTAAGTTATAATGCTCCTACACAAATATGAATAGATAAACAATAATAATGTATTGATTCTTAAAATGTGTTTTCGGACTTCAGAGATTCAAAATGTCAATATTATATATGAATTTATGAATATTCTGCCGATTCTTTGAGAAAGTAATTCCCATATACAACAGATAATTTTCAGCTGTCAGATAAACAGAACTTTTCCGACATTCGTCAACATCTTTGTTGATGCATTTTATAGATTTTTTGAAAAGAGATGCGCATTATTAATTCATACCGATATAGAAAGGTCATCAGTACATATCGCCTGTCGTCATGTTTCTTATTTGCGAAACATATTCTTTCATCTGATGCATCATGAAAGAGTCTGTATTGACTTTCTACATTTCTTTTATGGCGTAAATCTAGCCTTCCAATATATATGGAAATTTTCAACACATAGCGTGACTCAAATAACTAATTAAAGTGAATGTTTGAGAGGCTTTTATTGCACTAATACCTTTTAAAATAATTATTCAAATATTTTATGTTTTAGAAGCATTGCAGTAAATAGAATATGGATGACATATTGTAATTTATTTACTGATCTTAGCTTGTCTTAACATACAATCAAGTTAATTTAAATTACATACAGTATTTGTTGGTGAATATAAATTATTCTAATTTAGAAATAAATTAGCTAAGGAACTTTTATTATTGATACAAATGCATAAAAACTTGCTTGCTCTATCCAAGTCCTTAAGGAAATCTCATTTTAATAGGTCTTAAATGAAAAGTAGATCGAATAAAAAAATATTGATTAAATTACTGCAACCAAAATAAGTTGCTGAAATATATTAGTTTTTTTTTTAGCTTTTGAAAAGCAGAGGTTTTTTGGGGAGTACTTTAATAATTAACAAAATTAAATTATTCTATCAAGAACTATTAAGATCAATATATTTGAATTTAAGCTTTGCTAATGCAATAAAAAAAATGATAAAAAAATTCGGAAATAGGTATTACATTTCTTTAAAAACTTAAAAAATCACTTTTTGAAATTTTAGGGTACATATTTCACATATAAAACCAGTAATCATAACAAAAATTCTGTCATCTCTTTCCAAAACACATGATTGTTCCTCGTGTATTTAATACATCGAACGTTAATTTGAAATCAAGACAAATACTTCAGAGGGAATTTCATTAAAGAACTTTTATTTTGTTATATGTACAAAAATATAGAATTTAAAAGTCATTCACATTTTGCACTTAACAATTTTTAATAAAACAGTTTTCAGCCTTTACTTTTGGTTTCATACGCAGCTCTGATATATAATTCGCCATTCTATATGCCTTTCTGTAAGTTAAAGAAAAAAAATGTTAACACTGTCTTTCCTTAAAGTGTTATATGATTCAGTTGCTTTCTAGAATTTCTTACTATGTCTTTTCATCAGCTTGTTTTATTAGATAAGCAGTTCTCATTCTTTTAATATCAGTATTCTAACGAACGATTTCAATTTTCAGCGCAAAGACATTTTTATCTAAATTCACTTTTGTGTTTAAAAAAATTATCAGAAATTTATTAATATCAAAATATTTTTTATTTTACTCATATACTGAATTATTTTTAGCAATTTTTTTCATTTCTTGATTTTAAATCAATATTTTAAAATGAAGCATGCTATTTTTATCTTTTATTTTAACAATTAGTTTTTAGTTCTGTTTATTTCCCAAAATTTTCAAATCATTTTAATATATTTGGATATATTTCAATATTCGCTGCAGAGAGGAGTATACTATAGTTAGAAATTCACAGTTGCTCTGAAATTATGCCTTCAATGCTTGGAACATAAGGATAAATTCTATTCAGCATGAACTACAATATCAAAGCAGATACCATTATCTTTGAAGACTGAAACTGGCAAGATGCCTATTACCCATACACAGTATCATCGAATAATAAAGCTCCTTTAATGCATTTCTCATGTAAAGATAGTTAATTTCGCTCATTTTTTTTAAAAGCATACTTTTCGCATTTATTTGAGTTTTATTATTTAAGAGGTACGATTTGAAAAAAAAATACTTTCGAAATAAAAATAATATTTATTTCAACTTTTTACAAATATAAATTTATTTCTACAAAAAAACTAATTATTTATATTTATGAGAAACGTTAGTAAATGAATCTTAATTGTAATTCGAAGGAACACAAGAGCTTTTTCGGAACGGACTTTGAAATTTTGAATTGCGACCACAAGTTAAGAATGATTCTTCATCTACATGTTCTTTTGTAGATTCTGTTTCATATCAACTGAAAAACAATTGATAGTACAGATTTATCATCCCTAGGCTTGCTCTCAAAACATAGAATCAGATTTCAAATTAGGAACAGTTTTGTCTTGGAGGTGCACCATTTTCATCAAGTCACAACATCCCTTTAGTAATTAGAATTAGAGAAACTCTAAAGGTGTTTTTATATAACTAAAATAGCATTCCTAAAAATATATGCACAAACTATTAGAAGACAAAATTCTAACTGAAATGAAATAAAAATTTATCAAATCTTACATTTTCTTTAATAATTCTTATGAACCATTTTATAATTATTCCGAGGAATCGAATAATGAATAATTTATTCAAATTACTTATCTCAAAATCGAATAAACATGCGTATTTGAAACAAACAAATGTTTTTGTTGTGTTTAATTATTGAACAGATTTTTTTGTTTTTGTTTTAAGAAAGAAACCCTCTTACCAAATTGAGAAATTAATGATGTCTCAAATCGATCGAATTTCTAAATATAAAAAATGCCTTTATTTGCTATCTACGGGTCTTCTTAGAGAATCGAATTTACGAAAAAGTATTTGTCATTCTACGAACAAAAAACTTTTTTTTTTCGTTTTTACACGTTATGTTCACGAGCACTTTCAATAATTTTTGAAATATAATATTTATAAAAAATTTATAGCCTTATACAATTTTTATGCATTACCTACAAAACAAATATTTGCATGTTCGTTCCCAGTCACGCATAACTCCCTTTCAAATTATCAAGCTTTCATCTCATAAATGATGAGCATAAAAAAATAATTATTATTGGATTCTTTCATTAAATATATACAGTAAATATGTCACATTGTTGATAATCTTTTTCATCAGTATGATTACAGAACACTCATATTATTGAATGGACTTAATCTTTTAACCAGATCAAATATGTTCCTCTTTTTATCTATCTGATCTGAGTAAAATGACAACAGATTTTTAACATGGAAATAATCTATCTCGTAAAACGGAATGATAAAATCATGCACGTTTATGAAGTTAAATTAAAACACATAAATATATTGTTACATTTTTAGCGTAGCGAGTTCGAATTTAATGGACTTAACGTGAGGACAACAGAAACAAATTTATTTACGGCTATTTACAGGATAACTTGATAAAGTAAAAGCTTCGGATAAAAACAATCCAGCAGTCAACAGTCACTAACAGCGTAAATACATGCCTTACGTACAATAAAAACAGACTGCAAAACAGCTATCATATAGCACAGCAACAGTAAATCGCAGCGAGCTCAATAATACAACCTTAACTGCAAACGTAAACACAGCTCAAGCATGAAAAGTAATCCGGTTGCCGAACGAGTCGCTACTCCTTCGAGAAGAATTCTGACGAGTTACGGCAACCCGTCTCTCATATAGCCGGGCGAGCGAACGCGCGGAAACACGTGGAGCTTCAAGAAGGATCCAGTGGCTACCAGACTATTCTTTTCACCAAATCAACTCGGCTGGCGCCAAGCTCTCCGACAGCCATCGCCAACGCCTTCCCGCTTTCGCGGCCTTCGCCCGCTTGTAACAATATTTATTATAACAAATTGATTTTGTAGATTCTTCTAACTGTTATTTTCCTTTGATTTGAATATTGTTTCTGTGTGTTCGTCATTCTATTGATAGATTATATATATATATATTTCCCTTTAAATTAATATCATAGCTTGTCTTTCACCGCGGATCATTGGCAAACATAATCACAACATATTACGAAGCACATTAGTTTGGCATGAATTCTTTGGCGAATTTTTAGTAAATTATCGCTGATTACAATACACACGACATCTCTGGGCATTAGGCATTGTAATGAGACTGATATACAAATATTTTAAAAATCTCTTTTTAGGTAATACATTTCTATCCAATTTTCAAACCTCTTGAGGAAACTAATCATTTTTAGAAATGAAATTATCGTCCCATATTTATTAATGAAAAATTATAGCACAAATATCCCTATGAAGCTTTTATCGAAATTTTAATTCATTTTATTTAAATGTTGAAGATTTTTATTATTAATATTTTATAATCTTATCTAGACCTATTTTGAAAATGTGTTCAAAAGTGTTTTTCTTTAAAATACATCATTTTTTAATTTTGGGATTGAAATATTTAAAACTTTATAGTTTGCGATATCTACATACTATAAATTTATTAGTATTTACTTTGACTTTTAAAAGTACGTTGAACTCCAATCAAAACTGTTTTCAATGTTACAGTTTTTGCATCATGACATGTCCTTTGTATATTTTATTTTCACAAACTAATAAGTTATCTTGTTATTTTAATGTTTCTTATTCATTTCAAATAATTAAATTAGAAAAAAATGCAAAATCTTAAAGACCTTGCTTTAAATTTAAAAAAAGAGTTCGAGTTCACACTTTGTCATCTTTGCCTATAATGCCATGGTGTAATTATCTGTAAATAAAAAAACATGTCACTATGCATAATTAATAACTAACAATATAATTAAAGAGAAGAGAACTCAAAAGTTTTATTTTCCTTCCTGTACAGAAAATTATGTTTATTTAAACAGTTTACATTCTAAATGTGCTCTAAAAACATTTAAATGAATACCTTATATCCTTGATATAAACCTGTATAACAAAGGATATTGATTTATGGTTTTTGAGTGACATAAGCAGATATTTGAATTATTTCAAAACTGTTTTTAATGCAAAATTCAATCATACTTAGTGTCAGCTTTTGAATTTTAAAATCAAATGCTGTTCAACTTTGCAAAATATTTTGAGATAATTTAGGATTAATCATATATTATATTATTTCATATACTTTAAAGGTAAGTAACCTTGAATTGGTTATCGATTACAAATAAAACCAGAGTCTATATTCACCTTAAAAATTTTAGTATTTGTTTCAATGAAAGTATTATGACTATCTTCGATGCAACAAAAAATTTGTGGATTTTATAAAAGGCTGTAAATGCTCTTAGTGTTCAGATATTTGTTTTTAGTCACGCACAGGAGATTAAAGTATACTTTATATTAATGTAAAGATTATCAGAATTAATATATAACTAACCATATATGTTTACCGTTGAACAAATACCTTGAAGTTACAGCTATTAAATATAGCATATATCTGTAATGATATTTTAAAATTTAATTTAATTCTAGTTAATTTTTTTTAATTTTTAGCTTAATTTAGCCCATATCAAAATCATGCTAAAATATTCTTTTATTTCCTGATCCCATTCTACTTTTTCTATTTAGAATCGATAAGTGTCAGATTTATTAGAATCTTAATGGTATATAAGATTAGGGATATTTATTTTCTCTTTCTTTTTGTTTTTTCTGCTTCTATTCCACATGCCTTGTCCGCGCTGTTTGAACTTAATTTGTACCACTTGAGATGCAATAAAGAGAAATTAAAAAATTCTAAAGTCTTTCCTCTGTCAAAGAAACTGCCTTCTGTTTCGAACGCAAAATCATGTGTTACATTTGCATATATTGAAGGATGAAAATTTACATCTTGCCTCGATTAATTGCTTTTATTAAATAAATATTGAGAAAGTTTCTATGAACACTTCGAACACTTTCTATGCATCGCCTGAAAATTAAAATAAAACACTTTTCTATTTGTGTCAACATTTTTGAAATAGAATTTTTTTTTCTATACAGAATTAATTTTTTTAAATAGTTTGAATTGAAAAGGATTGTGGATCAAGAAATGAATATTTAACTTTTATTTTATATATTAAGTAGTTTTCAATATAAACCACCTATTTAATAAAATTTTGTTATTAAGATTTGAATTTTACAATTATGATTTGTTAAATATAATGGAAGTATAATGATGAGAAATTAGGAAAATTCATATATAAACGGTGTAAGATCTCTAAAATAGTATGAATTAAATTTTCTGTAAAATTCTGTTCAAAAATATTTTTCTGGAAAATCTGTCGAGATCAAATTACATACAGCAAATTTAATTAAATCTTTTAGCTATAATTAACTAATTTTGCTTTTATTACAACTCATTAAATCAATGGGCCTTCAGAGGTGGGTAGAAATTTTTAATGTAAATTCTCATAAATATTTGTAATAAACACAAAATTTTTGTTGCACATTCATTACAATTCCCAAAGATGAGATTAATTATTTAGGGAGTTAGAAGGATAATGAATAAAATTCATACCACAATGAAATTAATGTTAGATGTTAAATATCATTATAAAAATGTTCTCCCATTTTTTGAAATTTTTAAAGGAGTTATGAAAAAATTACATAAAATGAAATCTACGGTCTCAAATTTCAAGTTATAATGATAGAACATTATTATTTTTAAGCGATTATTTGTCATATAAAATTTAAGCCATTAACCAGTTTAAACATCCCCCTCTTTCTCTCTCTCTAATGATAATTTTTTTTTAATTTCCAGTTTCAATTTTTTTAACCGGCAAAAAAGTTTTGGAGCTTTACCAATTTTAATTTAAAAAACAGAGTAATTTCAACGAAAAGTTCACTATTACTTGAAACTATTGTATATGTTGTAAAATCCAATGAATGTAATGCAGATTGATATTAAAATTATATTCTAATATTTAGAGTATTTTGAGAAATACAATTAGTAAGAATGCGCTTATAATATCATTAAAGAATAAAAATAAGTCGCGTTTTACAAAATTGAGATAGTTAAAACTCAAAGAAAATTTAAAAAAGAAAAGAAATGAAAAGAAAAATACCATACGATAATTTTCTGAGCACGAGATTAATTATTTAAAAGTAAGAAATCGTAACCAGATTTGAAGAAGACGTCATTTCATAGAAACGACAAAAAAGCAATTTATAGTAACTTTAATTAAATATTTCACACAAATACTTGAAAAACAAACTTAAAATGTCATGGGTCAGGTGACTCGTTATCTACTAATGAAAAAACAAATATCTCCTGCTTTCAAATATAAAAATCTCCTAACCAAAACAACATCATGTTCTCGCATGATAATTCTTCAGATTCTTCAGATAATAGATTCTTCAGATAATTCAGAAATAATTCTTCAGATAATATATAAATTAACATTTGGGTAGTATTATTTTGTAAATAAGTTTTGCAGAGCTCTTAAGTTAAAAACACCATAATCTACTAAACGCCATTATTCAGATAAGACACGTATAAAAATCGATTCAAATAAAAATTACTTTCCATCTTAAAAAAACGTTTTTATACTCAAAATATAATTGGATAACTCAAAGCTTGCTTATCTCTTAGTTTAGTAGATATTTCAATAGAACAACTATGATAAAAGGCTTTTAAGATTTTAATTTTAAAATAGATTGTATTTTAGATTTTTCTGTTTTAGTAACTGCAGGTGGAATTATATTACAAATTCCAAAACGGTGCTATTATAATATGCAAAACCATCAAGAAGAATTCCACATGCTCCGTAAACCTATTTAAAAATGCAGTTTGTTAACGCAAACGATTTCGAATAAGTGATTTTAAATATTTCAGCTGGAATATTAATCTGACGCCAGTGGCAACGGATAAAGATAAAAAATAAATTCCAGGTTTGGAATTAATAGATTAGCAATATTTATCCGAATATAAAATGAACACATGTAATATGATTGTTTGGAAACACGTTTGTTAAGTCAAAACCGTCTGAGACTTAATTATTAATTCATTTATAATATATTCCAAATGCAATTCCAAAATGCAATAAATTTATTTCTTTTTATAAAGATATTATAGATATTTATTTCCTTATTTTCCTCAAAGTACTATTGAAAGGAATATTAAAATACTATGAAATTATGGAATATATTAATTTGATAAAAAGAGTACGAAACGAGAACTTTTTTTAAGATATAATAGAAAATGTTAAAAATCATATTATTTATAAAAATAGAATATTATACGAACATCTATTTTTGGTTTGATAACATAAGTAATTCAAAGAAATAGTTTTGCTTTCTCCATCTTAAAATTTATTAGCAAGGCACAAACAATCTTATCATTGTAAAAAAGGTGGTATCAAGTTTTTATTAACATTGAAAATACAAATGTCACCTTTTTATTTTTTCGAAACTTATAAAATTAAACTTTGGATCTTCTTAATTTAAATATCTAATTTAAAAAAAGATTCAAATAAAAGCAAATGAATTATCAGCGTTGAATATTTCAAAATTACTGTACGAAAAGAATTTTTTTTATGTTGCTTTACAACTTTTCGATATTTTATTCCTTCAAACCCTATTTAATTTTATTAAGTGTTTATCCTGAATACATTTACACGTTTTAAGAATAAAAACGTTGTGGAATTACTATATCAGCACCTGGTGATATCAAGTAAGCAACTCCTTAATGATAAATTAATACTCCATTAACATTATCTAATTTAAATAATTCTAATTGAGGTTTTGTATTATTTTCGCACTTTAAATATTTAACTTTTTTATATTTACTCCCGATGAGCCTATTAGTAACCGTTTGAGTACGGTGAAGCGCTATTGCTCTTCACTTGCCGTAAAGGTAAATTTTCTCCCGTACTCAAACGGTTAATATATGATACATAATAATCTAGATTCCAAATATATGTCAGAATGAAATAAAAATATTAACTTATGGACATTTCTCAATTTCCGTTTGAAAGTATTTCATTTAAGTTAATTATTTGGTTTTATTGTTATCTTTTTTCTTATATTTTTATTTTCAAGAGCCATTTCTCTGGCCATAATGTGCCAAATTAGTAATTAATGATTAGTTTAATTAAAATAAATACCATGTTTTTAGAAGTGAAAGAATGGTAGCGTAAATTGTCTTATAAATAATGAACTGTAATAAAATATCTGCTTAAGATTTAACAATTCGATGGAACTCTTCGTTACGTATGTAACTAATTTGTTTATGTTTGTATATGGAACTAAGATATCTATCAAAATCGGATGATTTTTTTCCATAGCTGATTGTGATTCTGATTTCAAATTTTGATTAAATTCGTTTTTTTAAAATTTTATTTTTAATTATGATCTTTTTACCGGTGTAACGTTCCTTTTTGCTCATACCAAAGCATCACCAGAATACATAAGAATATATAAAGGAATTCAAGTTTGTAATTAAGTTGTGAATTAATGAAAATATTTCATTTTAATGAATTTCGTTTATCAACTGCTATTTAAGAATACAAGTGCTAGCATTTTTATCATTCTGTTCGAAGACATTCTGTTTGGGAGACATTCACACTGGTTTATTAATTATATAATAAACCAGTGGGAATGCCTCTCCAAAACTTTCAGTCATACTCTCTAATAAATATACTATCCCAATTTTCTATTTAAGTCTTGCATAGATTTAGCAAACTGTAGTTACGAAATATTAACCCCTGACGGGAATCAAGCCTTTCAGCTTAATCTATCTTGTGACCCTGGGGGAATGTTTTGAATCCAAAATCAAATTCGACTTTCAGACGCGTTCTTCAAATTCAATTGAAACAAAAATTTCTGATATAACTATACTTAAAGTTACAACATTTCGTATCACATTTTATATTTTTAAGTCATCACAATTTTGAGTTATCGCGTTTGCGTGTTTCTGAAACTACAAACAAATAGACGGCCAATTCATTGTTCGATTTCTCTAAGTATTTGGTGGAATTCTATACTTAAGATGTTAAATCTATGTATTAAATTGTATATCATTCTCTTTATTTTACAACTATCGTGCGGACTTTTGTTCGAATAGCAGGACATGCAGACTTTCTTTGACATAATTTTGCTCACCATTTGATTCTAAGTCTATATACCAAATTTCAAACGTCTTGGTTAAATCGGGTTTGAGTTATTTTTGTCATAGACGAGCATTCTCAAAAATTTATTTTTCGAACTCAGAGAAACGCGGAAATACTAGCATGAATTTTTTTGGCGATCACTACTTTCTATGCTTCGCACACGAAAATTAAAAACTAAAATTGACTTTGAAGAGAGTGAATTTGTATTTCATTTAGCAATGTTATGTTAAGAAGAACACAGAGTTTAAATTATTTTTGAAAATGATCAAATAACGATAGCTTGTGCAGCTATATATAGTACCGGGTGGCCAGAAATAAAACACCCCTACTCTGACCTCCCTGGATATCGAACTACTCAGTGTAAAGGCTTGAAAATTTGCGGACATACTATTCAAAATATGGGGAAACGGATTTCACGAAAAAAAAATTTAGTTCCAGAAATCACCGATAGGTGGCGCTGTACGTATGCTGAAAAGACACAAAAACACGTTTTAAACACATTTTATTTGAAAGTACCAAGCATACATGAAACAAGGACGTTATCGATGCAGGGAATGCTGCTCAATATGGTTCCCTTCCTGAAGATGTAAAATGTGAAGTCTGTGGACAGCTTGTTCAACTGCGGATCGTAACTGGTCATCTGAGATGCTTCTCACATGCAGACTGATACTCTCTTTCAAATCTGCCAAGGTTATCAGACGTTCTCGATAAACAAGGTTATTTAAGTGTCCCCAAAGCCAAAAATCACACGGATTAAGATCCGGTGAACGAGATGGCCAAGTTGTCGGAAACGCGCGACTGATTATTCTGTCAGTGGTGAAATGTTGGCGAAGAAACTGTTGCACAGGGAGTCCAATGTGTGGAGGTGCTCCATCTTGCATAAAAGTAATGGTGTCAAGGCATTGGCGCTGCTGCAAATGGGGTACAACAAATGTTTCGAGCATCCTTTTGTACCTGTTGGCCGTCACGGTACATGTCTCAAGGCCATTGGAAGTAACCTCTTCGAAAAAGAACGGTCCAAGGATGAATGTGGCTGTGAATCCACACCAGACTGTAACTTTCAGTGCGTGGAGTGGAATCTCTTGGAAGGTACGGGGGTTTGTCGTGTCCCATATGCGACAGTTATGGGTGTTCACTGTTCCACTGAGGTGGAAATGGGCCTCATCGCTCCACAGAATCTGCCACGGCCACGATGCATCCACTTCAACTCTAGCAAGAAATGTCAATGCAAAGGTCAGTCGCATCTCCCTGTCTGTGGCCAGCAATTGTTGATTAGGGCGGATTTTGTACGGGAAACAATGCACCATTTTTCTGAGTACGTTCCACACTGTGCTATAGGGAACACCCAAGTGTCGTGACACTGCACGTGCACTACTGCAGCCTAAAACATTATCCATTGACTGTTCAACAATACCGGTGGCAACATCTTCAACGACATCTGAACGAACCGGTTTGCGTCCTCGACCAGGCTGAACTCCAAGATGTCCAGTTTCCTCGAATCGAGCGATCATTCTCCTGAGAGCTTGTGGAAGCAATGGTCCCTTACGCAAATCCTTAAGTCGGCGAAACTCTCGAAGTGCTGCTGGAGCATTTCCTTTATTCTCGTAAAACAACTTCACAAGCAAAGCGCGTTCTGGCAGCGTGACAGCCATCACTAATAAGAATGACATTCCCCACCTTTTAACTTCTTTCCCAGAACATGGCTTCTAACCATGCTTTATGCAAATTTTTCTGGTTACAGTATGAAATTGCAGTTACAACGGGAGTTCTAGCTTCTTTACTATTTTTATTTTCCATAAGGGGCAGAAAAATTAAAAAGGAAGCATGGAAGCATTCCATTCCGCATAAACATTTTAATTTTTATTATTATTTGTGTCTTTTGATCATAGTTCCAGTTGTGCAGCGCCACCTATCGGTGATTTCAGGAACTAATTTTTTTTTCGTGAAATCCGTTTCCCCATATTTTGAATAGTATGTGTACAAAATTTTGAGCCTTTACACTGAGTAGTTCGATATCCATGGAGGTCAGAGTAGGGGTGTTTTATTTCTGGCCACCTTGTATATTTTTAGTGCATTCTGAAATGATAAATCCTTTGTGCTTTTAATGTGTAAAAATGTGAACATCTTTTATTCTTTTAAACATCATAGAAAACATAATCCAAATCACGTTAGAATATAAGACTTTTTCCCACTTATTTTACTGACTTATAAATGAAATTCCTATCATAATTTTTTTTACAGCTAGCGTCGGTGTGGATATTGAAAACGCTAGACTCATTCTGAAAGATGGGACTATGGAACTATTGGGCCCCTGGAGGATCATTTTCGTCGTATTCGTCACTTATTCCATGCTTCCCCTGTCTCTCCGGTGGTGTCTCTTCTGCGGCACAATTTCCTCCGTTGCTCACACCATCATCGTCGTATCTTTCACCCCAATGTCAGATAGAACGTTAGATTTTGCCAAAAAGGTAAGTGCTCAAAAGATATTTAGATTATAAATGCACCTTTTAAACAATCATTGATTAATCTCGATAATTAAATCTTATGGTGGAATTAAACTTATTAAACATATTACTTAGCCCTTTTAAAACATATGGGCCGGGATGGTCTGGTTGGAAGAGCGTTGGACTCGTTTTCCTTAGGTTACGGGTTCGATGCTCACAGGCCAAACGATTCCCCGAGTGTGTGGCGACTGGCGCTCGTTAAATCTGTTCGTGGTCACAAAGTCCCCCATATCGAGAGTAATATTACAGAGGTGATCGTTCTCTGTTCCAAGTCTCGAAAGATTACGATCTGAGATGTATGAATGAATTTGCATGAATGTAGTCCGCCCCCTAAAAAGGGTTGTGACGTGTGTGTAGCTAAGTCGTACTCTTGGCCCTAGATGGCATAAAACAAAGAGACGCATTTCTTAGGCTTAAAGTCTGCTGATCATATCAGCGGAAGCTTGTCCATGGCAAGTGCCGTAAGTAACAACAACAAAACATATAAATGAGAAGTTGCCGATGATTATATTATTAAAATGAACACAACTAGTGTCTATGGGAAAACGAACAGGCACTTTTTGTTCAATTGACATTTATTTTGTTAAGTAATAGTTACTAATCATTTCAATTTTGTATTAAAAAATATTTTATTGTTTGACAAATTCGTTTCAGTTACAATTTAATTGTTTGATATTTACTTTTTGTACTTAAAAAGAAACCAAGCAGCCTCTTTTGCGTTAAAAATTAATCATATTATCCAAAGTAGGCAAATTTTTCGGAGTTATATTATATATGAGTAATGCCTTGCGCTGTATCATAATTAATTTTATGATTTAATTAGTTGAATTAATTTTTTGTATAATATATTATTTTTATTCAGATAAATTTGTACAAATTTATCTCAATTCGTAAAAAAAGTTAAAGAGCAATTCGCAAAAAAATTAAATCATAGTTGATATCATGAGTTGATAGTTAACAGTTGAACCATCAATTCGCAAAAAAATTAACGAGCAAGCTTTCCTTTATCTTGAAAGTAATTATTGCATTTTTAATTATTGTTATTTACAAACAATTTCCGTTATCAATATCAATAATTTTCTTTTCGTTTAAGTTGATAATAGATGTTATATTAGCTTTCTTATTTAGCTCAGTTTTATAAATGCTATACGAAGGAGGATTTTTCATTGATATCTTTAATTCTGTAAATTCTTGCAATATTTATATTTTCGTTAGAATTGTGACAAATGCGGATTATCTTAGAGCCGAGCTTGAAAAGTTCTGTTTTGTAGCTGAGTAACAAAGCCACTAGACAAAAGTAATTACTTGTGCACCATTGATGATATCTGGCTTATCAAGCCTCATCACATACTCTCCCACCAGTGGTGAGACGGACGATACATTTGCGCCAAGAGTATGGCTAGAGTGTGTAAGTTGTTGGATGTTGTATTTAATATGCCTGGCGACTTTTGTTTTCAGTAGAGGGCGCCACAATGACCGTAGAAAATTGCTTTCTCAAGATCGCGAGTCACCATTGTGTGTAAATAATGTGAATAGCCTAAGGGCTGAACTTCAACTTTAGTATTTGTGGACGAATAACACACACTCTATGCAAAAGTAATTACTTGTGTACTTTAAATGCTATCTGGTTTATGAAGCTTTCATCGCATAATATTGGAAAGCAGAGCATATTCATATAATTTTATATCAAAAAATTTATTTTTATTTTATTTTTGATGAAAGCTTCTGGCTTCAAAATATATCGTGAATAGTTGTTTGCTCTTCTTTCAACCTTTTTTTGAAATACCTCAAAAAAAAAAAACTTAGTGTTTAGATAACCTTAATCTCAATAGCTGAATTAGTTTTGTCATCTTACAATCCTCTTGGATTATTTATATCGTTCATTATTTATCACACAAATAAAATTTAAAATATCATTTTCTATCGTTTTAATAAAGCATACTCAAGCAAAGCTAATTCAGAAGATTAAATTAATGCTATTAATCTAAACATTTGTCACCAAATGAAACTACTGTGTATGGAAGCAACTTAACTAGAACAGAACTGAATCAAAGTGCCAAAACATTATTGAATTATCTTTTAATTAAATGCTGTTTTCAGAAGTTAAATATGTATATAAATAAAAGTTCTTTGGTTTTATTCACTTAGTAGAATTTTTAAAATATTGTTGAATTTATAGGCTGTCTTTTTTTTACTAGCCAATGTCCTTTCTACGATTTGATTAATTATAAAAAGAGCCAATCATCTACCTTTTGCATCTAAAATCCTTTATTTATGTGTGCGAAATGCTTCAAATCTGACATCTATTTTATAGAAAGAAATTTGATGTGGTTTAAAATCAGCAGTGTAAATTCTTATAATTATAAATATTGCAACTGCACCAACTTAAAGTAGTAAATTCCACAAGAACAGAAAAAGTATTTCCCTTTTCAAAAGTTTATTCTTTTTTTCTCTAACAAATAAGAAAAACTTCAAGTCAGCAGGAAAAAATCGTTGAGAAGGAAAAGGAAAATGAAAAATTTAAAACGGAAACAAATGTTTATGAGGATTTAAAATTTCGGGTTTTAATGGAAATGTAAATACACGAATTCTGTCATTTGCAAAAATGGAAGATGTAAAATAATCACATTTTGAAGAAAGATTTACATGTATAAGCAAGTGGATGTTGATTTATATTTTACCAACTTTTATTCGCAACTTCGCACTACTGACCTAAAAACAGATTATTTACAATGCGTAATTGAAATAAAGCAAACTGCAAACCAAGTCCATATTTCTTTAAAATCAAGTCAAGTTCATTTTATTTATGAATGGAGGTTGAGATAGCTACATAGGTATTACACACATAATTTTTAAACTTTTTATTAAAATGAAAATATTAGTTGTCAACAGTTACAACACACAGCATATGCGTACATTTTCAATGCCAATTGGGGCAACGCAATTGTGTGGATTTTCTACGCCAATCTGGGTAACGCAATACAGATTATAACAGCTTAATTCCCTTTATTCTGCTTAATTTTTATTTAATAGTACTTCAGAATGAATCCCAAAAAATCGATTCATTAACAATACTTAGTTTTAAATTCATGAAGTACAAAAAAAAAAAAGAGTCGTTTGAAATAATCGGTCGAAAACATACTAAGCCTAACCTAACTAGAGTGGAAAAGAAATGAATTAAAGTCTTACTCATTTGGCTGTGGGTAAATAAAAATTTTTGACTGAAAAATTAGTTTTTTGATAACAAAAAATTTAACCCCTCAATTAACCGAGATAGATAGCAGTCTATGACCTATTCCAGACTATAATGCATCTATGTGTTAAATATCATTCCATTTTATTCAGCCATTCTGGTGTCATTGACTAACATAATCCATTCATCCTAACTTTCACATTTATAATAATGGTATAGATAAAATTCAGTGTTTTTATCTCAACAAATTTGAGTTATGCTGCTTAATGCATTAATTAAAAGAATAGAAATATTATTTTAACAATGTGCAGAAAAAATAATTTTGAATTTTGCAAAGTAATGTTCAGTATATTATCAATACCCTGGAAACATAACAAATTATCCTGAAAATGTAACGTTAAATTTAAAAAATCAACTTTACTTTTTCTGCAATTTTTATAACTGATTATGTTAGTGGATGATTTGATTCTTTAGACTATCTGAAGATTTAAAAAAAATTAAATTTCAAATCCTAATTTACCAGAAATTATGCAGGTTTATTCTTTAAACATATTTATACCCTTAATTGTTTCTATATGACGCATCATAACTAAATAAATTCCTTCGATGCGTTTAAGATGTCTATTTCCAAATATTTTGTTTTTAATAAATATTTTGTATTTGGGTTAAATAAACAATTATTAAAAATGTGCATATAATTTTAAAATTAGAATAATAGAATTATTGAAATCAGTAGAAAAGTTTCAGTTACTTTTGCTATGTTTTGATTCTAAATATTTCAATGGATGAAAATGTCGGAAGTTTTCATGTAAACAATACATGCCTTATTTCAAAATGAATAAAAAAAAATATATTGATGCAAAAATATATGGCTGGAAGGGGAAAATATATATGATACATGGAACTGACAAATAAGCAATTGCATGCATCATACAATTCTTCTGCAACTAGGTATTGAGAATCGTATTCCATGTCAATAATGGATGAGCTGCTGCACAAAAATGTTTATCTTTATTCAGCGACTATACATTTCCGATGACAACAGAATGTATCGAAAAAGCAGACCTCTAAAAACAAGGGGGATGTACGACACGTCAAAACTAATGTACCGTTGACAACATTTCCCTCTTCCGGCGAGGAAAAAATCGAAATTGACGACATCGTTCTTTTCAATTTCGAAGAATGATTCTGCCTAATCGGGCGACAGATTCGATCGATATCCACAACGGATATATTTTTCCTCTTTTATTGTTTATTACCCATCTGGCTGGAAGGGAAGGTGGCAGTTTCACTTCAGTTTTTGCGCAAGTAGGGGGGAGGGAGAAACAAGTTGGCGGCTCCCCCTCCTTCCAACAGGCTATTCACTCTTGTCACAAAATTCACGTTCCGAGGTGAAAAAAATAGGAAGTTTTCCATTAATGGTGTAAAAATGCGTAATGGACAAGCCGTGGCAAAGAGAATTAATGGAGTCAACAGCGTTAAGTGCTCAGACAATATTGCCTAGAGATTAAGCCGAGATTATCGTGCCTGATGGAGCTTTTGGGGGAGACTAATGGCAACGATTTCCAGTGAGGGTTCTATTAGAGTGGGAGGGGAATTAAAAAAAATGAAATCGATTTTATAGAAAGATCTTATTTACACTCCAGTGGGAAGTGATATTCTTGTTAAGATGAATTGGATTGGGAGGTTAAATAAATGTTTTGAATCTTTGTTTCGGTTTATGGGGGGATAATGTTTTCGTTTTAAGTCAAGCAGTTTTTCTTTCCGCGCTGAGCAGCAAATTGCTTTTATAGGTGCTTAAAATATTTGATGTGACATTAAAGCAATTTGGGATTTCCTTATTA
>JAOUZG010051192.1:115371-133100 GCA_026289955.1 Argiope argentata
CGGACATACTTGAACCAAATAAATATATTTTCATATATTTTCTGCAAATTATCTTGTGGTAAGACAATTTAATAAACGAAGTTCGATAAAGTAAACATAATGACATTTTGGTTAATAATAACGAACACATTAAAAATGTCTCCAAGCAACTGCATAACGGTTTAAAAATATGCGTTTCGGTTTCTTTTTGTTATCTTTTTAAATTCTTTGCTCTTGCTCAAAATATTTTATCAAATAAGTTTTCAGCGGACGTCCAGGCATAAGGGTAGCACATATTCCCCGTGACTTGGGCATCCTGGTTTCGAGTCCAGGTTCAGGCATGGTTGTTCTTTATCTGTTCGATCTGAGATAGGTTTGAATGTGGACGATCTCCTGTAAAAAGATGTTGTACACGCGACTGTGATGCGTGAGTAGCTGTTCTGTACGTGAAGTCTTTATGTAGTGTGTTGTCTACTTCTGTAATCCCCGTTTGATAGTCGTGCACGGGGATTTCTAAATGTTACAAAAAAAAAAGCTTCCAGTTAATTATCGAATGACACTTCGCCCAGAGACCTTGTAGTTCTCAGTTACTCATGCATTCGAGGATATATTTCGTAAGAAGACTCTAGAGTGTCAGTATCGAAAGAGATTTCGCCTCTTGAATGTTTAATTTTTACTTTCGTTTGCTATCAGTGTGACTTTTTTTCCCTGTAAATTTCGAATGAAAGCAGCAACCTCGAATGTGTTCGAATTCAATTGCAGTCGGTATATTTTAGACGCTTTTTAAGTGCTTTAATTAAAATTTGTAGCTAACTTAAGAGATAGTGAAATTTAATTAGTATGAGTTATTGTATTAAATTAAGCAATGAGCAAAAAAGTAACAAAATCTAAATAAAAGTCTGTAAACACTCAAAAACACTTTCTTATTGTGAAATTTTAAACTTTTTTTGACAGCTTAAAAAAAATTACCATCCCTTTATTATGTACTAGACAAAATTTCCCAACTTTCTGAATCATAGTTTTGACTGTAGACAATTTTAAAATTAGGATCGCCTAAGCATCCTGTGTATGCAAAAATATCCACTTTTAACTTTAATACGAGTTTTATTCTTTTTTTAAATACCTCTTCCAACTCTGTAGTTTTTATTTCATTAATGACTTTATTTTTCTAGAAATATAAAAAGAAATTTTAATTAATCTCTATTTTTTATTAATAACATTGAACTAAAAAATCATTTTAATGTTAGAATGTGTCAAATTTTAATCTTTTTATAGTTATATTGAAGTTATTTACTTTGTCAAAATTTCAATATTAGCTGGAATTTCAAATGACGGTTATTGCATTCTTTATTGAGCACAATTATTTTCAATCATATTATGCATAGTTAATATATTATTCGATAATATGATATACATATTGGGGAGCAATTAAAATTTTATTTGTCAGGAAATAATTTTAAAAAATTCTATGTTTATGAAATGTGGTACAATGTGAATACAGTTCTTTGGAAAATTCTGAATATTTGATTCAATCCTCTCTATCTCATTTTATGCACTCAAAATAACTTATACTCATAGCTATCTGATGACTGTCTAAAGTTTTTATCATTCTGAAGTCAGATTGATACCAAGCAGTTATTTAAGAAATATATTTAAAAAGTATTTAAGATAAGAAATTGATCTAAATAAATAATGGACAATCAAGTGAAAACTATAACTTGTTCTCGTCATTTATCTGCTTTTGCACAGAGTAAATCATCTTTCATTTCCTTTTGTACATATATTAATAATATTTTTCTGCGAATTATTTAAATGTTATTTCTGCATGTTTGCCTACATATATTTGCATACACACTTTTTTTTATCCGTATTTGAATATTTTATTTTTATTTCATAATTATTGTTCAATTATTTTATATCATTTAAGATATTTTTCTGTCAGTATACGATCAATTTTGTTTCATTTTTTTGTGTATTTTTTTGGTTTTCCCACATTTTTCTTTGCATTTGCGTCTACTCCTTTATATTTGAAATTTATTCTACTGTTAATTGTGAGATGACTTACATCTTTAAGCCTTGTGGTATACTTGTTGGCACACAAAGAGTTTACACAACAAGAATAAAAAAATCAAAAAAAATTTTAAATACAATTTTCATCAAATTTCGAAATAAACAAAGAAAACATTAAAAAATTGTGATTTTAATCGTAATTCAATCGCAATTTGAAATGCTTTCAAATGTATTAAGAGAATAATTATTTCCATAACAGAAACCTTAAACATAAGTGCAGAAGGATCTTAAAGCATTTTAATTCTAAACTTAATAATAGTTAAATAACACTCTCCAGGAACTTTAATTTGCCAATTGGGGGATTACATTTTTTTTCCTAACATATTTTTTGTCAAAAAAATTGACTGATTTTAATTATTTGAAAAGAAAAATATCGGCACGAAAAATTTTAATTAGCGCTTTTTAATCCATTTGAAAAGTTTTCATGATTAGCTGTCATTTCAAACACGAAGCTTTCGATTTTTTTCTCCTTCAAATGATTATTTTCTTTCGCAATTTTTCTTTTAAAAAGAAAAAAAAGCGAATATTAAGAAAAAAATAAATATTGTATCTCATCTTATATTATCCATATTTATTTCCCCTGAGATCGGGACAGCGATGCCATTTACAAGATATTTTTTTGTTTTAGAACTTTAATCACATCGCTCATTTATTTTTGATATATGACCTATGACCATTTACTACTATCAATTCGAGTTTTTTTTGACATGCAATTAAATTTATGTATTGAGTTTAAATTATTTCAGGATAAAATATTAGAATGTATTGAAAATATTTGTTTTTCTAAATCTTATTATCTCGTAGATAAATAATTTATCAGTTTGAAAATAAGAAATAATAAGGTCAAGAACAAAATTTCCCCTTTTTGAAATTTTCAGTATTTTTGGCTAAAACAAAATATATGCTAGAATTCTCCTTTGTATTTCTTGAAAATAAAATGTAATTCAGCAGATAATATAGGAAATAAAAAAAGAAACAATTCTAGTCAAAGGTTTGTTGTATATAAAATTTGAATTCTGTAAAGGTAACACATTAAAATAAAACATTTCGTATTTGGCGACATTCTTTTTAAAAAATTGAGAAAAACAAATCTCATCAGAACGTAGTAGTAGTTTTAAAGATTGAAACGAAAATTATACGCTTTTTAAACAAAATAGAAGTACAATTTTATTCACTGTAAAACTTATTTTGCAAAGAATTATATTTTTAATCAAGATTACATTTTATCAGAATTAGAAAAAAAATCATATTATAGTTTAAGGAAAATCTTTTCCTTTTTGCTTGCACAATTTTCATTTTTCTGAAAAGGTTGTTATAATTTAAAGGGTTTTTTTAAATTGAAAGTACCATCATTCTGTATTGATAACATGTCTTCTCCGTGATCTAGGCATCCCGGGTTCGAGTCCTGTTTCTGGCATAGTTGTTCTTCATTCTGTGAGAAGTTGAAAAGAGCCCCTACCCCTGTAAAAATCATCATAAATTTCCTTTTTTTTTAAGTTTGTTATTTAATGTATAAATGTATGCATCACCGCAAATATTTGAAACTTACATTCTTTAAAAAAATGTAGCCATTTTAGAAAATCCAGAAATTGGGGAGTAATACATGAAACGGTCAAATATTTTCACATATTTCTATGCAATGCGAAATATCAAATCCCTGTACTACAGCCAAAAGGATGAACCACAAGATTTGGATATCTTTTAGCTTTTTTAGGATATCCCAACACAGGACATCATAATACAGCCGGAAAAAAATACAATACACAACAAGTAATAGCAAAAAATAAAGTTCATAACTAAAGTCATCACATCATCCTGGCGACTCGAACTGACTATTCCTTCCTCGTCCACCGACTCTTTTCTTCGTAGTCAATCTTCATCACAGTTTCATTCGGCTACCACGCCATCTGCCGGTCAAAGGTAACACGATCTTTCCACGTATGTTGACAAAGATTAGTCCCTCACGTATTTACATCCTCTGTGAAATAAATCTTAGATTCTCTTAGAAAAAAACTCTTTTAAAAACATAGATGTGATTGTATTAGATAATATTATATGGTATGATTTAAATAGTAAATAATAATGTGGTAAGATTAAATTAGATTATATTGAATACGATGATAACAGGCTTTCAACAAAAGATTAAAAAAAAAGATTCCCGTAACTTTTATCAGTTGCTCGTGTTTGAAAGAAACCAGTGGTTATCATCCATGTTCAAAGCATCGCCCAAAAATCATATCTTCTACATTCATACTAATAAAAATGCTATAATTTTTGTTTTTAAAACTAATGAATTTTTTAAAATTGTACCGTCACGACATTTTTATCTTCCTTTGCTTGAAAAGGCATTAACATTCTATAGTATTCTAAAGCAAAATATAAAAATTCTAAATAATTGGCCTAAAAATGCCAATAATTTGATGAGGGGTTGCGTGGCCAAGTGGTGAGGTCTCTGCTTCGGAAACGGAAGTTTTCAGGCTCCAAATGCGGTTCCACCGAAGAACTGTCCTGTAAGTGGATTTGGTTCACTTTAAATCCGCCGATGTGGCCAAGCGTTCTACCACTGAAGTTGTGTGGAAGTTTGGAGAGTGGGTACCAGCTCAGGTGTAGTTCTCATCATCTGACTATGGTTCAAAAGTAAGAGAACCTACCCAAATAGCCCAAGTATTGCTTTAAAAAACGTCACTAATATAATTAAACTAAACTAAGATCAAAAGCTAACGATTCCATAAAATGCTTAGGTATTCTATTATATCTTTGTATCTCATAGAATGCAGGCAACATATATAATCTTCACGCTGTGATTATTTATTATTAAAGACAGAAGCTTCAATTTACAAAAGCTATTTTTCAAATATTATTCTTTAAATGATTAAAAACTCTTAAAACTTAGGGATAAAACTAAATCCATAAGTTAAAAACCATAAGTTAAGTTTCCATTACAGAAAACATCGCTGGAACTTGGAACTAAATAATGAACCACACTCATTTGTAAGCGGTATTTTCATTCATGTATAACACCTGTGCACGACAGGAACAATGTATCTCTGAAACAGTTCATAAATTTTAGCAACAATCACCACTTATTCTCAGTATTCTAGAATAAGGAATAATACAAAGAAGCACTGGGTTTCCAATGAAATATTTACTTTGAGGAGAAATGAGAAAGCTTTATGCCTCTTGGAACATTATTCAGTGCATTATTAAAGACTCGGCAGCATTTTTTCTTCTTCTTTTGCATTGAATTCTCAAATGTGAACGATAACAATTTTTTTCCGTGAAAATAAAAATTCTCTTTTTCCTACATCAACTCAAATATTTTGAATTCGTAAAAGAGCAGATTAGTATGAAAAGATTGCGCATAATTCATTCATAATACATTTTTTTAGCTTTTGATGCAGTAGACGGAAGGCGTAAATCTAAGGCCACTTTCTTGTCATTTCGTCCCAGGGTACTTTAGAATATTTCTCTTAAAGTGAATTTCTCCCCTCCCCCCTTTATAGTCCTTTCAACTGTATTTACATTCACCATTAGTATTCTAAAATGCCTTCATTTATTCGTTTCGTTTGTTATTATCTTAAAGGGTAATTTTAAATCATCTACTACCTTAGCACCAGAGTTTCCGAAATAATGGCGTATTCGCTATGATAATTCCTTGAAACGGGTTATGTATTATTCAAAGAATAATATATTTTATTTCAGTAAGGTGTCATTTCTACTACCGACTGTGTTGTTTCAGTTTTTTCCAAGATTTGTTTTTATTTAGAAAATCGGGGTGTTATTGTTGTTGCAACTGTTTCTTCTGAACTCAATATCTGAAAGAGAACAAATTAAATCGCCTATGTCCTGCATCTTGTAGATGTATTTTATGTCTATTAACGTTTTCAAATTCAAAATTGAATAGTTTAATTACGCTTTCTACAAGTTCCAGACTTTTAATTATAACTGCAACTTTAAAAAAAGCATATAAATGAATACGTATAACAGAGCTTTGGAGAGTCGAAAGTTACATTGTTATTTGAAAAAAAAAATTAATGTGAATGTATTTTTTGAGAGAGTATGTATAAAAGTGGGATTCGTAACAAAAAATGTAATTCTTTTATATTTCCATAAGAAAAGAAACATCTTTAATGAAATAGTTTCCGGCCAAAACATTTTAACATGATGTTTAGGTGCGATATATCTTTTGCAAACTGAAATTCATAGCGAAAATCTTGTAGACTTTGATGGAATTTCCAATATTATTGTTGTATTTTTGAGTGGCTTTAATTTAAGGTAATTTTCTCTCTCTTTCCAATAAATGCACCTAAAAGGTTTGAAGCAAAGATACTGAGATGTTACTGAGATGTTTTTGAGGATTTCTTCAGCATTCTAAATTTAGCACCAAGTGATTACTACTTTTTCAAGTACCTGAAAGAATGGTTTACATCATACGATCTTGAATGTGTCCAATTGCATATTTATGATATTTATTATAAAGGAGAGTCATTATCTGGGGCAACTATTTTTCGTAAAAAGAATTCAAATTTGTGAGGATTTCTAACAAGTGTCTTAGTTTGATTAAGATTGCTCCGGAAAGTGATGTGTTATTATAGTTTCCAAATGCAAAAGAAAATGTTTTTATAATTATGAATGTTAATCATTTATCATCAAACAAACTTCCATCCTACTATGTCTTCATATTAATAATTAGTAATTGTAGTTATTTCTGGATTTATTTTTACTGAATCATAGAAAACGTTCTAAAAATTTGCCGAAGAATATTTAAGTTCTAAATATTCGATTGTTTTATTCTTTCTGAATTCTCAATTTAAAAGAATCAAAATTCAGAATTAAACAAAGCTTGAATAATATAAATTCATACTAGCAACAGCACTCAAAGTATATTGTATGAGATGAGTATGCAAAGTAGGATATTGGTTTCACACATACAATAAATTGTGAAACAAAGGGAAATTATTTAAATATACTACATAAAAAACAAATTACTCATAGCATTAATTTATTAAATTCAGCTATTTATTCATACAAATATTACCATAGCATTTTTCAGTTCAATATTGGTAATCATTACTTATTGTACAATTTCTTGTTCTTAAGTTTTATAATCACCTTAATATCAGTATAAATAACTTTACGAAATGTAATATGCTAAGAGGACGCTTCTTAGATTTTTTATATGAAAGTTTTCATCCATATTGATCGTTCAAATTTTATCTGATCTTTCATACCTGATTGTTCAAATTTTATTAAATAAAATGCAAAAAAGGGAAATCCTTTTGATTTCCTCTCCAGTAAAATTTATCAATAAATTTTTCTTAGATTGCAATGCTTACTAATGTTCAATAATTTATACTTTTTTCTATAAAAAGCCGGTTTAGCGACAGACCTACATAAGAAGTGATTATTATTGTCACCAAAATTAAATCAGTAATTTAAAATTTCGCGTGTATATTAAGCGCATTTAAACAGTCATAATACGTCGCTCTTTACCGATTTCTTGATCCATGTATTGCCTCAGTATTATATTCAATAACGGACGTGGATGTCCATAGGGCGATGACATTATTAGGCACCGAGTATAAATAAGGAGGTTCAATCATTTTCACTTTTTAGTACATTTTGTATGTGTAATATTTATTTTCAGTTAATATTTTCACTTTTATTAATTTTGTAGACATACATCAGCTTTTATTCGTCTATTAGGACTCTAAACTGTCAGACATTCAATTTTGAATGCAAATAATCTAATTAAACTAACGTAATGAAAATTTAATGTAAAGCCGAAACAGATCATACTTGAAAAATATTAACATTTTCTTACTATTGTATCATTTGTATAATTTGTATCTTTGACAAATTTATTTATCTGTAAAATTAAGAAAATTGCCTTTTTTAAGGCGACCAGGGCCCTTTAAAATGAATTTCTGCAATTTCAACCTTAGTAATTTGAAATTTTACAGGCATCAAGAGTAATACTATAGGAGATGACACATAATATTTTAAAGTCTTACGTTAATTTATTTATGAGTTAGGGTTGTTAATATAATATAATATTAGAGATGAATAACGTTAATGGAAATTGTTCCAAGGGCTCCAAATTTGTTCGAAAGCGCTCCAATTTTTATGATTATTTACTCTAACCCTTTTGAAGCAAAATTTGGGATTAAACTTGAAGTTTGAGTACGAAATATCAAAATTATCCAATATGATAACTAAAAACTATTAATGTTTTTAAAAAGTTTAAGTAGTTTTGAGTTGTTACATTGATTAATTTTGATATTTTGCAATCAAACATCAAGTTTAATCCCAAATTTTGCTTCAAAGGGTTTAGAGTAAATAATCATAAAAATTGGAGCGCTTTCGAACAAATCTGAAGCCCTTGGAACAATTTTCATTAACGTTATTCATCTCTAATATTATATTGTATGAACCCCCCTGACTCATAAATATAATGTAATGGCTTAAAATTGTGTGTGTCATCTCCTATAGTGTTTCTCTTAATGCCTGTAAAATTTTAAATTGCTAAGGTTGAAATTTCAAAAATTCATTTTAAAGGTCCCTGGTCACCTTAAATGAATCTACTTGAAGGCTCTTTTAAGCCTAGTTGCTCTAGGCATCAGCTTATGTTGGAAATTCGTCACTAATTACATTGATTTATACTTATTTCAGTATTATATATATTCATTGATATTACAGCATAACAAAATCTGCTTTCTTTTTCGTTACAGGTGCTGACAAATGCTTTGCTTTATACGTGCATCAATTTAGTGAGCATGTACACCAAATACCTGACAGACAGAGCACAAAGAAATGCATTCTTAGAGACGAGAAGAGCGATAGAGACGAGACACAAAACCGCAAAAGAAAATAATAAACAAGTAACTATACATTATTTCTTTTTTACAATATAATCGTTGAACGCCATCTGCGTAGTTGGACAAAAGCTAAAGCTCTTTTAGTCTAAATCATTACTGGATTCAAATGTCCAACTTCTACTCAGACAAGTACCAACTGAAACAATTTTCTTTGGACTTAAATTGACTGATTTATGAAGTGAGAAGGAATTTAAGCTTGAATAAAAATTTATCCTATTTTATCATTTCACGATTTATTATATTTGCATTTTTTTAATGCAGAATTGTTTAATGCAAAGTTTAATGATTTGAAGTTTTCATTTCTTTTTATATTATATATAAACTGATTCATAATATTCTCACTTCATGTGAAGGTTACTGCTAATATTTTTTTCAGCATTATTTGCATATTGTATTTAGCATTGCATTTTTGAATAGTTATGTTTTCAAACCAATTTTTGTCACTTTTTTACTTGATAACAACTTTCGTTAGTTAACCTGAGATATTAAGATTCCAGATATTGTTAACAGAGTAACTAGTGGTTCATATCTTATAGTACGTATACAGAGGCTTACATTTGCTAGTTTAGGAAAAAAGGAGATTTTTCAAGCTCTCTATCTAACATTCATTTAATTTTTATAGCACCATCATAAACTAAAGAGTATTAGGTGAGGCATTTTTTTAAAAAAAATGCTGGATTTGGGATTTAAAAGGATTGCACGTTCAAAGAGTCTTTTTTTTTATGGTCATGAGCACACCCTTCTTAATTTGCTTCATATTTTTCATGTGATTTCAGATGAATTGCTCATTAGACGATTACTCAGGTAAACACGTAGTGGCATGACCATATTTACCCATATGAAACATACAGCCACGTATGATCCATCCCTTGTTTTTTTCAATAATCTTACGACATAAGTCTCCACAATTCAGGGAGGAGACTTAACACTAGTGCCGGTAGCCGAGTAACCCCTCCACCAAAAGTCGACTTCAGTATCGTAGATGTTATCTGGCTTATAAGGCTAACGCCACAGTACTCTCCCACCAGTGAGTCGGACGATTTTGAAAGCGCCAAGCGTATGGCGAGCGTGTGACTTCGTCGGTGCGTCGAGTGAGCGACTGCTTCGTTGACTGGTAGATGGCGCCACGACAGATCAGAAAGTTACTATTGTCAAGGTCACCAATGTACCGAGTGAAGGTCGCGATACGAACCTGCGACGCTAGGGCCGGTAGCCGAGTAACATGACCACTACACCAATGATGTTATCTGGGTTATAAGACTATCGCCACATATGTATTTATGAAGGAAAGTAATACTTGATTGCAATAATCACATTGTTTGTAAAAAATATATTCTTTATGAAGTAGATTTTTAGTATTTTTAGAATATGTTATAAGAAGTTTAATTTTAATAATTTTAAATGCAATAATTATGAAATTTACAAGTACGTTTACCCTAATTTAAAAAAATAGTTTTTTAGATGATTTAGTGTCTATGATTTTAAATGTAATAGATATAAAATACCCTTTGACATTATCAAATGTTTAAAAATTTAGCTTTAAATGTAGTCAGAGTTCATTTTTTCCACATTTCGAACATTTAAGCAAAATAAGTGTACTTATTAAAAAATTTCTTCTTTTACTAATTTTCATACATTTTAATTTTTACAAAGTAAAATTAATTAATTCATACGAAGCTTCATTCTCTTTAAATTTTCGTTACTGAAAAATTCCCTTTTAGTAAGTTTTCTTTTGGCGTACTTTTCTAAACAAATTGTAATGAAAAATGGGAGAAAATGTTATATTTCCCTAATAATTGCACAACATTTCGAGACGGGGGAAAAATCAATTTCAAGTGCAATCATGGAGCGGAAATTGTTCTTTAAATGAATGAGTTATGTTTTTTGATACTGCGCTTAAGCAGAATGCTGCTGATGCATAAAAATAACATTGAAAAGAAATCTTTAAAGTGCATATCAGAGGTGAAATTTAAATATGAAAGGCTAAAACTTAATATTTTTCAAAGTAAAATTAGTAATATCTTTTTAAGATGCTTTCAAATGAATTTCGTAACAACAATAATAAGCAGAATAAAGAGCATTTGTTTTCAAATAAAAACTCATTCGATGAATACGTTTGTTTTGAAGTGTTAGTAATCGGATTAAAGAAGATTTCTGAATTTAAAACGCATCACTTTTTTTGGAATAATTATTTGAAAGATTGTTGCAATTCTGCTTGAGGTTTTTATTATTATTATTATTCTTTCGCATTATTGATAAGAAAAGAATAAGAAAATTTCATTTCAAAATAAATATATATCCTCGGAAATTTATAAAAAATTTCCCTAACTTCGCTAATTACGAGCAATTGGCACTTTCCTTGAAAAGATTATGCTGATATTTTTAATTTTTAAATGATTATTGTATTAGCAAAAATTAAAAATCCTATTTTCATTATAGAAAATGAGGATAATCTTTCTGAAATAATTGAAAGACCATCTCTTATTTTTATGTGCTTATACGAATGTTATTTTTCTTAAGAATGGTATATTTTTTAATGTTATTTATCATTATCTAAAACGCGCTAATTGTTATAAGACTTGCATATTTTTTCCTTTACACATCGTTTTATTTGAGCTCTAAATTTATCTAAAATTATTGTTAATAGAAATACAAGCTTGAAATACGAATTGGTGTAATCTTCATTACTTTCAAAATCATTCTTTTTCTCCTAAAATAGCTATTTGCTATTTTTGCAAATGCTGTTACTACTATTGTTCTATTCTAATATTCATTGTATTTTCTGTTCTTCCTGTCATTTTAGCCACCAAAATTGATAATGGAGTTCCTAAAATTAAAATTTTTTGCTCAATATTTGTACGAAATTTTAATTATTATATATTTAATCCTGAGAGAGTGAAATAAAGACTTAAAGTTTGAAAACAAGAAATAAAAATGTACAAAAGCTTTTAAGCAGCTTTGTTATTTTGAATTCTCCCTAGATTTTTCTTGAACTGAAACGTTAGAATGTAATTAATATTTTCAGTCTATATATAACTTAAATATAAGTTAAGAACGAAGTCAAATGAGCAAAACACTTAACTAACATTTATTGCCATTTTTTTCCTTCTTTTAAAACAATATCTATATTCTTTTTTTCAAATTCACTACTTCAGTTTCAATATATATTTCTTAAATATTCTCGCGTTCGTCTGTATTATCAGTTTTTGTTCAGGCGTAAGCGCATTTTTTTCCATTTGTATGTCATTAGGAATTTAGTTAGCAAAACTGTATATTTAATGATTATTAATTAAAATAACTTTTTATGCCCTTTCACTCGTTCAGTAACTATAGATATTACAGATACAGAAGTATTAGACGATATTTCGTGTTATCATTTCTAATTTAGTAATTTCCTAGTAAAATTTAGAATTTAAAATGAATTTTGAATGGAATACTTTTAGTTTATAAAGCTGTGTTGCATCATCATACAAAAAATTGGTGTTTTTTTTTCAGTATAATTCAAATTTTGTATTCTAATAAGAATTGCCAAGTGTTAGAATACCTGCGAAAGACAAAACGAAGAACTCCCAACTCTATGGCTTGGTAAAAAGAAAAGGAATCAAGACATTTCTAACTCGAATGACATGTCACTTGAGGAAAAGAAATGTCTAAGAAGAAAGGAGGGAGCTTAAGTCAACTACTCTTCGTTAATTCGAGGGCATTAAGCGACAGAAAAGACGAAATTGACCGAAAAACAAAAGAATAATACGGCATATTCCTCAAACTTCTTCAGTAGAATTATTTCCATGTAAAAAATAAAATCAAAACTTACAAAAACGGATGAATAAAAAATTAATCTAATGCAAATGATCAATAAAAACTGCTATTTACATGAAGCAGGTTCAATTTGCAGGGCATAACAAGTGCATTAGTGCTGTGTTAATAACGTAGAAAAAATACGTATAACTATGTGTAACAGAATTTATCGCTTTAATTCTAAAACACATTATTCTGATGAAATTAAAGGTTCTAAACATTTAAGTGTATTTTGATAAGCATATTGCAGTTTACATACGGCGTATGAAAAATATGTTATACAATTTTCAGTCTAGATTTAAAACTGAATCCAGAATAAGGCTTCCTTCTATAGTTTAAATGTACGAGAAAACGTTTATTTTTATATCAATAGTCATGAAAATATTTTATAGGATTTATTATCAGATTGATTATTGTTTATATTTCATTTATTTATTTTAAGGATACTTGGTACCCTAACTATCTCGGAAAATTGACAAATATATCGATTTTCCATTCAAATTCTTTCAAATGCAAAAATTGAAACACTTTTTTGAAATTTTTTCCAAAACATCGTAATTTTATACCTAAATATTTTTATATAATAGGCTGTATATCTTCAATGATAAATATTTAGACGCTGAAGTATAAGAATTTATATGGCAAATGTTTAGGTATAATGAAAATATTTATTTTAATAAATATGCATCATTATTTAATAAAAAGATCGAAAGCGTCTGGATAAAACCATATCTAACCAACTAACAAACTATATATCTATAGAATAAATGCTCTTGCTAACAGTTTCTGTATTAATACAGATTATTTTATATTTCTACGTTTACACGTCAAAATATTTTGAAAGTGAAATAAATCGATTGATATAGAAGTAAAATTTCCGTAAATGGAAGAATTAAGAAGAATATTCAGAAATCAAGAAAAACGCTAAAGGTTTTTCTTAGATAAGAAAATATTTTCCATCCAACTATCCGACGCGTTATAACTCTTGCAGCAAAATTTGAAAATTCTAGTTAAATATTTTCTTTGGAAAAATGTTTTTACGAATGCATCTAATATGAAAAATATGCATATGACTTATAATAAATAGTGTGCGCTTTCTTGATGTTAAAAGTTGTAATGAATTTAAAATGTTTATAAATCTAATCATGTAATAGTTTGCCTAGTTCCTGAAAAATGTGAAAAGGAAAAGAATGCAATACCAAAATTTCCCTTGTTTTATTAAATAAATTTAAATCTAATGTAAGAAATAAAATTACTAATAAGAAACAAAATTAAACGCAAAGATGATGAGATTGCAGGATTCCATATAATCTTAATACATTTATAAAGAATTTGAAATGAAAATATATGGAGGAAATGTATTTCAGTTTATTCTCTAAATTACAGTGGCTATATACAATCAATTTAATGGGATGTTTCTTATTCTAAAAAAGCATTGACACAAATCGGAATTATACAAATACGTAGGGAAGTAAAAGAAATCTCCAGAATATAATTGACATTTTACTGTTCCTATGCTCTATACTAACACTTTAAGTAAAACCTTAATCCCGTATGATTAAGGGCCATCATTTAGATTTGTCCATTCCAATTCTAATTTCTTAAAAGATATGCTATTTTTTACTAATTGGGATGGGAGATAATTTAATACCTATCAGACATTCAATTAATATATACTAGTTCTTAATATATATAATTCTATTTATATATATATATAATATTTTTAACAAGGTAGGGTTAAATAAAGAGAAAAAAAATTCTGAACCCAATATAAAAACCCAGAATATATACCCAGTTTATTCCACTAAATACTATAGTTCCTTTCTAAATATGATTCAAAATTAGAAATATGATCCGAAAATGCCTCGATTAGTATAAGCAATTATATTCTTATAATGTTCTAGTGCATCAAACTAATACTGAAAAAGTAAGGAATTCTGAATTTTTATACAGTCAATGAGTCGTATTTAGGTAGGCTAGATATTTTATGAGTAATATTTAGTAAAAGACATGAAATAAGAAATATTTCATTGTATAATGTGAATCAAAATGATCTGTATAAGAAAATTTACAGAATTGTAGCTGTTTCAAATAAAGAGCGATGACATATAAATTTGTTTCAATTAACAATAATCATCTTTTGAAAAGTAAAATGTTTGTCGAAACAAAAACTATTGTTTTGTTTTGAAATTAATACTCAGCTTGTATGCACATAAAACATAACATAGTTTGTGTTGTAAGTAGCATAAAATAATTATATTCAGTGTTTTATAGCCTTATCGGTTTTCATCGCTAGTTTCTGTTTAAAGTGTTAGAATATTAAAATATTTTATTTAGTGTAATTATACTTATTAAACAAGATACGTGGAATTGTATAAAAGGTATAAAAAATTGCATAAAATTAAAATTCAATGACTTTTTCGGTATGATGTATGTTACTAGTAAAATTTGAAATGTGTCATTCTGCAGAATCCAAACAGCTGACTGGTAATACATCATACAATTAAATGTTTCATACATTTCTACAGAATATTACGAAGACAAACTGGCGAAGTATGAAATACACTGCCGATTTGTTTATCTCTTTTCATCATTAAAATTAAATTTTATTCAAAATACATCTTTTCCCTGTTTCAATAAGTAGGCTCATATTTAATTTAGTTTTCTTTAAGGAGAATGGCATAAATTTTATTTTACCCAACCTTTTTTACGTATTTTGATTTTTTCAAAATTATTTTCGTATTTTGAATTTTTTTTAAATGAACACTTTCAGAATTTTTTTTTTTTCGTTATAACATTTGCATTCTTAAAGAATGAGTTTGCAGTCTTACCTTACCGTGATATTCCAGCCAATAACAGCCTTAACGTGATCCTTCTTTCGATTAATTATACTTTACATAATTAGAATTTTTTATTTAATAAAATGCCTAGGTAATATGCACAACACCTATGGAAATAAATAATAATTCTCGAATTTCATACTTAGCCTAAAAATTCGACGTCCTATAAAATGTCATTGTTTCATGTACTGTCGATAACATATATATTGATTTAAACATTACAAAATATAATAGAAGGTGTTAAATGGAAAACGAAGAAAGTGGATAAAAGAGATTTTTATCAGCTAGTACATTATTAATATCAGACGATTTACCTTTTCTAGGTCTATGGTAAGGCTTCACTTTTTATATCTAAATCCCTCTCTCCCTATGGCACTTCAGATATGGCTTCTGGCATGGTGGTTAGGTCTCGCCGGCCCAGTGAGTAAAGAAACGGTGCGGTGTTGGATAGTCCTCACCGATAACGGGATGTGCTTTTTTTTTCGGGGGGGGGGGGATTGTGCTGTAACTGGGATGGTCGGGAGCTCAAAAATATTTCTCGCTTATGCTGTCCTGACGTTCCGATCATTCAGATTTTTCAATGAACCTTTATGCGGTTGGATGAAGCCATTCCTGATAATAAAAATCCCTCTTGAGGCACCTCATTTAAGCCTTATTAGATTTTTAAAAGCAGCTGAATTTTTCTATTTAGTTTAGATTTTCGTATTACTATCATTTGGGGGGGGGGGTTCTTTCCCAAAATCTAACGTTTTGAGATTTCGCTCATGTTCTCTATTTTAACTATATCTCTGGTGCATCAGGACTATATATGGTTTTTGCTCCAATAAACATCACCAAACCAAACCCTCCTGATGGATCTAATGCCATTTATTGAATAAATTTCTGGTAGTTCTCTAGATCGCTGTATTTATATCATTTCCCAACTGCTTTCGTGTGTGTTGGGCACTTTCATCGTTTATCAGATTAAAAAGCTTAATTTCATTTGGATAATTTTTTTCTTCACTTATTGTATCTTCCATTTTTAGACACGTCTTTACTGCATGTAAAGTATTTTTCCAATTTAGAAATACATACTTATCTCTAACAAGTTTGAAATCCGATACTGGATCACTATTAAAGTGAAAAACCCTGTTTGCACTTTTAATTAAATAGTTCATTCTTTTTCTTTTTTGCACTAATGAGTGGATGCGAAATGTTCCTGTAAATGTTAAGGAAAGAGTAATTTCACTATTTTTGGGTTTTTTGAAAAAAATGACTTATAATGTTTTTTTTTAAAAATGACTTATAATGTTTTTTTAAAAAAACTCGCCGTTTTAATGCTTTCTGTGGAAAAAAAAAAGATGAAATTTCAATTTCGTCCACTTATAATCACAATTTGTTTTATTTTCTAACATAGCTTTATATTTTTTTTTCAAGGAGCGTCTTTTGCTCAGCGTACTGCCTCGCTTTGTGGTGATGGAAATGATCAGAGATATGGCATCGGATGAAGATGAAGATTTTCAGAACAATCGTAAAATTCTCTCAGCTCAACAGTTTCACCGCATCTACATCCATTGCTATGATCACGTCAGGTAAAGTTAGTTTCCGATAACTTTTGAATAACAAAAATTTACAGTGAAAATATGAAATGGGATATTTAGGAATCAAATTAGTTTTTTGAATATTTTATCAATTGCATTTAAAATTCTATTTCTTATTTAACATAAACTAGTCATAGTAAAAAAACGTGTTTTTTTCATTGAAGGAGAATATATATGATAAAAACAATAATCTCTTCACGGCGATTTGAAGAAAGAAAGTTTTGTGTTAAACAGCTCATTTGCTTAATAAATCTCTTGAGAAAAATGTATAAACTTTTATGGACTAGGAAACAAACAAAAAGGGGAAAAATTTGAAAAGGAATGTATTAAATTCTAATACATATTTCAAATTATTTTCCCGCTTGTCTTTAATTCCCAGAATTATTGATTGATCTGAAGAAAACAAAAGCGAAGGATTCCTAACGAGCGAATCAAAACTCTTATTAGATCATTATTATTCTCTTTAGTTGTTGTAAGAAGAATGTAAAGCCCTTGTGAATATTTTAAAATCCTATTCCAAGGCTGTGAGGACATAAATTATTATTTACTTTCCCTTTTTTGTCAATAATTCTTTGTTAACTTAT
>JAOUZG010051192.1:147909-163743 GCA_026289955.1 Argiope argentata
TATATATATATATATATATATATATATATATATATATATATATATCCTACGAAATGAGCCTAGTCCCGTGCCAAAGATCAGAAGAAACAGAAGAGAATGTTGATTGACAGATTGAATATTTATATCTGGTTTTACTCTGATTTCCTTTACGATTAAGATTACGATACACAAGAATAGTTTCTGGTTGCGTCGCACTAGACCAGGACCAGCCCATAGATTATACTTATTTGTATTCACTACAAAACCTTATAAAAATTAATAATTTTTTCCAAAACCTCTTAAGGAAATAGTTCTTTTTTTTCTGACTTAGAGAAAAACACAAATTGACATTTTCATACGAAAAAACTTATTTATATTTTTAGGCATCTCAATTTATAATGTGCGTTTCAATATTTTTATAATTCGAAAAAGTAATTTTATTCAATCCTAAAATTTTAAATTATAAAATCTCTTAGACTAAAATACTGTATTTTCCTTAGAAAATAATCGTTAGAAAAATGTTTTAGGGGGGATTTAAATGATTCAAAGTTCATTATACTATGATAGTATATAGTATCAAGCTTTAGTGAAATTTTAAAAATAAAATGCAAACATTTTATTACAAATAGATTTTTTAATCATGAAAAGTATATTGTGCTACTTCAAACCTAATTTTTTCCTCCCTAACCTGCCAATACAACATAAAACACAAATATTGTTTTGTTGTTATAAATAGAATATAGTTTATAGAATTTTATTTTATTCATTTTCTAATTTTGAGAGTAATTAAATAAAATATAAGAACAATAGAATATGTGAATATATAAATAAAAAATTTTGGCATCAAAAGTCACTGCAGCTGGGTATATTCTTTTTAGAAAAAAACGAAAACTATTGTAAAATATCCTTCAATATAAATTCATGATTTATCCTAGAATATTCTGATGTCATAAAAATTCAGATGATGAAAACTTTTCATGCCAAAAAAATTTATACGATTTGAGATGCCAAACTTTTCATAAAAGAAACGTCTTTTCTTCTTTCACGATAAAAAGTGTGTCCAGAGCGAATCATCTGACACATTTTGAGTGCTCTTGTGGAAATTCAAAAATTGCCAATTTTAGAAATCTTGAGAAACATCTATTGCCTTTTTTCCAGTGAAAAATAAAACTTGACGCATCTTGTTCAAGATGCGTTTTATAATATAATAAGATCTTATAGCAAAAGTTTTATATGAAAAGACTTCTGACTAAAATGAAATGAAATTTTACTGAGCAAAATTAATTAATACCAATTATAAAATATTTTGACATAGATTTTAACTATACATTCATCACATTTCTTAAAGTGACATATATCTCCAAGATTCAAAAATTATAGCATATATTTATTAAAAAATTAAATTTTGCCTATAATCATTTTTAGTATTATTTTAATTAAAATAAAAAAACAATTACGTGCATTATTAAACAACCAATCCAATATTAGTCAAATTGATGCATTATAACAAACAATAATTAGCGATTTACAGTATAAAAGGATATATTTCTGAAAGATATCTGGGAGCTCCAATACAACAGGAACTTCAATTTTCATTACTGAACCTTGGTTGCCTTCACAAATTTTCGCCCCCCTTTTGCGGTACACCTAAAAATGAGGATGGAAGCTTTCGGAATGGTGGTTGGCTCTTTCCTGACTGTTGGATACAGAAAGAGATGAGGTTGGTAACCTCTCATCGATTGCGGAACGTACTTCCCTAGGGGAAGGTTGTGCCGTGGTTGGTGATGGTCCTTAGGAATCAACCACAGTTCCTTCTAATGTTTCTGTCACGATGATCCGCCATTCAGTTTCTTGCAAGTTCTTACGGTGGTGTTGGAGTATTTAGTTAATGGTTAATAAATTTTTGATGATTTTAATTAATATCTTCATTTCAAAATAATAAATTTTTTAAATAACAGAAACTTTTATACCTATTTGAAAGAAACATATGTGAAAGAAGTATCATTTTCAATATTTGAAAAGAATCATCGCAAACTCTCAATAAACATATCGTAGATTACACAATTATCAAATCTGTAAAATCATTCTTGTCAGATCATCTGTAGCCCGTACGAGTTGATGCTGAAAGCGTCAGTTATGTTATGGACTCTCATATCAGTGATGTTCATTGGAATGGTTTCTGAATTCCTCTGACCCAAAACCAGAATAATCTTTGTCCCCTTCCTGAATCAACCCTTTCCCTAAGCAATATTAATTTCTTCAAGATTCTTGAACTCATATTCCCCCACCCAAATACTTCCATTTTTCATCATTATATCTTGCACATTTGTTATGTCGTTATTTTGTATATTGTATATAAACTTCATCCCCTCCCCCTTTTTTAATGCATTTTTCCAAGTGCTTTCATTCCATTGACAGGGAATCCTAGAGATTCTAAGTTTGAAGATAAAAGAAAAGAGTTTTTTTTTTAAATAATGGTTACTGGGTACAGAAACATGTTAGTCCATCCTGTTACATATTTTCATTAAAATTCGCATGAAACTCGCCTTATTTCTTTCTTTCTTTTCGTATCTGGCAATTCATAGATGCAGCTTCATTATGCACTAATTTATGATATAATGCCATCATACCTAACGATTATTTTACTAACCCTAATTCCACGCATATCCTAAAATTCTATAATGCTTGTATTCAATACTTCAATACATTAACCATTAAAATATACATATATTTCAAATAAAAAACATTCATTAGATACTGTTACACAATAAATCAACCATTCACTTTCCCTTGCTACGTATATTTCAAATGATTTAAAAACATTTAAAGGATTTTATTTAATCTATTTCCAAGCGCTAGTAAATCAAACATAAATCTTTCATAATGCTTTGTGACACAAAACAAGTTAAAGAAATTGAAGCTTTCGTGCTGCATTCTTTTTTGGGGAAAAATGAACTTAAAAGACGATATTTCTCGAAAACCTACATTCATTCTGTCACACAATTTGTGCGGCATATAAGACGTTTGAGATGTAATGCTACTTTTTGAAAGTTCTTTGATTCGATTTAGGTTCTGGTTGATGGCTTTCTGAGCTTTTAAAAGCCCTTAATGGTCCCATAATGATCCACTTCATTGTAACTGTTAAAGTAATGATATTAGATGTTGTATAGCGTTATTTACTTACACCACTTTTCTTACAATTCTTAAAAATAAACTAAAGGATATTTATTTGTTATTTATTTCAAAGAGTGTTAATATATTCTCCTTATTTATTTCTTGCATAATAATTAATCTAAATATTTGAAAAAATAAAATTCAATATATTAAACAATGATTCCTGAAAAAATGCATCTCATGTATCTAGTTAATTAATACTATTTTCACTGTAAATTTCTGAAATATTTTTTGAATATGATATCAATGTTTAACATAACATAAAATCTTTTTTCATGAAGCAAATTTTAGCGTATCAGGATGAGATAATACCCTTTTAATTTTTTGGCTTAATTATCACCATTTAAACTTGATAAAAAATATTTTATTACTTTTTTTCTAAAAATAAGGCCAATTTAAACTCAAACGCCGTTAAATATATTTTTAATGCGATCTAAACATATCTTATATTATATTTTAAAATATTACATTAATTTTTACGAAGTCTCCTTCACAAAAAAAAATGAATTCTATTGAAGCCTTTTATTCTGTTTTACTCTACAGTAGGGTTTTCTTTTCTTGAGTATTTTTCTAAAGGTTTCTTTGCTCTCATTGGAAACAGATTTTAAAATGTCAAGAACTAAATTCCAGGTGAAAGCGAAGAAAATGCCTTTTCACATACTTGTTGCATTCTGTTTCTTTCCAGAGAAAAAATACCTGGAACGGTGCCTTCAGAAATCCTCGTTCTTTCCAAGTTCTTTTCTATTTTCCAATAGCATGCCTTATATTCACGCTTTTCTTTCCTTTATTTCACCTGCATAACTTTGGGAAAGTTGGAATTCACATAAATGTGGTTTTGACCCTCATTCTTGTTTTCTATATTAGTAGTAGCATTTTCTTCCTAGTTTTCGAGTTTATTTCAAAATTTAAGTAGAATATTTTAGCCTTTTTTTCATTTAATAAAGTTTAATCTTTGCTTTATTTTCCTCTGTCATTTAAAAGTTTGATTTCGTTTTGGGTAACAAAAGAAATTACGCAGAAAAAAGTATTAAAGTAACAAAAGAAACTAATTTTGGATATTCTGAATATACTAATTTACTGTTCACTACTTACAAAAATCAAACGATACATCTTCAAAACAAATGAATATCTCAATCTTCCTCAAGTGAAGGTTTTTTGTAAAATCTTACTGCAAAATTCTGTTTCTTATTGTGGTGTTTCAATTAATTATTACAAAATGCTCGAAGTAATAATATTTTTCCGGAAATTATTCAAAATTCTTCTAATACAGGACTTACACAACCACGTTGCATTATTAAAGAATTTTTATACACAAAACTAAATTTAAATCTTAAATACTGAAACATTTTTTCAAAGATATCTAAGATTTCCTTTCCTAAATCGATATGCGTGAAAGAAATTTTTATCAAAATCTGAAGGGAAAAGCACCGAAGGGAAAAAGTTTTGTCTTTTTTCCTCTTGCATAGAGATGTAGATTGACTTATTTCTTACAATTTATTCTTTTAGCCTAAATTATGTCTCCATTGGTGAAATAAATCAAAGTTTTAAAATTAAAAAAAAGTACTTTCAGCCATTTTAGGGAAAAGGAGAAAAATGATTATTGTGTTTTATTTATCAAATAAGTTATCTAAGGATGCAAGATGTTACCCAAGGTGCTATAACAAAAAAATCGGCGCACCCAGAAGCAATCATCCGACTGCTTTGAAATTTCATATGCATGAGTGTTTTGACCAAGTATGCAAATGATTACATTTTGGTGTCCAACGAATGAATAGTTTCCAGCATCGGAACTGCGTATCCAGCAGATGTATATAAGGAGCAGTTCTTCATCGGTTCTTAAAACTTTCCGTTTGATTGAGATTCAGATTACCTTTCAAAAACTTAAAAAATGCCTCGCCGCAGGGTTCGTGCTCATTACGAGCAACAGTAAGAGTTTGGGAGAGGTCGTACCATTGGATTGAAAGAGGCCGGTTGGACAAATCGGAGAATCGGCTAGGGATTTGAATCGAAGCGATGCGGCGATTCGAAGATGCTGACAGGGATGGGTGGAAAATGACAGAGTTCAGCGTCAGGATGGTAGCGGTCGACCTAGGGCCACAGCAGATCGTGAGGACTGAATGGTTATCCGATCAGCTGTCACAGCTCCTTCTTCATCTCTATCAAACATCAGACGTTCAACCCAAACACCAGAGTCCACCATGACCATTCGCAGACGGTTGAGACAGCGAAATCTACGCTCGTGTCGACTGTTACTCTAATAAATTATTCAATTGTTCTGCGATTTTAATCATGTACTATTCTGTACATTGTCTTCCTATCTATCAAATTTCGTCTCAATCGGACAACTCCTTGGCGCGTCGATATTTTTTTTTTTTGTCATATAGTGTATAAATATATAGGGTGGTTATAATTAAACTTTCGCTATAAACAGCATCCTACAACGCAAACGAATGAACAGATCGCAACGAAATTTGGTATATAGACTAAACACGACGAATGCGCTTGCGAAATTTCAAAAAAAAGTTCCATTGTCCACTAGATAACGCCTTTTCAAGAAAGACATTACGTTTAACACAATAAAAGACCAAAGCAGAGCACAGAAATCCAATTAAGAACAAGAATTGTAAATAATAAAATGTAAAGCTGTCGAAACAGATTAGTTGTAGGAGAGGGGAGGAATGTCTTAATTTGCATGCTTGTGACGAAACGGAAGCTATGCAAAACGGACTAGGGCGTGAAACACTTGCATATGTCATGTTTCTTGTCGATGTTTCTGACTGTAATATGACGGTATCTTTAGTTGAATGTGCGTTGTTGGTAAAGCTATTTTACGAATACAAGGAGGATGATTCTGCTGCAGTTTCTTAAATTTTGCCGTGTAAAAAAGCTACAGAGTGGATCAATGTCCATTAAAGAAATCCGGGCTATGCTTAAGATATTTGTAGAGACGGGGACAATAGGAGTTCAACCTGGAAGAGACCGAGAGCCTGACACACCGGTACTTGTTGATGCCGTCAAGACAGCTGTTGCCGCACAAATTTTATAGGTGAATGAGGGTGCTCACATGGACCTCCTTTACCTACATCATCCTGGACACGATTAACAACTGACCCTCTTCCGCAATTTGATCCTAAACTGTTCTTGTTTCTGCAATCTGAACTGGGTTTTTTTTTCAAACAGTGAACAGTTAATTTTTTTTCTTTACCTTTATTTAATTTAGTTCGTCAATAAGGTGATCAGAAACTAGTCAATAAATGTTAATATCCTTTTTCTGTGTTCCATTTTGGTCGTTTATTGTCGTTATTAAATTTAACGCTTTTCTGGGAAAAGCAACTTCTAAAATTTTGTAACTATTTTTCATATATATATATAGTTCAGTTAGTGCATCTCGTGTATAGTCTATATACCAAATTTCATGGAAAAAATACAAATGTTGAAAATTAAAATTATCCACAATTTTAGCTAAGTTAAATTGTGAATTTAACTAAGCTTGCCTAATCTTCATGGAAGTAATAGAGTAAAGGAGATAAATGTATGTTCGGATATGTTCCCACTTTGTTATACATGCATAATTAAGTTATTCCAAATGATTTAAACAAAGAAAGGGTAATACTTGTTATTTCCTTTATTTCAGCATTTTGTTTGCGGATATACAAGGCTTTACCGCGCTGGCTTCTAGATGCTCAGCTCAAGAGCTAGTTCAAGTATTAAATGATTTATTTGCTCGCTTCGATCGACTTGCACATGTAAGTATAACCTTTATTTTCTTATTGTCGCAGAATTAAAAAAAAACTATATTCAAATATTTTATTTATATAAATTTAATTGGATAATATTTTAAACATTTTCCGAAATATCTTCTTACTTTTAATAGCAAATTTTCAGAATAGTTGTGAAAATGTTTTATTATTTTCGCAACGGAGAATTGCATTTCATTTTTAACAATACCTTAAAAACCTAAATGCATCGTGTACAAATAAGTCATAAAATAACGTGAGAAGCCTAGATTTCGATTAAAGAAAAGTCTTGATACTAATAAATCTAATATTATTTTAATTTATGCAAAAAAATTATTTATAATCCCTTTAATATAATTCTCTAAAAGCAATTGACAAAATTCTTAGTCAAAAGTATATCAAAAATCAAAGTTTTTTATGACAAAGTTCATATTATTTAAACATGCTAAGAAATTCAACAGAATATTTTATCTAAATATATAGTTTACTCTTTAATTTTTCATTGAAATTAATTAATGTTTAGAAAATAAATTTAAAATTTCCAGCAATTCAATTATGTATTTATTTCATCATTTAATAAATGCATAGAGATTATATAGACTATTTTAGAAAGTAAATGTACAGGTTTAGTGCTCTTTAAAATCTATTTTAATTAGTAAATATCTATATTCAAAATTAGAAATGAAATGGGAAAACTATCTTTCTAAGAAAAGATACCAATAGGACAGTATTTTTAAAAAAGTACTTAATTAATTTCTCTAAAATAGCAAGCACTTCGATATATTTTAATACAAGATATCCATTCTAAGAAGAAGCAATATATTTTCTTTACTTCATGGATTTAGTCCCATGAGTAATTTTATTTCAAAACCAGCATGCATCGCTATTAATTTATAATTAAAACACGGAAGAAATTTTCAGAATAAATTTACTTCGTTATCATATTTAATAAATATTTAAATTTCATTTGTTTCAATAAATAAATAAAATTTCGTACTACAGATGCACTAGTATTTTTGTAATTAATATAGTTTTTCTTGCTTTTAAGAATTAAATGTTTAAAAAAATTAAATATTTATTATACAATTAAATTCTTAAATTTTATAATTAGCTTCACAGTTAAAAGGTATTTTTCAAAATTCTGTTTGGGAATATATTTCAATTTCTATAAGTGTGCTATCTTTTAAATGAGTTCAAATATTTTATGTATATTTGTGTACGTTCATATAATAAAGGGCAATTATTTTAAGAAAATATGAAAAATGTTTTCGTAGCATTTTCATATTCGCCTTGCAGATCCTTGAATCAGTAAATCTCAGCATGCGAAAATTCAATTAAATTATTTTCTGTAGAAAGAAAACAACAATAATCGTAATATTACGACGTAAATCCATAATAATCATCTCTATTTATGCTAAATCCACAATTTGAATCGAAAGAAACGGGAATTATGATACCTAATTAAAATGTTCTAATTAAAAGAATGCTTTGATTCATTTCTTTTCCCCCATCTATTCATTAATTTCCCCCTTTTTACTGCAAAAATTTAATAAACTTCTTACAGTTAATTAAAATGTGTTTTAAATGAGTAACCTGATTAACGTCGTGCTGTTCATGATTTTTATTTAATGAGGCAACGAAAAATAATCAATGTTTTTGCATTTTTTTCGCTTACTTTTTTAATGCAGGAGCAACACTGTCTTCGTATCAAATTACTAGGCGACTGCTACTACTGCGTCAGTGGTCTACCCGAACCACGCCCAGATCATGCGCACTGCTGCGTGGAGATGGGCCTGCACATGATACATGTGATCAAGTAAGCAATTTGTTGTAGCATGTATTTCTTTTTCAATATCGAACGGTTTACAGAATTTTTCTTTTCAGTTACAAAATTGAATTAGGGAGAAGAACTGTGTGGTGATAAAAAAAAATTTACGATAATTAAGCTTAAAATTTGAGTAGGCACTGTTATTTACTCATTTAAATTTAAAGCTAGCCTTGCTGGCTTTAGGGAATTTGTAGAAAAACGCATTTATATTCTAAAAGTTTACATTTGTTGTTGTTGTTGTTACTTATGACATTTGCCATTGGCAAGCCCTCTGCTAATACATCAGCAGATTTAAGCCGAAAGGAGTGTCTCTTGTTTTTGTTTTGAAGTAGCTCCAACTAGGGCCAAGAGTAGAACTTAGCTACACACTCAACACATTTGCTTGCACAGCCCCTTTTTACAGGTGGCACAGTCACATACCTCACAAATAGCACACAGAAGAACAACCATGCCCAAACCGGAATTCCCAGAACACGAGGAAGACACTCTACCTCTGTGCCAGAAAGCCAGCTGCTTATATTTACTTCTTTTAATTAAAGTTTTGTTTTGTATTAATCTTTAATCGTATATATCAATCATTGGTAAAAAATTTAATAAATTTATTCTTTACGGCTAAATTAGCAGAATATTTTTAAACTTTAAATTTTTATAGAAATATAATTCATGCTATTTTAGAAATTTTAAAATCCTTCTGTCCGTTGTATTAAATATTTCCTTCATTTTATTTCGACAGTTTTATACACCAATCACATTTATTTTAAATGTATAAGAAATTGTAGTTGTATTTTATGATAGACTTGCTATGAGAATTTTTCACCATTCCATAATTCAGAAACCGAACCATAAATTAAGTACCAAAAAAATCAAACATTTTATTAAAAATTTTATATTGAAGCTTATTCAGTATGGAAAAATAGACTAACTATTCCTATTTTGATCATCAAAAAACTAAAAAACGGGCAATATTATCACCAAAATAAATACAGGTGACCCACTTTTAAAAAGAAAATTGCCAGGAAATCAAAGTATTCCCTTTATTGGAATTAAGTTAGAGTTATATTTCTGTGAGTATTCCAATGCTTCGAAGTCTCTTTGAGAAACAGAAAAGTTTAGAAACTTGGATTCTCCAAGATTAATAGGTCAGAAGATATCAAACTGTAGATCATAAAAATTTATTTATAATTTAAAAAAATATATGATATGAACTTGAAATCGTTACCATAATAACAAGATAAAAAATAATTCATTGCGCAAACAAGGGACTCATGTCAGAAAACACGTAGTGAAGAAACGAAATAAGCATTTTTCAATGAATGAAGGGCATTAAAAGAATACTTTACTTCACTAAAGAACTTTTTTACATACCATGCATCTGTTGCATTGCTTATTGCTTTAATCTACGTCGTTACTTCAAATTACGGATTTAAGTCAAGGAACCTCAAGTCGTATTCTCTTAATTAGAAACTTTGTTCTACTACGAACACCCAATTTAGATTGTGCTGATATTACTTTCTAGACAACAGTCCAAGCAAAAATAGAATTATATACGTTCTCAGTTATTTATCAATATAAAAGTGTGTCCTATCAATTGTGACCAGCTATTTTTTAAACTTCTGGTGATAGGCTTATACTTCCAGTTTCAAAAATACTGCAAACGAAGATTTTATATTACTTGAGATAATATATGTACTTATGAAAAATTCATGATTTTGTAATTTTTATGTTGCCCCTCGCAGCTGTAATATTTTTAAAAATCAAAAATTTCCATTAATCTTAAAAATAAAGTTGGTGTAATTACGGGAATTTAAATATTGCTAATTTAGACAATTTTAAACTATTTCAATGATCGTCTCAAGGATAATTCGTAATGAAATTGAAGCCGCCATTGGCAGATTTAAAAAAGAAAGAATTTCCGAAATTCGCTAAGTTTTGTTTTCTACGTTTGTGTTTATGTATCAACTTTTTTTAATAATTTATGACTATTTTACGTTACATTGAGCCAAAGAGCATCACTCCTGAAGAAAGAAATTAAAAGTACATTAATTATGAATAACTACACATTTTAGTTTTTATTGAATGGCATAATATACTTATATTCATAGATTAGAAATTATTTTTGGACAGAAATTGAAAGGACTGCATCTATATATGTATTATAAAACTTCAACATTCATTCAAATAGCATGAGAAGAAACACTAACAAAAGTAATCTCTAATAATTATCATGATATTTTATTTTTTATCGAGTTAACCAGATATCCAGTTTTGATCTATGAGAGAATCCTATTTTATAAGGAATATTGTTTTTTTTTTAAAAGTTCTCAGAGAAAATTTAATTTTTTCTTAATATTTCGTGGATTCGCATTCAAATATATCTGACCCAAAATAGCTAATTAAATTTCTAATTCGGATATTTAGAAATCGATAATTGAATTTCAAATAATATTTAAGTTTCAAATTTATTATTAGTACGATTCATATATGATATCGATATAGCTAATATTTAAAAATTTCGGAAGCACTGAAGGCCGAAATTGAACGAGACAAGTAAATAAATACATACACTTTTAATTCTTGGATCTCAAGCTGGAATTTTACTGTCAATGCAATTTCGGAATGCCTACCTAATTCAATTAGTAGACACTGAAGCGTCATGCAAGATGTCGAAAACTACTCATAATAAATTGATTTGAAATGACTGAAGTTTAAATAAATTCTAATAATAGAACTATTGCTGGAGTTAAGCTGAGAGAAGGCAAGTTCGTCATTAGATGGGATTTGAGTATTCTCTTCGAAATATTTCCAATTTTAATGAAAACAGCGTTTGTTTTCTTTTTAAAATATGTACTTTCATTTGATAGTAAAGAATGATTCAAAATAATACACAATTATTAGAGATTTCTATAAACCGAATCAACAATCAGTTCCTCTTCAATAATAATATTAAAGCATACAATTAAAAATTTAATTTTCATTCATATTCTTTTCTTTTCTAATTTCGCAAGTTTTAATATAGGGAAAATCCGCGTTAGTCTCTAATAAACTAGCCTCACTAACATTTTTCTCTATTCTGAAGAACAACATGCAGTCTATGTTTTTCCAACTCAAAGACACGTCCCTTTCTTCTTTTCTCAGAAAATATTTCTCTTTTTCTGCAGCAATTCTTTCCCTTTTTTTTATTAGCAGTCAGTCATACTTTTTCGGATACATGTCTTGTTTTTTTTCTTTTCGGAAACAAATTTTTCCTTTTCTGCAGCAAGCCTTTGTTTTTCAGTAATAATTCCTGCTTCACTTTACTTTCTTATGCTTACTTAATTATGTTTGGAAATCCTGCTTTCCTAAATATCTAATCATAAATAGTATTTTTAATGACAACTTTATTACAATATTTCAAGTAATTTTCAATTATTTGAAATTAAAATGGATAATAAAGTCTAATACAATTACTACATCTCACAAATTATCTTTTCTTTCTTTCTTTAGTAAAATACGTCATTAGAATAGTATACTAAAACATAGCTGAATAAATATTCAAACGTTGTAGAAATATTCAAGGCCAATAGTTAGAATTCCGAGCCAGGGAATTTGAACTTCATTAATTTCTCACTCTTCAATTTAAAAAGTATTTTTTCTTCTTTTCTAACAAGGATTGACTCTTTCAAAATTTGAGTCAGAGCCTCGGATTGTACTTCGATTAACTAATTATTTAAAAAAATAAAAAGTTTTTAATTTTACTTGTAATAACGATGAATGTCTGTGAGTGCGTGTGTTGGCGCTCTATATTCCAGACCGTTTGATCAAGTGCTGCCAAATTTAGCACGCACATACTTTGGAGAGGGGGAATGTGCACATTTTGGCGACTTTAAAAGAATGTTAACTATAATTCTTATTAAATGAAACTTAAATAAAAGGCGTCTTTTCACTATCATCTATATTTTATATCATCTTAAATTACAAAAAATTATCTTTTCAATGATATCAATGTTTTAGCCTTATATGTTAAGTTTCTATGTTTAATTATTTTTTTTAAAGTTCGAACCATAATTACCAATAATGTATTTATCATAAATAAAAATCAAAATTTTTCTACATTATCATATTATGCAGGCATGACAAAAAAATTAGCTTTTATCATTATGTTGCTACAACTTTGACAAAAATATTTTTAAAACAAACAAACAAGCGAACTATTATTACAAATTAAACTTTAAAACATATAATTTTTAGGATGTGTCTGTATAAAATGAAATAAACATATAATATGAAGTTTTCTACAAAAGAATCGAGAGAATATTTCCTTCTATTTTTCCAATATTATTATTTAAGAAATCCGTTACATTTAAGGCAAAAAGGGTTTAATATACACCGAAGGGCTCTTTTATCATGACCATCTTGTTAATATCATGTAGAATCACCTTTATTCCATAAAACTCCCAACACCCAATGAGGCATCGGCTCTCCAAGATGCTGATAAGTAGTCTGAGGTATCTGGTGCCAAGCGTTCACCAACTGGTCCTGTGATTCCCTCACATTGCGTTGAAGTAAGGGATAACACGAACTTGGTTTTCCAGGTGGGATACATGGGATTAATGTCAGGTGAATTCGGAGGCCAAGACAGGACTTTAAAGTCATTGGAATGACCCTCGAACCATTCCCGGACAATTCGACCGTTACGACATGGTGCATTGTCTTGTTGGTATACACCAACTCCAACCAGAAATATTATTGTCATGAATGAGTGAACCTGATCTATAACGATATTTAAGTTGTTGTTGTTGTTACTTATGGCACTTGCCATAGACAAGCCCCGCTGATACATCAGCAGATTTTAAGCCGGAGATATACGTCTCTTGTTTTACAAGTAGCGCCATCTAGGGCCAAGAGCACGACTTAGCTACACACACGTCGCAACCCTTTTTAGGGGGCGGACTACATTCATGCAAATTCATCCATGCATCTCAGATCGTAATTTAGACCTGGAACAGAGAACGATCCCCTCTGACCCAGTACCCCCAGTGATATTACTCTCGATATGGAGGACTTTGCGACCACGAACAGATTTAACGAGCGCCAGCCGCCACACACTCGGGGAATCTTTCGGCCGGTGAGTTTCGAACCCGTAAGCTAAAGAGTACGAGTCCAACGCTCTACCAACCAGGCCATCCCGGCCCGGATATTTAAGTAGAACACAGATATCAGTAATTCCTCCACTAGGGTTATGGGTCCACTAGGGTGCTTCATGAAGACACTGACCACCCCATAACACGCCCGCCACCGGCTAGCCATCATCCAACTGTACATCTGGGAGGAAGGATTCTATCGATCTATTTGCACACTGCCGTCGATATCAGCGCACGAAGGATCAAAAATCGTGATCCGTTGGACCATGCATCTTTCTTTTAATGTCCAATTCCGATATTTCTCGGATCGCATCATTGCAGACGCAATGGGCGATGATCTGCGATCAGTGAAGGGACGTGCTTCGGCTTCCGGCTTTGTGGCCCTAGTGGCACACAAATATTGTACAGTATTTATCAATATTCGTAATAATGTTTAATAGTGTGTAATATCTCACAATAAAGTACAGTATTATGTAACAAGATGCGCTACCTGGGAGTCCCATAAGCAGAAATGTACGCTGCACAGTGTGTTGCGAAACACTGTATGGGAGCCACTACTGTAATTGGGGATAATTTCGGCTGTTATAGTTCGAAAAAAGCGTAGCTATCTCTACTCTTCTCTAAAATCAATGGACGCCACACCGCTGGCCAGTGACTTTCACCACCCATTTAACCCTTTCGATATGTGCTCAAAATAATTGCACTAGATGAGCCCGCTAAATGCAATGTTTCCAATATTGATGTTCCCAGTCACCCAGTCATAACTATTTGACCTTTACCGATGTTTCATAAATTAGCTGTCTTTCCCATTCTTTCACTAATCGCGTTATGTTTGGAAAGACAATGCGTAGTCTCTTTATATACTCCAACATCACCCGCGCACGCGCAGTGGTTTTATTCCAGGGTGAGCCCATTGTTATAGAGGGAAGATGATCGTAATGAAATAGCTCTTTGGTGTATATAGGATATCCACTCTAATCAGGGCTTAACAAATTATTTGTATAGTTTTGATAATGAATATTTATCTGCTAACAGAATGGTCTAAATGAAGTAAATATTTTAGGGAACTCGGATCAATGAATACTCTGATGAATTACAAATTTAAAATTTTTACATAGGTCCTCTACCATATAAAAGACATGTAACAAAATATTTTTGAGACGCCAATATTTTAAATAAAAATAGTTGCATTCAAATAAATTAAATTAGTCACTAAAACTAACTGATTCATGAGAATTTGAGTATCTTTTTTTTAATAAAGAATAGACCATTTTGCACCAATTCATAGCCCACATTAAAAAAGGTACACCAGACTGTTTGGCCTGAGATTATGAAAATGTTTATTGTTCTAAAACTATAATATTCAAAACAAATCTTTCAGAATTCAGTGAAGAAAATTGACACTTTTATTTATATGTTTAAAACTTAGAGTATCAAGAATATTTCCCAGAATATGATTCCTTAGAATAAAAGCATTGTTATTGACATCATTTAAATCCATTGGAAGTAAAATTAAAAATGGTATTTCAGATAAATCAGTGAGATTTTTGTTGAATAATTCTATGAGATATTACATAAATTATAAAAGTTATTCTGTAGTGCTCATAAGATTCCAATGGGTGCTTACTACTGGGTTCTCAATACTCATATTTTTAAAAAGCATGCTTAATTTCAATAAAAGATATTTTTATATTAATTTCAGTTTAATCATTTGTACAATTTAAAATTGAAATTTTAAAGGAGCGAACAGAAAATTAGAGAGTATGAGTAAATTATTACATTCTGAACACAGTTATATCCTTACATTTCAGTTACAATTGTCTTTCAAATTTCAAAAATTTGATATTGAAAATACTCTCAGCTATTTAAAATATTTGAAGATCGTTTTGTAATTACTATTAATTTTTTCACTTGGTATAGTGAAATTTGCATTATTAGTAAATGCTGATTTCCAGTGCTGTTCATTTTCTTTTCCGTTTTTTCCCGAAACCTTTTC
>JAOUZG010051192.1:177139-193337 GCA_026289955.1 Argiope argentata
TCAATATTTTATAAAATATGGAAAAAATAGAGAAAAAAAGATGAGGCTTGTCAAATGACGATATAGTTAATGGTTTTTTCGTCTTCAAGCTTAAATGTTGCATGTGTGAAGAAAAGGTTGTAAAGCAATAAAGACGCTAAAACAAATTAAACATTATGCCTCAGAAACTATTAGCTATAAACGAAAAAAAATACTGAAAAAAGAAGTTTTAATATTTGAGTTAGACGTAAAATGTCCAAAAGCAAAAGACGTTTCATTCCTAATAGAAAAAAAAATTAATCAAAGTATTTTACTCTATCAGGCACTTTTTTTGGATATCATAAATACTTCGTATCAACAATTTTCATTAGCTTCTCAAAGCAATAATTCCATCATCCAATTTATCTTATTTCACCACTTTATCACTAGATAAGATAGTTCTCGAAACAACACCTCCCGATTTCTTTGCTGACGTCATCGGTATTCAATCCTTTATTTCTTCCCCCCATCTTCATGACGGAATGGGCCGAAATTCGGATTTTTTTTTTTTCTTCTTCTTCTTTCAATTCCTTGTAAACTTTTTTTCCTTCGATTCTACCAGGAATTTCTCCCACCCATTCTATTTTCCAGTCTTTTCTTCTAGCATAGCTTTCATTGATGCGCTGCTCTGGTTAGTATTTCTGAACGCTGCCTTCCAGTAATTTTCTTCTGCTGCGTCACTCTTTTTTCTTTCTCTAGTACTGGAATAAAAAAACTTGCTGTTTCTGTACTAGTTGAAGTGGATAGTCTAGGATTTTAAAAATTTATTAACTCCTGTTTCTCGCCTGATTAACAGGTCTGATAGCATTTCCTGTCTGGTAGATAGGGATTTTTTTTCTAATTTGTACTGCCGAAGGTGAGGTTTGAAATATTTAATTGAAACGTATAATATAAGGCCCTAATAGTATTAAATTAATTATTTTCAACATTATCGAAGATACATATTTCCTCATTTTTATAATGTTTAAGAAATATTTCAGTCAATTTCATAATAATTGACAAGTGGGGTAGTAAAATGTATAACACTGTTATTTACATTGTAGTGCCTAAAAAAATTACACACTTGTCTAATATCGTGTACGACCCCCACGAGGACGTAGAAGCGTAGAAGCATGATGAGGCATGGATTCAATTGATTTGTGAAGATATTCTGTAGATAGTTCACGCGATGATTCTTGCATGACAGTCCACAAAGCCATGGGAATGGGAGATGGTGGAAATCTCCTAAGAACAGCATATTACAAAGCATCTCAGATATGCTCGATAATGTTCATGTCAGGAAAATTTGGCGGCCAAGAGATGGAAAGAAATTCAGAAGAATGCTGCTCAAGTCTTTCGGTAGCTACTGTAGGCCTGTGGGGTGGTGATTATCCTATTGAAATTGCCCACTTCCGTCAGATTGCGCACAAATCCTTAATGCTTGCAGCGATCAAAAAAGGATGTTAAAGTACCGCTGGCCTGTCATGGTAGATTCTACACGTTTGGTCAATGTAAGGATGGACATTGCTACAGTCCACGGTCGGCCACAACAAACAGGCCCTCACCTGTTGTTACTGCAACGTTCAGTAGTGACGGGGTGATCGGCTGTACACAAGAAGAAGGTAGAGTCTACACGCATCAACGCTTCCATTTCATGTCAACTTCACGTCCCTCTTACCCTCACAGAACCTCCACCAGCTTAAATAGTTTCTTGTAGGCATGAGAAAGCCATAGATTCAAGATTTTCCCACACTTGCTTACAGTCATCCACCCAATACCCCTTGGAAACGTGACTCCTCAGACAAGAAAACGTGTCGGTCATTTAGAATCCAATGGCAGCGATTGTTGAGCCCAGGTAAGGTACAGATCTCTGTGCCTCTAAATCACCAATGGTATATGTGGTTGAGAAAGCCCATATTAACAAGATTACGTTGCATATTGAGTACTCTGACAATTGTTGATGAACCTGCATTCAAATCCGCAGGAATTTCATAAAAAGTTGAACGTCTATCTCATGTATCGATTCCTTTCACACGTCGTTGATCCTGTTCTATTAAGGTTTTTTTTCAAGCTGAACCGCGGATATTTGAAGTTTTACCGAAAACCTGGTATTCGCGGTACACTCTAGAAATGGTCGGGCGCGAAAACAGCAGATTTCATTTCTGTTTCGAAAATGTCCTGCACCCTTTCTTGTGCATCGTCGAAATCGCTTAAATCTTGATAATCTGCCATTATAACAGCAAGAATCTATGTAATATCTTCTCAGACACCTGTTGTCTTATATACGCACTATCGACCTCACCGCGTTACGCTGATTGGTTGAATGACTCCATTATTTGCATACAATCTTCTATGCCAGTTTTTCTGGCTTTTCAGCCTATATATATTATTTCTACATAACTCTGTCATGAATATTACTCTCTTTAACACCTTGTTTTACTGTAAAAGGTTTTAGAATAGATATTTCTCTCTAAAGCAATTGTGAAGGAAATAAAGTTAATGGCTGGATAATATTCTGCTAAATTAACAAAACTTATTGCCTTTATGTAGCACATGATTACTAACTTCAAATTGCAGCATTTCTCCGATGTTAAGTAATAGATGAGGGACTAAATAGAAAATTCAATAGAGAAAAATTGCATAAGTCAGATTCTAACATAGTATACAATTTCCTTTTAAGTTCAATTAATAGAAATAAAGTACTGGAACGCCTTTTTTAGAAAAAAGTATGTATTAAATAATGTGGTTTCATCTTAAGCGACATCAAAAATAAAATATTGAAATAAAAGTGTTATACAAAACCAAATTATTTTGATGCCGATGACTTCATACAATCAAATAAATTCATTTGATGACTCAATAGCATTTTTTTCTCAGAAATCCTAATTTTTGTGACTTCTTCACCAAATACATTATTGGATCAGAATATATTTTCTATAAAATTGATAACCTATTTTTTTATTGCAACCGTAGAATTCAGTCAATCTTGCATATTATAATTTACCTTGGTAAATATGAGCCAAAATTGTTGGACTTTATTGTTGAGATTTGTTTAAGTATATCTATAAAATCATCGATTATCATCACTTAGTGAGAATTTTTCATTAATGCCATTACTATCTACTTCCACATGTTATTTTCAACTGGTAAAGGCTGATATTTTCTAATGTCACATAAGATAATTTACTCAATTTCTTATATTATGCATCACTTTTTAAAAAAAAAAAAAGAATGGAGAATTTTTTTATTTTATTTATTAATATTTATTTTAAAATTCTACATATTCATCGTATTATAAAACAGAGAATGTTTGAAGTGAAAGTTAAAGACAATTTATCGCATATTTTTGAATTTTTTAAGTCCCTAAATCATTGAATTTCATTTTGAACTCCTTTTAAAACTAAAAAATATTTTTCGGTAAAGTAATACCTAAAAAAGGATTAACTAAATAAAATTATCATTCTGTAAATTTCACAATCATATTAATATATTATTTACAGTATAAGTAAATAGATTCATTAATTTTACCTTTCCATGATCCCATGTTTGCTTGTTGATGTAATCTTAATGGTGCTAATTATTTTCTATATTCAAAGTCAGGAAATTGTATCCCAATCAAAGCCTTCGTATTCTTGTAATTCTGAGAACTGAGTACTTTTATGTAAGGTTATGCATCATTTTTACAATGCATGTACGTACGATTATCATATTTTATATTAGAAATCCGGATGCAGTTTCAGAAATCAGAGGGTATGATTTTCTTTTCCAAAAAATTAAGCCATGTGCCAAAAGTAGGTAATGATTATTAGCGAATGCTTATTGTAAACATTGGAATTGAAATTTGTATTTGATGCCATTATCCTTGTCCATTATCCGAGCTTTTAATTATAACAATCTAACGCAACAATTATAGAGAAAGCTTGTGAATCTAATTACAAAGATAGCGTAGAGTGTGGATCAAATGAAGAAGATATATCGCTTATGTGTAAATTTTAATGATATTATGCATACCCATCCCTATTATGCATTACCATCTTCCAAAGTATAAATATACAAAATATTGTAACTCGAAGTAAAATGGTCTGACCTGTGGTGCACCAATAATAGATAGATATCCATTCATCTTTATTATGAATAGATACCGATATTATAAAGCGATGTTCACCTTATAATTACTACCTAATTGTTATGCTCCCTAATTAGAAAATATAATTAATGGCTTATACATGAATAACTGATTCAACAAAGGATCATATAATTTTCATTCATGTAATTAATATATCTAACGACAAGATCTTAAATGAAGTTTTAAATAAGGTTCCATAAGTCATTATGAGTATATTTATGAAGGATTAAATCAATATCTATTCATTAGTTCATTATTAATGAGCTATCATTCAAAATAAATGATAAGCCAACGCAAAGCATAATTAACTAAAATTTGCAATTATTATTTTGGCATAAGTGTTGCTAATTTAAAAGCAGAATTAATGTTCTTTTCCTTAACATTTATTCTGCATGATTTTAAGCGTCTGCCAGATACAATAAATGATCAGTTAAACATTGACATAAAGTCTTAAGAGTATATTTCTCCATTTAAGCTAATCAGTTTTCCAATTACATCTAACGAATTGCTATTTATTATCTCTAAGAATTCCTAAGGGAATATTGGATTTGTGCCAAATCCGTGGATTTAGAGATAATACATTGCTTTTAAAGTAAAATACTTTAGACATCTTCCAATTTAGGAGAAGAGTTTACAGAGAAGAGGAAAAAAAGACCCTTTACATTCAGATAAAGTATAAAGTTGAATGTGTATTTATAATTCAAAATTAGAGTTTTGATTATTCCGATCTCATTAATATATGTTGTTTATTTCAAAATTCTGTGTCTCCTTCTGTTAGATAATTTCATTCAACAAATGTCGATACACAGTTTATAAAAACGGCAAAATTATAGGATAAACTTTTCTTATTAGTTTTTCTCTTCCGATTTTTAATTTCTTTTTTTAATCGCATAATATTTAAATTGGAAATATATGTCCCGTTTCAATATACTGCTTAGAAAAAATTAGCATGGCCTTCATTATCGTTTATATTACATCAATTTTTGAAAAAATTAGATATTAATAGTGCACGTTCAGAAATTTATAGGATTTTCGTGTCTAAAAACATAAAGTTTATTACCAATATGTTTATTTTCAATTAGATCATTGTTAACAAAAATTTTAATTGTTGTTTGAATTCATTTATGCGATGGAAATGAATTACAAATTTTACTGATTTAAACTTATTGTTGAAAATAGTGCTTAAAAACATATTCTTGGTCGGGCAAACTCAAATTATGTATAATTCATTACATTTACATATTTCGATGTTATAGTTAAAATATATGAGGCGAGTTCGAACCCGCCAGCCTAAGACTTTCCTTGTGTGTGGTGGCTGGCACACTTTGAATCCGTAATGGTCACAATGTCCTCCATGTCAAGAGTAATACCGCTGGGGGTACTGGGTCAGAGATGTTCGTTCTCTGTTCCAACTCTAAATTACGATCTGTGGATGAATGCATGAATGAAGTCCGCCCCTTAAAAAGGATTGTGACATGTGTGTAGTAAAGTTGTATTTTTGGCTGCGCTACTGAAAGTCAAGAGACGCTAAATCGACTTAAATCAAAGACAGGCCTGTGATCGGGCTTGAAAAGTGTCATAAGAAACAGCAACAACAACATATGAAATATTTAACACTTGAATACTTTTCTCTAAAATTATTCAAAAACATATATTCACAGAATGGTGCTTTGACGCAGTATCTCATTTTTATAAAGGTTATTAAAGATATTAATAATTGAAAATATTCAAAAAATTCTTTCATTGAATGAAGACAAAATTAAAGAAAAAAAATGTTCTTATTTATACTACTAATTTGAATAATCACTAAGATTTTAGTAATCTAATAAGTTTAATTGAAGTATACAATTGAAACTTTTACATAACTTTTTAAGAAACATTTTTAAAGAGAATATGCTTAATTTATTTGTTTATAGAAACTTGTTTAATTAGTCGATAAAATAATTACTTTTCTATAAAATATAAATTATGTTGTATTTTCATTTATTCAGAAGCTGTTTTATATTTATAAATGCTCTGCATAATTGTGAGTGTTAAATTTCTTATTAAATGACTGCATTTTTCGTTCCAGTTTTGTCAATCTTTCCGTGGATTAAAAAAGACAATGTGCCGACAAGACAGTCGCAGTGATGAAGATGTTGACTGGAATCCGGAAATACCTTTCGAAAATGTAAGAAAACGTCTTTGATGTTTATATTCTAAGCAATTGGTAACTTTAAGACATACAGGTAAAATTTTACAAATCCTTTTGCCATACATTATGATTCCGAGTATCTAAGTCATATAATACACTAATTCAAAAGGTTTTTTTTTAAATTTCTTTCTTCTATTAAATTTGATGGGAGTTTCTTCGGTAAAACGATTAAATAATCATATTCAATGGCAATGATTGTAATATCCATCAGCTTTTATTCACAGTTATGGAGAAAACTGTTGAAATAGATATTAATAATTTATTCATTTTTAAATGCTGTTGAATATTTACCAAACCTTGTTAAGAATAAATACTTCAATTATTGCTATTATTTATCGGAAAAGTAACAAAAAAGAATCTGGTACTTATCCTAAAAATATATATGGAAATAATTATTCTTCTATGAAAAACTCTTTCTATTAGTTAAAAAACATAACCCAATTATTTATGAAACCACATCTAAACTATTAATTAAAAAGAATGACATTAATTAATCGAAATTAATTATCTTTAAGCTAAACTTAGGGGAGTTACATAGGGGAACAATTTCTAGCACAAATTTCGCTTATTTCGATTTGTAAGCATTTTCAGAGTTGAATAAGCACGTTGCTTCAAAACTGAGTTCTCCCAAATCACATATTTTTTTCTTCACTTCTTATGCGAATGTGTCTAATTTTTTTGCAAGACCGAACCTGGATCATAAGGAGCGTTATTGATCTCCTTTGGACGAACGTAAATCTCTGGTGCAGTGTGAATGACGCCAAAGCAGACTAGCGACGGGTGCCTGCTTGTCTAAACTAATTAGGTACTTCTAAGAGGTTTTTAAGCAATCATCTTCATGACAGTAAAAATTCTTGGCGAATACAGTGATGAGTAGGGTGAGTGATTCCACCAAGATCTGGAGGTCATGGTGACAAGTTATCTACGTAGATGAGATGAACATGTATTGGCGTACATTTTTACAAATCAAACACTCCTGGGAAAAGCCATAAGCGAAATTCTGCATCTTAATATGAATCTTTACATATAGTAAAAATTTAAAAAAAAAATATTTCCAAAACTAAAACGACATTTGTATGAGCAGCACAATTTAATTCGCAGGAACTATATGCAATCTTTGTATCAATAAAGCTGCTCTTTGTGAATTGTACAGGGTGTCCAAAAAGTTCCCGTACTCCAAATTTAAAAAATCATTTTCCATGATTTTTTTTTCAAGTGCATTACATTTTGCCATACGAATAATGAAACCATGGATATGCTTGAAGCTTTTTTCGGCGATCGACTTATCTCAAAAAAACTTTGGCCTCCTCGACCCCCTGATCTGACCATCCCCGGATTTTTTTTTTTTTTTGTGGGGATATTTAAAGGAAAAAGTTTATGAAGGTGATCCTCAAACAATAGATGATTTGAAAATCGCAATTACCCAAAGGATACAAGAAATCACTCCTAGCATGTTAAAAAGCGTTTCGAAAAACATGCGCAAACGAGTTCAGCTTTGTCTCCAAGAAAGGGGTGGACATTTTGAACATTTATTATAAATGTAAGTTCAGTATTTTTTACTTAGTTATGTTAAAAGTGCTTTTTATCATTGGCATAAAAATAATTCTTTTTAAACATATTGTTTTTTGTAAAATAAATTCGCAAATCATCAGTACGGGAACTTTTTGGACACCCTGTATATTTGGCAAGTTTGCCCTTTATTTTCCTCTATTTCGGCATTCACTATTGTAATAACTTGATCCTAGTCGATCAAATAATTGGGTAGCTTTTAACACAAAGGTTGTATTTACAGCCTGTATACAATAAAAAAACACGTCCTCTAGGTTAATATACTGGAAAATATTTACATCTGGGATAATGGCTCCACGACTATCACAAGGAAAACTAACAGGCTGTTATCGTATTCAGCCACTGCTGTAACTCAAGATATCTACGGATTACTTCCGGTAGATCTTTAATCAATAAACTCGAGATCACGTGTATCTCTTCAGCGCGTCTCACAGCTCCTCAGCTTAGATCACAGCTCGTCTCGTCTCATCCAGTCTCTGGTCGGATCAGCTGGTCTCGTCAAATCAGATTGTCTTCTCGTCGTATCAGCTCGACTACTCGTCGGATCTTTCTATCAAAACCTTCCATTTTAAGCCCGGTCAAACTCCGCCTGTCATGTTCACATTGGTGAGCTGGAGATGTCGATCATCCAATAATTCTTCAGAAATATTCCCAGTGGTCAGCAGTTAATTGTGGGAATATTTTCTAATCGTCTACCCTCCTAGCCAACCCTTCACAATAGGGAAATCTTCACATCTGGCGGTTTTAGCACTTCTTTCTTCAAAGGGGTGCAAACGTATGTGTGGTCCATTATCTGAACTTCATTCCATTTCGGGTGGTCCATAGAAGAAATGACGCGGTCTCATAGACAGATAGTATTTTAAGTCACATCTTTTAAAGATAAGGAAGCACATAAGAACATTGACATACACATAGCATATGCAAAGCAACATTTAAGTAAAGATATGAGCAATATAAGAACGTTAAAAGCAAAACAGCAAGAGGTTTATGATGCAAAAAAAAAGATATTACTAAGAAACTGGAATTTGTTTTCTTGTACTCACGAGGTGAGTTGATCGTTTCTCTAAGAAAATACAACACATCTCCTTCATGTTAAGAGATATCTTTGATGCTTCATAAAATCTTTAGAACAAAATTTCTGCAAAAACTACACATGATCAAAGAAGGAAAACTCAAAAAGGAAGCTTGTGTTCTTTTTATTGTATAGGGCATATTAATTTATTATGAAATGGTGTTTTAAATACAATACCCATCTCTTTGCATATTCTTTCAGAAAACATAACCAACAATGTTTAATTAACCAGAATGCAGTTTTATGTCTTTTGATATTAAAGGTTGTTTTTCTTTTTATCATGAATGTCATCTAGATTGGAGATAAAAATCATTTTGACCAAAAAAAGGAAACGATCTTGTTTTTGTATTATTCTTTAAAAATAAAATAGTTTATCTAGCTTAGAATGCGAGAAAAAACATTCTAATAATATATATAGAAAACTTTCTTTTAAAATGAATTTAAAATAAATTATCGGATAACAAAATTATTATTAAGTAATGAAGTTGTCATAATTAAGTGTAATTATTATTTAATTTTATAATTCATAGTTTATTCTTTCAATGGCAACATTGCATTATTTTTTACTGTATGGCAATAGTGTTTTGAATTCTAAAATGTGATTATCTTTTTCTCAATGCAAAATAAAAAGCGTCGTCAAAACAAGACTGAAATCTCAAGATTATATTGTAGTTATTTTGATTTATTTAATTTAGCTCAAAACAACGATTTAGTTTATAGGATGAGGGTATCATCAAATATTTTAAACATTACATAATAGTTATTTTGATCCGATCTCTTTTTACACATACTATACGTATAATATTCCTTTTCAATGTATAAATATGTGAAATTTTAAAAAAACACCTCAGAATGTAATCTTATTAGAATAATTAGAAGAAAATTTCCCGATATGAATCTACTGAATTTAATGTTACTAAAATGATGACATTTCTTCCAAAATATACCATTATTTTCCTTGTCACACTCCAATCAAAGAATTTTCTCTTCATAACTATACATTTCTTCTTTTTTATAAGTTTTATGAAATTCTACAAGATTTTGTATTAAAATGAAACTTTTTTTAATAGTTTTAACTATATAAAGAAAAAATTCAAACATATATAGGAAACTGAAAATTGAATTAAAATTGTAAGATCTGGCTTGAAACTGAATGCAAAGTAAATAAATAAATAAAAAATAATATAAATTTTGAATATAATAATAATACAAATGTCATTTTTTAAAGCCGGCTTGCTGGCACAGGGGTAGCGCGTCTGCCTCGTGTTCAGGAGGTCCCGGGTTCGAGTCCTGGTTCGGGCATGGTTGTTATTCTGTGTACTATCTGTGAGATGTGTGAATGTGCCCCCCTGTAAAAAGGGGTTGTGCAAGCGAATGAGATGAGTGTGTAGCAAAAGTCGTACTCTTGGCCCTAGTTGGCGCTACTTGAAACAAGAGACGCTTCACTCGGCTTAAATCTGCTGCTGGGTCCAGCAGCGAGCTTGTCCATAGGCAAGTGCCATTAGAACCAACCAACCAATCATTTTTTAAAGAAAAAATAAATCTTATGATTCTTTGATCTAATCCTATCAATTTTTTGAAGTTAAATTATAAACTTTTTAGTATATTAAGTTTCCTAAACTAACAAATTATTTTTTTAATCTGAAACTAAAAGTTATTAAAAAAAGTTTCTGCATTCATTAAGCAAAATTTAATTAAAAGTTTGCTTCCAGTAAAAGTTTATTTGATTTTTGAACCTGCCTAATAAAGTTCAAAACAGTATGAATTTTTTAATCCAAATTCTCTAATTTTTTTTTTTTTTTTTTTTTTTTTTTTTTTTTTTTGCATTCGAACTAAACCAATATAATCCTTTTATATTCGAAACTACGTAAGAAAAATAGTTTAAAGTTTTCTTAAACATTAAAAAAATATCTCCTTAATTCACATAAAGTTTAATTCCGCCAAATAGTCCTAACTAAATAAACTGCCCGCATGTAGTGGAAGTTTGGGGAAAATATTTGCTTGAACATGCCGTTGCTAAGCAATATCTCTCTCCTCAATTCCACAAGTTTTCGCTCTCATTGTTCAGAACTTGAGGTGTGCGAGACCCTCTCCTGACTAAGCGGCGCGTTTATGAAATTCCACACTCCCAATTCAACAAATAAAAACTCTATTCCGAAATTGCGAGAGAAAGTGCCGGAAAATTATCCTTTAGCACTTCATCCGGTTGGAAAGACCTAGGATGAAGATTAAACAGATATACTCAAATACATCTGAAAGGAATCATAAATTGTTGAGCAACATATGCTTATTCGCATGATTGTTTGTTTTTATCAAAGAAAAAACTTAACAGAAAAATCATGAAAGTAAACTTTTTTTTTAAATTGAATAGCTAATTAGCAATATCTTTTATTAGCTTTCACAGTAAATTATTATTTGTTAATCATATTATTGTAACAAATGTATATAATGAATAGCGTCAATTGATATTTTTATTTAATATGTGACTTCGTTTGGGATGAAGTTCTTCTAAAACGTTCAAAAATATTTATATTTTATGAATATTTGAATAAAGAAAGATTGAAAAAAAAATACATAAAATCAAAATGTATTAGTTAAGAAGTAATTTTTCTGAACAAATTGAATTTTTAGTTAAGAAGAAATGTGAAGAAAAAATTCTCTACTTCAGAAATTTATCAAATGATTTTTTTTTAATTTTGCAGATATTTTTAAGAAATATATAATCTATTATCTAAACTAAGAAATAAACTGTATTTTTATCCTTTCTTTAAAAATCGATGTTCAAATGATAAAAAACACGAAATTTTATATTTTTTTCAAGCTGTAGAGCATGAAAACAACTATAAAATATTTCTAAATAGATGGATTACTTATTTTTGTTACATAGTTCCGTAACTATATAACATATATAAAAATTATTGTACTAAATTTTTATTTAAAAAGTATGCATCTATTTTTATTTTTATTTTAGTAGGGTTTTTTATCTAATTTTTTTATCAAAGATTGGAATTTGAGAAAAAGACTTCTAAAGATGTAAAATAGCATTAAAACAAAGATACAAATATAAAATTGAGCAAATCTTCCCAAGAAAATAGACATAAAAGCAAAATTCTAATGTTTTTATAAAGAAACCTGTTGAAACATTAAAAAATTCACGATTTCGAAAAAAATCGACTTTTTAACGTAGTCACCTTTTTTAAGATTCACAAAAATTGCGAAATTGTTTTAGGGAAATCATATAGCACTGTAGATATTACTGAATTTCTTTTGTATCTATAATGTTAGCAATTATTCTCCATTATATCTTGCAAGTTCTGCTTTTTCAAAAGCATAAGACTATGAAATCCTAAAACTGCAATCATTACTAACTCTTGAAATGCTTCTTAAAATGAAAATTGGATTATAGATTTTTGACAAAATTAATTATTGTTTATTTTCTGCTTCAATTGTTGACACAATTCAAGCCTAATTTTTTTTTAAAAATTGAAAGTCATCAGTCGTAATAATGACAGAATACGTATTTTATTACCCAAAGAGTTAAAGAGTGTCATATAACAGGATTTATAAATATATGCATCAAATATATTTCATCGGTAAATTGTTTTCAAAGTAACTGCTTTAATGCAGAGTTTTCTGTTCCTAAAAAACTTTCGATGGAATCTTCAGAATCGAACATTTTTATGTCAAATGTTATCTAATATTTTATTGATGAATATTGACACTATAATGAAAAGTAAAATTTCGAAATTATTTCCGTACTTGTATTTTTGATTCTATCAACTATATGCAGGTAATGTTTTAATTTTTAATAAATACATCAAGTATTTGAAATAAAAGTACTTTTTAAAAAACAATAATCAATTTTTTTGTAACTTGGAACAAAATAAGCTTTGGAATAAAATACATGAAAAGCGAGAAAATGAAACGTTTCTAAGACTATATTATTGTATCGAATTATTTTTCTTGCCATTCTAAAGCTATCCAATACATATTAAATTATTTTTCAAATTCTATTCATACCATCAAAACTTAGTTCTTTGATTTTCAAAAAATTTACAGTGATACAAGCACAAAACCTTTTCATATTGTTAAAATTCCTTTACAAATATTGGTTATTTTGCTATGAGGTCAATTATTATTGATTTCAATTATCTTTCTTCTTATTTACATTTTTAAGTCTCTTATGTTTCTTAGTACTTTTCTGAGGCTTTTTAGAAATAAAAACATGACTCAATGCAGTTAAAATACAAACAGAATTAATTTAGTTACAGCCAGCTTAGGATGATACCTAAGCTGGCATTTCCCTTTCCACACTACACCAGCAGGGGAGGGGACGTTTGTCCATGACGGATTTAACGAGCACCAGACCCCTTAGACGACGGTTCTTAAGTGGAATCAGGTTTCGAACCTGGAACCCTACGACTCACGATCTTATCACTAAACCGCCGAGGCCCAATATCCATACAAAGCAATATATTTTCAAATCGGATAAATTTCATGATGATATCAGACAATCAATTTTTAGAAAGTTTTTCAAGGATTTATTATTTTTTATGTCCCATAATATCTGCTATAATATTTATATTTAACGAGTTCACACATCAGATGCCTCCAACGTTTTTTAACTGCCTCAAGAAAGTCTGGATGAGAATCAAACAAAACCTTTTTATTAGATAATGGAACATCCCCACCCCGCTGATGAAATTCCATCTTCACTAACCAATGCGTTTATTCCTAGCTGAATTATATGAGGGATTCGATGGACGAGGAAACAGCGTCTCTGCCACCCGACGACGAGCCCAAGCCTCGGAAAGCGTCCACCCACCGTCCCCTGACGCCCACGGTGAGTGAGGAGGTGGAAGATCTCATAGAGCAGTCCATCGAAATAGAATCGAACAAGAAGATGCGCAAGGACCATTTGTCGTGGTTCAGCCTCACTTTCATATCGCCGGACACGGAGACGAAGGTAAGATTAAGCCCCGTAGAAAGGTAGAGAAATTTGGACATACACTAGCGTTTATGAATAGTGCACTTAGATATTAAATAAAATCATTCCTTATTATTTTGAAACTTCTAATTCTTTAAGCATCCTTGTAAAAGTTTAAGAGAGAGGTCCAAACGGTTTCGTTTTATTTGTAAACCATTATTGTACTGGTCATCACTTTAGTTACTGTACATTTTATCCAGTAAAAATTATTAAAAAACGCCTTATCTTATTGAACAAATAATAATGCTGATTTAATCTTCTTTCCTGAGCCAAATTCCACTTTTTTTATTATGCCGTGAGCTTGTTGTTTTCGTTAAGGGCTTTTGAATGGTTGAAAGCAACAAATAGTTGAAACTCGAAATCGCGTAGGCAATGAAAAAAGCATAAATGGCAATATTCATCAACATTTTTAATCGCATATATTTTTACCAGCCTTTACCAGTATTGCTTTATTATTATGTAAGCTTCTTTGAAAGCAGATGCGCTTTTAAAAGGTTGGCCTGCTTTTTCCAGTATGTCTTGATTATTACGTACGCTTCTATGACAGAAGATGTGCTTTTATAAGATTGACATAGAACTATGACTTCATTGCTGTCATTTCATCTCAAAATCGGTCGAGGTACAAATCTCTCTCTCTCTCTCTATGTATGTATATATATATATACACTGGTGTGCAAAACTTAAGCAACAAGTGGTTTTTCGGCCACAGCTCCCCAACAAAGTATAAGATAGCCATGAAATTGCAGTATAATATGCACGTAATTCAGTAGAAAGACTACTTGTATGCAAATTTTAGAAATAAAACGTCGTAGGTGATGTAAGTGTACGTAAACCTTGTGGGTCGGCGCGCGCAGGTCAAAGCTGTGATAAAAGGATGAAGAGCACCGTAGTTAAAGACATTCGCTGCAAGTGCAAGTGATTTGTTTTGTGAAACACGTCTTCAAGAAATCATTTAGACGACTTTACTCGAGGAAGAATGATTGGGAAGCTTGAAGAGGGGCGTAGTGTGACCAGTGTCGCCGAAGAGTTCGGGATCAACAAAAGTGTTGTTTCTCGTGCTTGGAATGTCTTTAAAACTACTGGTACAGCTGTTCGGAAGGTTGGTGGTGGCCGTCCAAGGAAAACAACACCAACAGATGACCGTTACATTGTCGTACAGGCGAAAAGAAACCGTTTTCAGTCAGCGAGCGCCATATCTCAGCAACTGTGCACAGCCACAGGACGACAAGTATCAAGATTTACAGTGGCCAGACGCCTTCACAAAGGTGGCTTATTTGCTAGACGTCCTGAACGCTGCATACCTTTAAAAGTTAGCCATCGGCGGCACCGTTTAGAGTGGTGCAGAGAACACGAAACCTGGACACCTCATCAATGGAGTCGTGTCCTCTTCACAGATGAGAGTCGTTTTAGTGCTACAAGCGATTCTCTACGTCAGTTGATCTGGAGAGAGGTTGGAGCTCGATTTCATCCCAATAACATCGTGGAAAGAGATCGTTACGGTGGTCCTGGAGTTCTCGTCTGGGGTGGCATTATGTTGAACGGGCGGACTGAGCTTCAGATCTTCGACCGAGGTTCTGTAACTGGAGATCGCTACTGCAATGAGGTAATCCTACCCCACGTGCGTCTGTTTCGAGGGGCCATTGGACCAGACTTCATTTTTATGGATGACAATGCACGGCCACACCGTACTGCTAATGTTCAAGAGCTACTGGAAAGTGAAGATATCAGACGAATGAATTGGCCAGCTTACTCTCCAGATCTAAATCCCATAGAGCATGTGTGGGATGCATTAGGGAGACGTCTTGCGACACGACAGTATCCTCCTGGTAACACCCATCAGCTGAAAGATGCGTTAAAGGAGGAATGGAGACGTTTACCCCAAGAACTCCTGGATAATCTGGTGCTTAGCATGGAGAGACGATGCCAAGCAATAATTGCAGCAAGGGGAGGGCATATCCCATACTAGAGAACATCTGCCAGTTGTACTTACGCTTCTTCAGGCAATAATGTGTACCGCCACTATATGTCAAATAAAGCCTTTTTTTGTTCCATACCCTACTTTAAGCTTTATATTCATTTCTGCGCCATTATTCTTTCACTATCGTTTAAGTACAAAATAATGTACATCATATTCAAATTTCATGTCAATCGGTTGATTTCTTGTAGAGTTATGACAAAAAACGCACTTGTTGCTTAAGTTTTGCACACCAGTGTATATATATATATATATATATATATATATATATATATATA
>JAOUZG010051192.1:193437-218389 GCA_026289955.1 Argiope argentata
GAGAGAGAGAGAGAGAGAGAGAGAGAGAGAGAGAGAGAGAAATTTTCGATCGTAGGTTTCATTTTTTTAAATTTTTTTTCTCATCTGCTCTCTTAAAAAATTGATGAATATTTGATATTCAGGCACCCAGAGAAGGAATAAAATTCCCTAACACCTATGCATTCTTTTCAAAAATACCTAAGACCCCTTTCCTAAGTCGGTATGTTTCAGTTAACTCCTTATTAGAATCTTTTAGTATAATCATTGGAGTGAAATATTTTTATAGTTTATACTCTAATTTTCTTTCTTAAACAAGTAATTCATGTATATGTATAAATTTATTTAGGGTATCTCGCAAACAACTCTAACGACTTGGACAAAATTTTAAATTTAGGTATGGTTTTAAGTTTAAGTTTTATAATAGTTTATCTACATAGGTGTCCTTCCTGAAAAAACGAGATTTTACATGCAAAAAATGTTTTTTTATATAACTAACTGTTAGAGCCTTTTTTAATGTTCTCATGTTGATACTGTCATATAGCATCCTGGAACTTGATTTTCCCATGTAAAACCGACTATTCAAAATTATAATCGATAATAGATAATTTTTAAAATAATTATTGTAATTGTTTCTAATAACTAGTGCATTCGTAATTTTTTTATTTAAGTGACAATTTCATTTGTAAGTAAGATCTGAACATATCCATACGTAATCAGTTTGAGTTGGTATATAAATATATTTTTTGAGAAAAAACGATTATACAAAAATAATAAGTGCCAAGCGAAGCTCTGTCTTCCAGATGTTTTTGATTATGATAGCTTCCAAACAAAACATCTAAAATGATATAAAATAATTATTTCATCTTTAACTTATGATTCTTGATTAGGGAATTTAAACTAATTCAATAAATATGTAACCCTCCAATTTATTACAATCAGATCCTCAATACTTAAACAACCCTTCTCTTTAGTAACTGAGGGTATATACTTAGGTTTATTATTAAGAGTATAAAATATGTATTATTTCTTGTACAAACATAACACCCATCAGGATAGAATTAATGAACTTTTATTTCAACTAACTTTTTACTCATTACATCAGCGATCAGAATTATTAATTTTTCTCTGTAAATGCATAAATAATTCAAGAACTCTATTAAAAAATTACATAATTCGTAAAATTAAACGTAAAAGAGACTAACGATATTTATTAATATGCTGAGTTTCACGGTAGTTTATAAAATGCTTTTATTTGTAAAGAATTTGACAGCAAAACGTTTTAAGATTTAGAAGGGATTAAGCAACCAGAAAATATTTTTTCACTTTAAATCCGTGAATAAATCAGGAGTTGCATTGTTTATCAAAATAGTTTCAGAAATCACAAAAGAAAAAGTTAAAAAAATGACTTTTTGTAAGCTAAATATTGCAAAAAAGTATAAAAATATTTCATTATGTGATTTTATTTGTAAAAAACTGAAACTCATGACTCATGATTTCATCAATAAAATCTTTTTTTTATTTATTTTCCTCAAAAATATTGAAATAAAATGTATTTGATGGATGCTAAAAAACATATGAATCTATGCATTGAATATAATCGTATTTTCAGCTATACTAATACATTCATATCAAATAAAAGCAATTAACGAACAGCTACGTTCTAATTATATATTTCCAATTATCTTTACAACAAAATCGAGTCAGTATAAATGGCCTTTTTTTCTCTTTTTTGCATTCACATATTATTACATTTTTCTATGCATTTTTGCATAGGTATTCAGAAAAATGTTTAATATTTCTTTTATTTCATAAGAAAAAAAATATCTTCCGTTTCTTTGATTGTTCATTTCAATTAAGAGTTCACTTTCGAGAATTTTATTAATGGACTAAAGAAATATTAAGTTAAAAGACTAATGGACACAGTGGCTTAAAATATGATAAAGCAAACACTGTAGCTTCAATTTTCTTTTCTCAGCAAGTTAAAAATAGATTTTAGAGGAAATATTTCCAAAAGATAGTTATACATTCGTATTTCAAAAATAAATTAAGTGAATGATTAATGAATATCTGCTTTGTTCGAAATCTTATGACTTTTAATTAAATAGTTTTATAAAGAAAGAAATGCCAAGAAAGTTTTTATATTTTTATTATTTAAGATCTTCATTGCATTTAATTATGCTTACATAGTTCTAAGAAATATTAACATAAGTAAGCATATTTTCATTGTTTATTTAGAATATTATACTTAAAATTTTAGTTTTTAATCAAAATAATTTAATTAGATGGGTTCTATTCTAGATTTATCAAATTATTTTTAGATATATAATTAGCATCTTATTTATGTTTCAATATATTTTCTTTATTTATATGATAAATCTTTTTAATTTTTATTGAATTGTAAAAAACTGTTGATTTTTTTAAAATTTTTAATATTTAATATTTATAAAGTTCAATTTGCTGCACGATTAGGAATTTTTATTAATTTAAATTCACCTTTTGTTGAAGATTTCTCGGTTAATAAAGTTGTTTAATATGCATTGCTTTAACGAAATGTAATGTATTAAAGATAGATCAACATAAGAGCTGATAACACAAATACTATACTCAACAGTATTGTAACTATCATAAATGACTATGAAATTGCATTACAATTTTTCAATTAAAAATTGAAAGAGTAAACATGTTATTATCCTGCTACATTTAATGCAAATGATATATGGAAAAAAAGATGGTCCAATTCTATTTATCTGTCATTAAATATATTTTGCAAACGAAAAAATGGATAAAGCCAACTTCCAAAACAATCTCATCCTTAATAAATCGTTAAATATATAATTGCATGAATGAATCGAAGTGATTATCCACATCTTTACGCTAATCTTATTCTGCCATAGGCTCTAATTTTCTCAATGAGATTCCTCCAAGTTTATGGGATAACTAATTTTAATTTATTGCCTTAATATATCCAGTGGGGTTAAAATACACAATAAATTATCTGCAGACGCATAATTTCCCAATAACAGTCAACTATTCCATAAAAGAAAGATGATATGAAAGCACATACGGCGAAAATGAACATAGATGAGATACTTATATTCAATAAAGATTCTCTAAACCAGATTTATCTCATCATTATATCGTTAGAGCTCAAATAACCAGACTGAAAGAGCTTTTTGCACAACATTTTTAAGGAAAATTTTGTAATCTCACTTTTTCTTAATGTTGTGCACAACAATTTCATGCAGTATAAATTTAGCTTTGTTCTTTATTACCATCATTATCGTCCACTTCAGACACAAGAAATGTTCGCAAATTACCTGAAGTTAATACAAATAAATATAGGATACTTTTATCTCTACACAAGAGGAGTATAAGAACTAATCTATTATGGAATATAATTTGAAACATTCTTCTCTTTTAAGAAACTGGATGCTTTTTGTTTATAAGAACGTTATTTTTTTCTTTAAATTAAATATCCAACGATTGTTGCTGACTTTATTATTTGTATTTAAGACTGTTTTTTATTTATTTACTTATAAACGGTATAGGCTCATTACTTGTACTGTATCTCCTTGAGAAATAATATTATAATTTTTAGTATTTAATATTCGTATTTTTTGGATGTCATGATAATTAATCCATTGAAAATTGAACCCATTGGAAAGTTTCGGGAAAAAAATGTCTTTACTTCAATTGTTGCTGAATACATATTTTTGATCTCTCAGCTCATGAATAAAAATATTATGCAGCGTATTGAAAATTCTAATTTAATGATATATCGCAAATTGGAAAAAAATTAAAATTGTTAATCGCTTATAAATGGTGATACTGTTGTGACTAATGGCACTTGCCGTGGACAAGTGCCGCTGATATGGTCAGCAGATTTTAAGCCTAAGAAATGCGTCTCTTTGTTTCCCAAGTTGCGCCATCTAGGGCCAAGAGTACGACTAAGCTACACACATATCACAACCCTTTTTAGGGGGCGGACTACATTTATGCAAATTCATCCATGCATCTCAGATCGAAATTTAGACCTGGAAACAGAGAACGATCACCTCTAACCCTGTACTCATGTGGTATTACTCTCGACATTGAGGACTTTGCGACCACGAACAGGTTTAACGAGTGTCAGTCGCCACACACTCGGGGAATCCTTTGGCCGGTGAGTTTCGAACTCGTTACCTAAGGAGTACGAGTCCAACGTTCTACCAATCAGGCCATCCCGGCCCATGATGGCGATACTAATCGCTATAATTGACCAACTCATTCCATCGCTTATAGGTTGCTAATATTGGTTGTATTTATTGCTGGGCAAATTTTCCTTCTACAAATGAAAGAAAATTCTCTCTGATCATAATTTCTTAGCTTTTTCCTTAGATATCATTCTACTTTATATCAATTTTAAATGTCCTTAAACTCTATTTTTATTCAACTATAAAATTTTAGCTTTTAGCACTGCAAACATTTTAATCTTGCAATAGACAAAAAAAGTACTGTATAGTGAAAGAAAAAATATTTTTTCTTTACAAAAATTGCTAATTTAGAAAAAAAAATATCATAGTCTTGAACTTCATGCACCGAGAGTACTGATAACAATTTCTTGTTATTTATAAAAAGCGATGAATTATGTACTGAATTTCATAAGCTCCCTTGTAGGATAATTACTTCCAAAAATGTATTCATGTTTTACAAATGTCTCAACGGAGATTTAAAAAATCGAACATTTTGGACGGTTTTTTACCCATCCTTCTAAGACGGCTTAGCGGAATTTCATCGAAATCTCTAAGGAACATTAGGGTTTTTTCAGTCTCCTAACTAGCCTTTTTAAGACAAGCTTAGAGGGTTTAAACTACGAATATTTTCTTTGTAGAACGCTACGTCCTTCACTCCAAAATCTTCAACCCTCTTGTTCTGTTTATGGTTTTTTTAACCCGTTATCTAACTAAGCCGGGGGGGGGGTTGTTTTTTTTTTTGTCTGCAATATTTTTTAGACAAACAACATTTTGAAAATTGGAAGAACAAAAGGCAGTAAATTGTTATCATCAGAACTTTAAGTTCCTCCATATGGTTTCGCTGAGATAAGTGTCTTCTGGCTACGTACTATTTTAAAATTAATACGTACTAATTAAAATTGTTTATGTATCTCGTGGTTATTCAATACAGATAGATCTCTTCAAAATTTAACATTTATGCATATATAAATAGATTTCTTTAAAAAAATTTTATCGCCTAAAAATATCTAATCACATATCAATATATTTTGATATTTTGTTTTCAGCTGACTCTATATGTTTAGTTCTCGAAAAGATAAAATTAAATTAGATACAATGAGGTATGAGGTACAATTTTTAAAGAAAAATAGGAACTTAATCATTACATGAAGATAATAATTTAACATACATCCTTAGAAAAATATTCTCCACACTTTTTTTTCAAAGTAGTGTTCAGTGCTTATTATAACCACTATCCTATATGCATAGTAAAATATCATATATTGCATTTTATATCTATAACCTAAATTCAATTAGCACAATGAAGCTCTAAAATATAAATCTTAAAGAACTGTTGCTTTTTAAAGTATTGTAGAAATAAATACCGTAGCTAATTTTTCTTAAAACATTAATAGTTTTTTAATAGTGAAAAAGATATACTTGATCAAAATTTTCATCTCTGCATGAGATATCCCTGTATTGCTTTCGGTTGCATGCTCAGAACGTAATGATTCTTAAAATAGGAATTCTGTAATACACATTTCAAATGACGATTATTTAGAAGTTCCGTTTTAATTTTTCAACATCTCCCCTAGGGGCACCTAGAAATGAAGATGGTATGTTTAAGTCATGGTGATTATATCTCGCCACCCTTGAGGGTAATCTAAAAGGGGAGGGGGTAGGATCCTCTTAACGATGAGGGGACGTTCCTCCAACGGGAAGCGTTGGACCGTGGTCGGTGATGGTCCTTAGTAGCATTAAACAGCATTTTCGTATTGCTGTTGCTGCGGTCCGGTCATTCAGTTTTATGGTTTAAATATGTGGGCCTTCGTGACGGGTTAGGGAGTCTGGTGTGACTCATTTTTCAACAGAAGTGTTGTCTTCCTAAGTCCACTTCCCTAACTCATCGGCAAACAACAAATGTGAATTTTAAATCGTCGAGTTATTCAATGAATGCATGTGAAATACGAATGCATTTGGTACAAGTTTTTAAAAACATTAAACATCTTAGTTCTGTTATATACTTTCTTAATGCTAGGAGCACAAAACCAACTGAAATTCACGAAACAGTTGCGAAGTTTACGGACAGTATACAATAAAATATTATGTGGTAAGAAGGAAGATGTGAAATTTCAACGAAGGAGATAAGCATGTTTAAGGTGAAGAAAGAAGCAGATGGTGATCTGATTTATAGTGATTCCCTTATAAAAATTGAAGAGAATATTAAGGAAATCAAACGAATACACCGTTATCAAAGTATTCTGCCACAAATTTCAAGCTGCGTTTTCATTATAACAAGCGAACTCTTTCTACAAAAGGATCATACAAAAGTTGGTGCCCCACTGAAATAAAGGTTTCAAAAACGACGGCGTGTTAGAAAAAATAACTACATTTCAAGCTCATATCGTCTTTTGAGTAGCTTTAAAGAAATCTAGTTAGTTAATGATTCCTATAATTTCAACATATTTCTTTTCGAAATTATATTCATACATAATCTGTTCGTCAGTGTCTTCTGCATATACTAAATTCTAAATTGCTTTTAATAAGAAAAGAAGTCCACATGTAGAAATCAGCGAGAAAATGATGAACATTTCAGCATGTTATAATTATTAAATTATTCATACGTCAAAAAAAATTCGCAGACACAATTTCGAACTTAAATGAGACACAATGTTCTGGAAAGGAATTTTATGTCTGAATGAGAACATATGTAAAAAATAATTTTTGCTTCATTTTTGATGTCATGTGATCAAATCTAAAAACAGTTTTAGATCATGTATATATCCATTATTCTGCTTGTTTTCATTTGTTATATATATATATAATTATTAGACAATTGTAAGGATTTTTTAATAGATATAATACTGTTAAGTATCATTGCTTCATAATCAGGAGTTTCAGCAGTATTTTATACGGTATACTTCATCTTTTTTTATATACTTTATTTTTTTTAATGTAATTTTTTCCAATGTCTATTTTTCTAAACGGTTTTAATTATTGCATAGTATTTTCCTTTTCTCAAATTTAAAAATATGCAATTCAAGTTTTTGAATAAAATGTACGGGAAAATAAAACGATAAAACAATCTTTTTGGTAAACATTTTACGTAATTTTAGCACACATAATGGTTTTGGTGAACATTTTAGAAAACAATACAATTTAAACTGTTAATGGTAGGAGAGGTTTCCATCTTTAACAAATATTTAAATTTTCGTAATGATTTTAGAAATGTCTATCACATTCACACAAACTTAAATCAAATGCATTATTTTTTTCTTAGCAATTTCGAGCAAAAGATCATTTTTTTCTTTCATTTTAAATAATAATGTATTCAAAACATTTCATATCTTCATCCAGAATAAAAACATTTATTCAAAGTGCATTCATATTTTTGTTTTAGCATTATTTCAATATACTTTTTAATTGTTTCTTTTTATCTGTATTTTTGATTTGCAACTAAAAGATGGCATTATTAATAAAACTATGTAAAAAATTGATGAAAAGAAAAATCTTAAACTACACAATGTCATTTAATGATAAATAATAATTGTTAACTTGTTTTTTTTCCAAATTTCATGATAATTACAATTATTTACTTATTTTCAACAAATCACAAAATCTTACTGACAGCTGTTAATCTTCAAGCAAAAGAATAAAATGATTTGTTTTTTAATTTAAATCTTTCATTTGTCGAAACGGAGAAAAAAGAAAATTTAATTTCAATTTTTTAAGTTGTAATATTTTCTTTTCCATGAAAAATATTTTACTAAATTAGTATTTCAAACAATCTTCAAAATTTTACTTTGTCTGTCTTTTCAAACCAGACATTTCTCTTTCGCTCATTTTTTTCCCTTTCAATTTATTACTTTTTTGCGTCCCTGTTTTTTTTTATCAGCATTATTAAAGCGTGTCTCATTTATTAAGATTCCTTCTTTAAGTACTTTATGTGAAAAATGTCATTTTTTTTAGTATTCCAACTGTAACAAATTATTATTTTTATAATTTTCATTAGAAACATAATTTCTTAAAAATACCAGTTAATTATGGTATGTAAAATTACTTTCTTCATAAGAAAACTCATTACTTTTTAATAATATGTTAAACAATTTTTTAGTTAATTTTTTAAACAACTATGTTTTATTATAAATATTTTTAAGCATTTGATGAAATTAACTTTTTTGTTTTATTTACTGAAAAACACTTAAAGAATGACGCCACATTTTTTTTTTTGTTTGATAAACTTTTTAAAAACAAAAACTTATGACAACATAATTGCTTCTTCCTTTTTCATCCGTTGTTGTGGAACAATTTGTAAAAAAATTACTTTAATTAAATTCCCTACTGAATAATTTTTTTCATTAATGTTTAGAACTTCCCAACTTTATTATTTTTCAGATTATCTAGTGGGAAGAAATTATTAATTGATAGTATTTTTAGTATAATCATTAAAATTCCATACTTCGTAAATAAATTCAAAAAAAGTTAGCATATGTTTGAGTATAAAAGCATTAGTTATTTTATTATATCTTTAGTCAGGTTTAAAGAGGAAATAAATTTTTAAAATAATAATTCTTAAAACACTGCAGCTTTCATAATTAAATTAAGTTTTTTTATTTTCATTATTTTGCATTAATTGCTCTAAAAATTATATTTTCAATTTTGAAATAAATAATGTAAAAGACAAATACTAAATTAAAAAGCACATTAAATTACCTTAATAAACATGTAATTACTGCTATAAAAATATAGTGTAGAATTAATGTGGTATTATAATATTCAAATTCATATCACTCATTCATAAACTCGTATTACTTTAACATAGAGACATTTAAATAACTGGAAATGGAAATAACTTTTCTAACTCATGATTATTTAATCTGATAATGGAATTAGAAATGCCTTTTGTATTATTGCGCACAATCCTGAATACACTAAAGCATAATCTTGAATATAATTTTGATTTAAAATTATATTTGAGAAAGAATTTTATAAATGAACATGATTTTTGTAACATTAAGGATAGATGTTCTGCCTGATAAACCTGTGCATTCAAAACAAAATGTATTTATATGACTTCATAGATAAGTTTTATAGCTCGCAAATGTTTGTGATAATCATTTATAGCTTTCTTTAAACTTTTAATATTATTCGCCGGGGATAATTTCAAAATGCATAACATGGCATCATATTAATTTATGATCAAATTATTTAATAGAAAATTTTAGAGTCAAAAACTTACCGTTGTTACGATTTTTTTCCATTATTTCTTTTTTACTCAGTTAATATTTTTAATTGTAAATACTGTATTTGTGATTTCAATTAAATCTAATCAGCGTTTATTTTTATTATATATCAATTTCTTAATAATTAGTATTATTATTAAGAATTCTAATTAGAATTAGAATCATTTCAAGATATAGTAATGTGAAGATTATTTTACAAAAAAGATTTTTTTGAATATTTCAAAAACATTTTTTAATCAAAAGAAAAGTTTCTCCTTTACATAAATAATGTACAAAAATTTTTTGAATGTTAATGAGCAAGCAATGGAGTACTACTAAAACTAATTTACTAATGATGCCAAGAGTAAATTTTACTATTGATGCCAAGGATAAATATTTTCTTTTTAGATATTTCCCAACTTTTCGTCTTTGTTGACTGATTATTATTATGAAATCTAATATCATGAATAAATGTTATGATATCTAATAATCATTTTTTTCCTTTCAAATCTCCTAAGCTCCAAATATATTAAATCAAAATTTAAATAAATTGATCGATTAATTGATGACAAAGTTAAGAAAAATTCAAAATTCCATATTTGTAAATGTGATATAATCAAATGTGTTAAAAACAATAAAGAATTAACTTTTATTCCCATTTCATAATTCGAAAACAATTTGAATCCTTTACGTCGACGTTTGCCAGTAGAAAAACGCTTCTTTAATCATTTGAAAACTAATTCTCGTAAAAACATTTTTGCATTATATGTGCATTAGTTAGATGACATTCTCAAATTTCTCTCTTAAATCAAATATGAGAATTGCGCAAAACGTCAGAAATAAATTTAGAATCTACCAAAGTGGCAATAAAAAATAATTCCACCTTTCCAAGGCAGAAACTGAGAAATAATACTCTATTCCATATCAGAAGGATCGAAATTGAATTTATTCGTAGTACCATCTTTTACCCTAATTATCATCAGTTTTATTTTAAACTTGTGCATTGATTCGAAAATCCAGTCAAACCAATTCAAATATTACTAGTCTGCTTTATAACCTTCCATCTAAAACATCATTATCTGATTATGAAATTTACAAAATAACTAAATTCTTAGAAATAGGGAGCCCTAAGAGGAAACTTATATTCACCTAAATGCAGGTCAAGTAAAATTATAAATCACAAATTCTAATAAGCATTTTTTTAAAGAAATTCCGCAGAAGATCCTTCAAAAAATCACAAATTTTTTTCACTCATTATCAGACTTAATCTTAAAAGATATTCGTTTCTGATGACTTAAACAGAACAGAAGCAAATGATTTGGATGTAAGATTCTTTTGCCAGCTAAAAAAGATATTAATCCTACTTTTTTTCCGGCATTTAATTATAAAAATACAAAACACAAAAAATACACGAGAAAAAACCTTGCAGTTCAATTACATTGGAAACTAAAACAATTGTATGAGGAAGTTGATATTTATATCATTAATTTTCTCTTTGTATATCAAAGTTTTTATGCCATTGTTCTCTTTAGCACATTCTCTGTCCTGTAATTTGCTTCTTGGTATTTCATTTTGATCCCCTATCTAATTAAATTACTTCCTAATTATTTTTGAGAAGTAATTATAGCAGAAAAGGAGACATTTCTTCAAACTGCGCGACGCGAATCGCTGATGAGTCACAAGACATCTAATGTGTTAAAAAGTCGAATATTTACATTATATTAGCTATCTAAATTCATTCTAAATCTTGTATTGATTCGTTGTTTTAGTATTATATCGTATTGAACGCGACTTTTCACAGTTTGAGTGTATTTGCTTTTCTTTTTTTTCGTTATAAGAAAAATTTATGTCATATCATGCGCTTGATATACATCCTACGCATGAATTAAATTTACATTTAAAATTTTAAATCCTAGTAAATTATTTATAAACGATTCGCAATATTAACTCGCTTTAGGTAAAATTGGCGAAATAAACAAGTTTTCACCCTATTTCACTTAATGATTCATGCATCATTAAGTGAAAGACTTGGCCATTGCTTGGCAAATTAATCCGAAACTATTATCATTTGAAGCCTACCGTAATTGTTCTTTCTCTCCTAACAAATAGTAAATTACAAAAGGCATAGAAATTTGATCTTTTCCAAAAAAAATATATTCTTTCCGAAAAGAAAAGAAAAACTTCTCCGAAATATTTTTAGTTCTCTTTTCAAATAAAATCAAAGGGAAAGATTTCTCTTCAAATGAAATTCTCGAGTTGATTAACAAGAAATTGGGGGGCGTGGGGGAGAGAGAGTCCATTCTCTCATTCCTTAAAAAGATCCTTACCAAGCAGCAGACTATCTCAATTACTTCCCGGAAAGAAGATTAATTCCCATTATTGGTGGATCTTTTCGTTAATTACAAATGGAGTCAGGGCTCTTCGCATAAGATTCCTATCGATTAACACAGGTGCCTCTCCCTCCCCTTTCTAAAACGTCCCAACCAGACGGGGCGGAAAAGGACGGTAATTAAATCAGCTCGCTCGTCCGTGGCATTATGTAATATCTGACCTGCTTTCTGGCACAAGAGGCGTCCAATTTTCTGCAAACCAGAAGGAAATGGGATCCCATTGTGAGGTGGAAATATGTTCTCTTATAACACCTTTGCTCTGGATGAATCGTCAGGAGCGCCCAGCCGAGTGGAAAAGTTAGATTTGCTTTTAATTGGAATCAGCGTTGATGGCGATAAGATGCTACCCCTCGCCCCTTCTTGTTTCCTCTCCCCCCCCGGTGTCTCCTTTCATTGGCAGGAATTGTAGTTTCTAATCTGCAAGACACTGCTTGAGAAACCGGATGCTGTATCAGCTTTAAATAAGTGATGAGTTAGCGGGGGTCTCGTTTGTGAGGGGATTGTATCTGGTGAACAGTCAACAAGTGACTAATTTAATTATTACGAGGAACTACGTTATTTTTTAAAAGATGTTAATGAAATAAAATTTGCAAAAAATTAAGCGTGTTTCCTAAATGGTTGTCGTAACTGACAAGAAATTAGCTGCTCAATGAATGACGACATAAATAGTTCTTTATCAGCTGCCGTAGATTTCCAGTTATTTCGAGTTTCCAGGAAGATCTGGTATAAATATTCAGAAAACAATTAAACAGAGAGCTGAAATTTAGCTCTTAGTAATTGAAGTAAGAGATAAATTAAGGTAAATGTAAAATGTAGTTCAGGAGATTTGGATTAATTGAAGATCTAGTTGATATAATAATTATAAAACTTTAAACCCTATTCTCTTAACATGATTTTAGAGAAATCAGTACAAAAATATGGAAAATTATTTCCCAAACTAAGAACTATGTGAACAATTACATTTATACATCAAATGAAGTCAACTCATTTTATTATTTACCCGTAAGCTAAACTACCGTGGAGGCCTGGTGGTAAGGTCTCGGCTTCGGAACCGGAGGGTTTCAAGTTCGAGACCCAGTTTCACCGGAGAACCGTGATGTAAGCTTGTTTAGTGCATTTTAAATCCGTCGGGGCCAAACGTTCTTCCGCTGATGTGGTGCGGAAGTTTAGAAAGGGGGATGTGTCTCAGGGGTCGTTATCATCATCTGACCATGGTTCAATTTTGAGAGGTCCATCCCAAATATGCTTTAAAATCACTTGTTAATAAGACTAAACTAAACTTGCCTAGAAGCATTCAGTTGTTAAACAGAGGCTAAGTTTCAAAAACCATCTCGAAATATAAATAAAGATTTCGATTGTTTGTAATAAAATTTGAAAGTCTAACGAATTTGGTTTTATCCACTGAAATTTAAAAACAGCATTTTATTTTACTTTTCTTGCCTCTCCTTTTCTTTAAAGCGAGAGTATTATACATTCTTTTTTTTATTTCTACTTTTGCGAATATATCAGATTTCTATTTTTGAATTTATTTAAATATGAAATACATACCCAGCTATTTTTTTTCTAAAATATCTCCTAGTTTGTGAATGCCTGCTTATTTATTAATTTTTTAGCAGTTTAAAATAATTTCTATAAAAGTGAATACTATCTCACAAAGCTCTTTAAAAATTTGGAATTTCTTTTAGAATTATTATGAATTAAATTATTTCTGCACAAATGCAAGCAAAAGTACAATTTTTCATAATTTACAAATTTAATCATTCTACATTCCTGTTTAGTTTCATCAAATACGGGACAGGGTCTTCCGGTCGAACACCTCGTGTGCCTTCGCAGTCTGGATTTTTGTCGCACTCATCCAAATTATTATGACACCAAAGTAAGTATAAAAGATATGATATAAATCCTGATTTTTTAACCCCTTAACCGGTTTGCCCGTACGCCATACGTACAAAATATTCCCAAAATAGAAGGTGTCATCTTATTAGATAGTAAGGAAAATAAACCGGTTAAGGGGTTAAAAATGTCTATTAAAATACGATCGTTCTTAAAATACATAAAATATGCTTCGACAGCTAAATTATTGTTTCATGGCAATTTTATTTATAATTTACTATATTTTCAATTTATCGCCTCATATGATTCGTTCAAATAAGTACTAACCGTTACTTATCGCTTCAAAAGATTAGTTGTGATCATGAAAACAGAAATTCCTTATTCTTGCTCACATATTACACATTAAATTCTCTGTGTTGCTTCATTTTAATATCATTTGTATATCGTCGGTGGGAGAAATGAGGGAAACATTGGAGGATTATTTATGGAAACGGATTGTTAGACACAACATAACTCACGCAGTTGTACGATTTCACGAGAAGCGATTCTATTTCTGAAGGATGTATTATTTTAAATGCAATGCTAGCTGTTGTATTGAAATAAAAGACTTAATAAAACTTTAAGAGAAAAAACTTTAATAATAAAAAAACTTCATGAGATTTTTAAAAAAATGCTTGTACTGAAATAAAAACAATCATTCTACGTATTCGTGCATATTGTAAAATTTTAAAAGTTTTAATGAATTTTTGTTAAATAATAAACAAAATATTTATTTAATAATAAATAAATAAATATTTTTTAATAATTTTTGTTAAACAATAATCATATCTTTCACTTCTAGTTTTCTTCGTTTGATTAATCATGTAAGAGGGTGAATATACATAATGCATGCATCATGCATCGCAATATGATATATATAATTACATACATCTCAAAATACGTAATTAGATTACAGTTAAATCTTATGTACAGATGATTACCAAAATAGTCGTTCCGTTTCAGAAACAGAAAAAATTTTCGTATTTTGATCGAGAAGAAAGGGTAGCCGTCAATTTTTTAGCATCACAGATAATATGCAAATTAAAGGTTGTGGCGATGTGCATAAAATTATAGGTATTTAAAATTCTTTTCCATATTTAAAGGATGATAAACCAACTTAAGACAGTATCTTTGCCATTGAATGTTAACTGTCAAACTTCTCTGCTAGAGAATTAACAGTGCTTTTGCCCCACTTACACCATTTCGACTTATAAAATGTTCGTGCAATGATTCTTTTATTAATATATATTTTCGGCGAATTCTACATTTTGAAGAGACTAATTTTTGCAATTACACCTAAATGGGAAAGCGTACCAATTGGAATTTAAAGAATGTAAATCCACGACTTTGATCAATCTTTATTTTTCTACTCCAGAGACATTATAATTAATACGATGGCATATAAAAAGGGCAACAAAATTTATTTCAAGAAAATACTCATTAAAAATAATTTTAATGTATAAAAATAACTTTCCATGAAGTATTATTTCTATATAGATTTCTACATTCTTAGTGCTTCAGTGACGAAAAAATTTTTAATAAACATTTTTGTTTTCAGATCTCTTGTCACGGTCTCAGTGTTTCCAGCTGTGACATTATTCCTGGGTGCCACTTTTGCAGCCGTGTGCGCCTCTACGGCTCTGGCCCCCTCTGCAGGTTGGGCTCGCGTTTTGGGCTCAGCACTGGACAATCGAAGGCCTCTAAGGAACGCTATATTTTGTGCCACTGTCGCTGCTATTGTTTTAGGAGCTACGGCGAATATGGTAGGTTTGAGGACAATTCCAATTAATTTCTTCGGATTTCTGTAATTTATGAATATGGAAGTGAAAAATACGCATGACTAACTTATTTTCAATGGTAGAATTTTATTATGTTTACTTCAACATGAACTGAAAGGCTCCTAACATCCTTTCAATAACACTCTTGGATTTCTGGGTATTCCTTCAAACTTTCAACCCCTTTTAGTTATGACTTATTTAATACCTGTGGTGTGTGCTTTATTCGTTAAAGGCAGAAATCCTGCTCAATTTGAATAATCATCAGTTTTGGTTTTTTATAGAATTATCTTAAAGGATGTTAAATCATACATTTTCTCAATAGCCATCAGCTAAATGGAGTCCTCTTTCACAGGTAGTAGCCTCTTAAAAACATGGGTTGTTATGGTAATTTTTGAAGGAGAGCTTAGGTGGGATTTATTCTTATTTCTGAAATAAACACTTGGCGGTTCCAAACTCTGTGATACCTGAATTCGAATGATGTTAGGGATGAGAAGGTTAAAATATAAAGAAAAAGATTGTGAAAAGCTCCAACCTCCGTTAAATTATAAAGAAAGCTATACAATACTCCATATTTAAATTAATATTTAAAGAGATTTAATTTTTATTGATCAGATCGGAGTTTCATGTTAGATGTGCAATTAAATGCTGTATGAAGAAATAAGTTCACAAGCCAATACACTTCTATATTTATTTTTAAAAAATATGTTGCGTTTCTCTTTTACTGACCAATTATTACTATTCTATTTCATTTCAAATCAATTTGACGCCATTGAACATGTTGACCAAAATAATCTAAAAATTTTAATAATTGCATATGTAATATAATTGCGTATCATAGTTGCAAAAATATTCATATAATATGTTAATTTATCAGAACCCAAATTAATTGCATAGACGCTCTGGCACTGGAAAAGCGGAAATTCCTCGTGATCTGGGCGTCCTGGGTTCGAGTCCCAGTTCGGGCATGGTTGTTATTTATCGTTTCTATCTTTGATATGTTGGAATGTGCACCCCCCTATAAAAAGCGGCTGTGCAAACGAATGTGATGTGTGAGTAGCTGTTCTGTATGTGATGTCCTTATTAAATGTGTTGTCTACTATGTGATGTCCTTATTAAATGTGTTGTCCTGTAAGCCTTGTGTGATACTTAATTGAGCACGGGAATTCCTAAATGTTTAATTTTAAAAAATATGCATAATTGTACCGTTATTATCTAGAATCATCTGATACCGTTGATCAAAGAAAAGGCTACTACTTTTAACATCACATAGAATTATCATTACATATAAAATACAATTTGGAGGCATACTTTCTTCATGATCACTCTCTATTCCTTGATTGTATATGGTTTGATCTCATTTCAAATCTCCTGTAAGACAAATTTCAACGAAGTTACATTCGATGTGAGCGTTGAGATACAGTTTCAACGTTCAACACAGTTTCAACGTTCGTTCGTATGATTTCTTCATTTAACGAAATCTCCACCAAAATCCCTATTTTCATGATTAAATTGAGTTAATCCAAAGTTCAATTAAATTGATTCAGATAAAATAATCTATTCATTCACACATTGCGTTTTGCTAATTTTTATAAAAAAGAGATAATCAAATATAATTAGATATAATAATAAGAGATAATCAAAGATAATGTATTTAGTTGTTTATTAATTTTCGAGAAAAAAAAATACCTTAAAATTAATTATTTAAATGCTTTTTATCATTATTCATTTTAAAAATCATACTAAAATTTTATTGCGTTTGTTTGCAGTTTTCTTGTGACGGCTCGTTATCATTCATTCGTGAGAGTCTCAATCAGACGTCTATTGATCCAAGCACTTCGTGTACTCATCCCCAGGTATGTAGACATTTGAAGAATATTTCACTGTTAATACTCATGCTCTTCTTGTAATATTAAAAATTGATCCACTTTTATTCAAGGAAAATAAAAATTTCCTTGAAGAATTTTTTTTTCTAATGCTCCTACTACGTGATCAAAACATTAAAAAATGTACATGACATCTTTCATAAATTTGTAAAAGAAATTTTCATAATTTCAATCGCACATATGTATGAATAGCCTATTTTAAACCACAAAATTAAAAAGTTAGGTGTATCCACATGCATAAAACGCCAATCCACATAGGGAACAAGTATAAAGAGTGAACGAAAAGGAAGTTCTCTTTTGCCGATGCCAACGTTCGTTTTGTTTTCAAATAAAACTAATAATTCCTTTTGTTGTTCCTAATTTCATAAACATGTATATTCGTTCAAATATAAAACAGGTTTTTCTCGGAAAAAATATTATTTACAAAAAATTTCGAATAAGTTATGTTACAAATGTAGAATAAAAAAGAATATGAAAATTTAAATGAAATGATTCACAAGAAGTATATTAGCAATACAATAAAATGTTTAGGGCAAACGAGAGAATCTTCAGACCAAAATAAAAATTATGTCCCAAAAGGAAAATAGTGTTTATTTACATACTGAGATCAAAATTATGAAGACTTTATTATTGTAATGTGCTAAAAGTAGGAATATTTCATATGGAAATATTGCAAGAGAATCTGCTAAAAAATGACTAATCTTCTAATAGAACTTAAAATGTAGAACAAAATATGATTAGAATTCTAATTTACTTAAAGTATTTGAATCAACATCTCACATTTTAACAACTTTTATTTTGATTCCAGATTTTTAAATTATAACCTTTTTTTAATTTTTTACATTAATAGAAATGAGTACTTAAAACTATTTTACTTTTAATGTTACTCCATTATATGACGAAATGCCCAAAATGGGTTGCATTTCCAACGTTTTTTAAATATATATTGCCTCTTACTTCAAAGAAATCATGTTACAATTATTCAATTGTTTCACTTACTTAAATTTATATTTTATCATTAAGTATATCAAATTCACAATATTATTACATGTTGGGGAAAACACGAAATATATTTATTTGTTCGCGAGATATTATGCCTTCAGTGTAGCGTTTAAAAATTTTGTGGCCTTTAGGCAATCAACACTTTGAGGTTCTTTATTTTGGTCAATTTAACTTCCCATTTCTACACATTTTAACTCAATTAGAAATTTTGAATAATTTCTGTAATTTCTTTAACTTTGTGAATGATTTTTAATAATTGATTGAGCGCCTTCACGTTTGTACCCTTTTTTTTACCATGTCATACGTTATATTGCTGCATTTATAAACACCAATATGGTGTTTAACCCTTTGCGGTCCGATGTCGGCATTCAAGATTGTGCATCATTTTGACGTTTTATTTATTTATTTATTTTTCAAATTTAATTGTTACAGACGCCTACATAATGGTTAAAGTATGTAGGTTAATATTTCAAAGAAATTCGACTTACAAGAATTATATATATTTATTTTTCAAAGCAATAAACAAATCTTTGTATTAGGTGAATAATTCTGCATCTAATTATTTTTCGAACTTTCAAAGGGTTAAAAATAATATAATAATTAAATTACCGTGATGAAATAGAGAGGGATATCTGACCAATCGTACTTGACAAACTGACTCATTTCATATTTTATAACTCAAAGGATCTCTTTCTTTAAAATTTTATTTGGGAACTGATAGATGTTTCTTAAATAAGTTTGATTATGATCTTCTCATCAACCAAATAATATTAAGTAAATACCTAATTTATCTGTTCGTAATTCATCATTGCGTGTCTTAAAATTAAAATAAATAAAAGCCCTTTATTACATAATTTTGTCCGCTTTTTTTATTTCTGAAATTATATGTGAATGACAAAAATATTTGTTTTTTAATGAACAGATTATTCCCTCGCAACTGTTTCTTTGTTCTAATTGTCGATTTTGGTTCACTGAAATGTTCCCTCTTCTTTTCAGTATTTCGTCCTCAGCTGGATCCTGACCATGGTCGCGTGCGTTTCTTTCCTGAAGGTGCACTACCTGTTGAAGCTCGGTCTGCTGCTCTTCATGCTTTCGACGTATCTCTTACTGATGCTGGTCATCTTCTCTGACATCTTTGAAGGAACCTGCCAAAGGTACTCTTATGTCTGCGCTGAAATTACGGAAACACATAGACTCTGGCCTTAATTATTTTGAATTGTTATTAAAAAGTTTTAATATATTAAATATTAAAAGGGCAGAGAGTAATTTTCCATCTTGACCAACTTTATCATTTTTAAGTTTTCAATTCTGTTCAAAGAAATATCCTTCTTTCTTGATATTTTTGCTACATTATGCAACCTAAGACTTCTTAATCTTAAGTTCAAATTAATTATTGCACTTTGTTATGAAAACGGTCTTGTACAAAATTTTAAAATGTAGGCTTTATTTTTTACAACTGGAACTGCATTGTTAACACTATACAACTTGGTGTGATAACATTCGAGTATATATCTATAACAAACTGTAAGGAATTAGACATGAAATTTGGGAGCCCTTCATTTCTTGTTGATTTAATTTAAATAGTTATTTCAAATAAATGCTTAGATAAATAATTATGCAAAGTTTTTTTTTTCTTTTTTCTCGTCATGAATTAATTTTAATTTTATGCGCACATAGCTTCTGTAATACCATGTGGAGGGTGAAGGAGTGGAAGGATATGTGTGTGTGTTTTCTATTAAAACTAAAAGAGAAAGAAAATAGAAAATTTTTATTTTCCACTATGGGAAATCGGCATTTTTCCAAATTAAATTTGCTAAAATAGGCATTTCTCCAAAACTAAAGAGAGTTAATATAAATCTGTATACATAGAAATAAACGCAAACGTTAATTTAGCAAATCATTCATTTTGTTAGATGGATTCTACCTACACAATGTACCTGAAATATTTTTTTTGGATTCCATTAATCTGAAGAAACATTATGTGTCGAAGACTGGTCAAAATGATTTTAAATGCAATAGTATTTTTTATTAATCTAATGTAAAATTGAGTTATTATTTTTTTAATTAATCTTAAAATTCCCATTTGTTGTTTGCCAATGAGTCAGCGAAGTGGATGGGTATGCGAGAAATTATGAACACAGTGCTTCCATTGAAGAAATAAGTCATGCCAGACTCTCCGACGCGCCACGATGTTACATGGATTTAAACCATAAAACTGAATGACCGGACCACCGCAACAGTAAAACTGGCGCGAACTGTGTTGGAATACTATTGGACATCACCGTCCACGGTGCAACCCTTCCCGTAGGAAGTACGTCCCGCCATCGATGGGAGGATCCAAACCCCCATCTTTTAGCTTATCTTCTAGGGTGGTGAAATCCAACCACCATGCCAGAAGCATATCATCCTCTTTTCGAGGATGCCCCCTTGGTGATCTTGACTTGAATAAATATTTTTTGTAAAAATAATCAGCGTTCCAGCTTCCTTTCTCAAATTAACAAACAGGCAATAATAATAAAAGTGTTAAGGGTACTGAAAACGTCATTGAATGTTTTTATTAGTAAATGGGTGCATTTTCTTTTAGAATCTGTTCTCAACTTTAGGCTCGTGATCTTAATTTATAAATGTTGAATTTTATATTTGCCACAAAACTAAGCTTTCTGATTATAATAACGGTGAGTATAAAAATGAAAGTGACGGAGTATTTCATGCGTTTTCTTCAATCCTCGCAATAATTCGATCCAAATACTATAAGATTTTTATTGATGCCAGTCTCATTTTTTTATTACATTCATTCTTTAACAATCAATGTATTAATTATTTTCTTTGTTACAAGTTCTAATTATTTATGCCTTCGCAATTAAAATAAGAATAGGTTTTTGGAGTTGTATTAGACAATTTATAACTTAACTGATTTAATTTATCTTATCATATTTCCATTTATTATTTCAGGTAAAGAATATTTAGTCATGTTTTAATTTCTTTTATCAATTTTTTAATATAATTCATTCTAGTACGACTAAATAAATTTAAAAAATTATTTTAATAATCAGATTCTGTTATAGATTGATGTAAAAAAATCAAATTTTCTTAAAAGTATGCACATTTTCATACATTTGTTCATTTGATATTCTTTATAGTTTGAAAAATTATTTATTGCAGGAAAGTCTGCGTCTCTCTGAAATTTCGGGCTCTCGCTTTGCTGATTATATTTTTCTATATGGTCAGCTATCACTGTAGACTGGTAAGATATCCGATTTCTATCTACCTTCCACTATTCATCTATTTATAAAAGTTATTTAAAGCATTGAGAAGGTACTGACATTTATGCCCATTTCTTATTTATAACTTATTCGATTTATCATATCGTTATTAATTAAAGTAACCTTTATCCCTGTGTAAAACCCAAAAATTGAAAGCATAGTATTAATTCGGAGAAAAAAACTGCTTTATCTATTTTCATATAGAAATTAAATTTGATACTAATCACAAACAGCAAAATGAATTAGCTTTATGTATTGTAAAGCGCTTTAGAAAGTAGAATTTAAATTTCTTATGCTCATTACTTTGATAAAAAAAAAGATGAATGGATCAGATTCTACCTTCTAAAAAGCATCCATAGGAAATAATATTTTCGTTTGAATACTTGAGAGAAATGTATTAGGATTTACATAAACGCCGCAATTTAATAATTCTTCAATTTAATAAAGAATTTAAACCTTAGTGAAAAAATATTTTTTGGAAGAAAATAAACTAAGAAATTCTCTATCAGGTTAATTGTTTTTTGAAGAGTTATAGTGTTTCAATAACATCAAATACAAATATTTTTTCCAAACAATTAATTTATAAAATCGAGTGGAAAGTATTTTGTCTTTTGTGTGTGTGCGTGTGTGTGTGTGTGTGTGTGTGTGTGTGTGTGTGTGTGTGTGTGTGTGTGTGTGTGTGTGTGTGTGTGTGTGTGTGTGTGTGTGTGTGTGTGTGTGTCTTTTCATGAGCTTCATGTCTATTAAGACTCATTAAAAGACTGCTTTAGCAATTTGAAAGATATTCTCTATTGCTCAGTTAGTTGAGTCCATTTAAACCTCAGTTACTCCTATGAGTTGCAATTCGAATTAATAAAAAAAAGCTCTAAGATCAAAATCCGTGAAAAATGCTTTCTAGCAAAATCTACTTTACACCGAAAAAGAACCCGACGGCGAGAAATTGCGAAGCTTCCATCCTTCTTAAAGCCTTCGAAACACTATATTCCCATCAGATGCTCATTTTATTTTTCTCAATCCTATCAGCATTACATCGAACTAAAGAACTCTACAACGATGAAATCTTTTCAAGATCGGCTCCTATTTTCGGCACCTCTTTCAGAGCTGGAATTTCACCCCGCATCTGGAGCGGTCCGGGATTTGAAATCTCGGGTATCGTGGAAGAGGAGAAATGTTACTGTACATTTCACTGCTTTCTCGCTGCTTTTGGATTTCGCTCGTAGCCAAGTTCGTAAGCTGCCGAAATCCCCTCCGATCGATCGCTAACTTGATGTTTCACTAGAGTGGATAGTCAGGTCCGAGGTGATAAAACTTCTTTCTTTCTTTCGGGAATAATCCTCTCCGATACACCGGAGGTTTGCACTTCATTTTCTCTGAATCAAAGTGATCGAGCGGAGTTTGAAAGCGAGGCCAAATGGTTTGTGAGGACAACTGCGTTAGTGGACCGTTTTTTTCCGCTAGGTCTGCGACGAAATGCAACATCTGTGCAGTCAGTTTTTGAGATTTACTGAGGAAAATTGTTGATTTTCAATATTCACGTGTTAGATTAAGTTCTGTACGGATATATTGCTCTTGCATATTGAGAAAAATAAAGGAATTTCTTTGGATACAAGTTTATGAAAAGATTTTGACGCTATTTCACTTTTATGCCAGTACTTTGTTTTGGAGATGCTTTTTACCGTGTGAGAGCATGATGTTGTTTTAGTTAAAAAGTTTAGATGTCTCTAAAATTTATGGGCAAAAAAAATAAAGATTATGGGCCCCTGGAAATTATCAGTTGAAGAATTTTTTACATGCTTTTATTAGTATTGCATTATTATTATGTATGCTTCTTTGACAGCAGGCATGGTTTTAAAAAATTGGCCTGCTTTTGCCAGTATTGCATTATCAATACTCATGCTTCTTTGACAATAGATGCGTTTTTAAAAGGCTGACTTGCTTCTATCAGTATTGCGTTATTGTAACGTACGCTTCTTTGACAGCAGATACGTTTTTAATAGCCTGGCAAAGAACTATGACATCCTAAATCTTATCATTAATTAATCAAATTATGATAGGATCCTTTAAAACATTACTCTTTTCTTTAACTAACAGTTTGTTTGTTTTTCTATTCTTGAATATTTTAAGCATAATGGGGTTCTTTTTCTTAACGAATTATATCAAATTATTTAGCTTTTGGTGGTTCTGTTTTTAAACTATGAATTTAAATGAATGATGAAAGCTTTAAAAAAGGAATGATTTTACTATTAAAGATGAACTATTTTAACTATTTTAAGGCTTTCTTCACTATGGAGTTTAATAATTGAAAAACATTCCATAAATACTTTGATGTAATTGTTCACAAATAAGCATATATAATTGGAAAATTAACTATAATATGTCCACATCGTTTGAATTACATTAGCATCAATATATTAATGTTAATTTTTTGTAAATAATATTTTTATTATCCTTATGCTCACTTTTCTAGTAGAATTAAATCAAACGATTATTTCTTATTCCTTTCTGAAGAATAAAATAAAATATATTTTGAAAAATACAAGATAAATTGTATCTTTTAAATAGTCCCTGTGATAATCTATTGTTTAATAAAAACAAAGCAGCTGTTATTGAAAGAACTTTCACTTTAGAAAATTCTTCTAAAGTCAATTGTCAAAGTCAGGCAAAGACCTCTGCATTGCTAAAATGAATTGCTTATTCTATTTTATTTCTTGACAACACTACTCACTCTTGTCACTGTAACCTTGCCCTTTGAAGTGGTCTCTTATCTGTGTACCCTTAACAGATCGAGATCACGTCCCGTTTGGACTTCTTGTGGAAGCTGCAGGCTCAAAAGGAACTCCAGGAGATGCGAGAGCTGAGGCAGCACAATCAGCAACTTCTCAAGAACATCCTTCCAGACCATGTCGCATCTTATTTCTTGCTCCAGGACAGGAACTATGAAGTAACTTTTTCTGCCCTCCCTTCGTCCCTTTATTTGATTTTTCATCCCAACTCTAAATAACTTGTTTCCAACATTATTTTTTTGGTCCCATATTGTGAGAGAAGTCACAGTATAATGGTCAGAATGCTCTATTATACACAACGAGATATGGAAAGGGGGTTATTATTATGTACCCTTTATAATGGATTGCAGGAATTACACTTGAGGATAAAGCATTTGCAGGTGTTGCACCTATGACGAAAATCCAATTTGTAAGCACATTCTTTCTTTTCACTACAGAATATCCCCAACTTGAAATCTCTAGGTCAATTGAATATATATATGTGAAAAGATATATTAGGAAGTAAAAAAAGAAAGTTTATATACGGTACACAAAAATTAATTATATATATATATATATATATATATATA
>JAOUZG010051192.1:218789-267338 GCA_026289955.1 Argiope argentata
TATATATATATATTTATATTAATGCTATTAATTAATATTATAATATAATTAATGTATAATATGTATGCTTAAATTAAAAAGGGAATGCTCGGTCCGGAGTATGAATTGAGGAATTTAATTGAATTTAATATTTTCTGGAGAAGAGCTTGATTGAGGTACCAAGCTTAAATTGATTCAGGACATAGATTGAGAAGATCAAATTTTCGTTAACTTCCAGGGAACACACCAGATTTTTAATTTTGGTTTTGGATATATTGTTTCCCATAACGTTTAGCCACTGTATTCTCTCGGGGTGGATTTTTAAAATTGTAAAGATGTATTGAGAGGACAGCAAATGGCATAATGAAGTACATCGTCCACTTCACCACAACCACAATAGCACGTTCCATTAATATGAAATTTTTTGAATACAATACGATATGTTTTTCTTTTTCAACTCCTTTCTGCTTATTTCTGTTGGAAGTATATTTTCTGTTTGATATTAGGGTTTAATTTTATTTTATAAGATTTCTTATTATTTCGATAGAATATTAAAGTTTCTTCACTAAAAAGTATATGATTTTGGGAGATGATTTCTCACGAATCTGATTTAATTTTTCAAAGACAAAGAAGAAACTGAAAATCTTTGTGTTCCAAATGTACTTCAGTTTTTATTAGAGAAAAAACTTTAGGTACTGACTGACTTGCTTCATAGCATTAAAGAAATTCTTCCTCATCATCAAGGATTTTTTTTAAAAATCCTTGCAATTAACGAAGGTTTAAAATCGATTTTAGTTTAAATCTTCTAATGATACCGTTTCAATGAATTCGTTTTATGCCATTCTTCATCATCAAGGAATTTTAAAAAATACTTCCTAATTAACGAAGGGTTAAAATCGATTTTAGTGTAAATCTTCTAATGATACTCTTGGCAAAAAGTTAATTTTCATTGAAAAATATCTCATTTAATTGTCATTTAAAGTTTTAGCAAACCAAAGGGATAAAAAATAGAACTTACAAATACATTGAATATACCATAGAAGTGAATTCATCATATCAAAGGAGCTTTATAGTCAATCAAACATTGGATCATCTGTAGGTCACGGGATGGAACCAGGTCAGCACACAACAGTACATTTTTCTCCTCAAAATAATATGACCAAACTTTGCGAAGTTTTCGGACATCATTTTACTCCAGATGTACTTAATATTTTATAGGTTCCTATTCCTTTTTCCGAATTTCTATCATCAAACAAAATTAAAATAAAGTTAAATCTAAACAAACTTTTTTCTTCTCGTTCTTACAAACATTTTATTCTTTTTTAATTATGCTTTTTAGTTTAGAAAAATTGTAAGTAGTTTTTAAAACTGCAATTTTATTTGTGTATTACATGTAGAATTTTTATTTTGATTACATCGAATAATTATTTTGATTATATTATTATTACCGTTTTTAGTTTTAATATATTATTTTTATTATAAAAATTTATGAAATCAGTTAATTTCTATGATCGATTAAATTTGTAATCAATTTTGCACAAATTCATTACCATTCTTAATCAATTTGAATAATTAATGAATTAACTTTTATTCAGTTCTGCAATTATTAGAACAGTGCATTAATTCGTAAAAGTATAATAATACAAAATACAAGCACCTTAAGTAATGATTGAAAATTTTTTAATTCAGGGCCTTAAAATTATTTGAAAGCACGTTCAACTATAAACAAAAACAATCAAATATTTTGCCAATGATAAATGACAAGTAAATAAAAGCACTCCAAAAGGTAATTCAAAAATAATTATTTAAATAAATTGAATTCTGCTTAAAGCTTGAAGTGTTTCTTAAGACAGATCACAGTTAACCTTAAAGGTTTTGACTAATCATCTTAGATTTTAGAGACCGGAAACCAAAATAAATCCATTTTTTCAAGAATATAACTTTATCATTTTGCAAAATAACGAGATAATATTCACAATTACCTGATTTTTTTCCTGCAGGTTTTCAATGAAACTAGCTAAATATCGCAAGATCGGCTTTAAATACAAATCACCTTATTCCGCTTTACAACGATTTAAAGAGTATTTTCTAGTAAATTTCCTTTCAAGCATTGGAAAAAGCATTCAAGGGGAGACTGAAAATTTCTTAATCAATGACATATATATTGAGGAATGTATCTAGCAGAGAAAATATTCATTCACAAATATTAAGATAATCCATGAAAGTATGATTATTTAAAAATCAAGACAATTACATGATTATTTTCAAGTGGATTTTTTCAAATTTTCTACAAGCAAAAAAAAAATGTAAAATTTATATCAACAGAAAAGATTTGTCAGATATATATTTTCAACAGCGATTTCAATGAATTCGAGAAAAAGAGTAAATGTAAAATGTCAAGTGTGATTACTCATTCTAAAAAATAGTATAGTATAAATGAATATTCCTTAGGAAATTATATTGATTTTGTTTAAAGAATACTATTTTAAATTCAGAAAATGTTATGATTAACAAAAAAAGTTGTTTTCTCAGCCATAATTTAATTATTTATATTATTTTGATGCATGCAAAGGATGCCTATTTAAATATTAACTTTCAAAAATAAAATATCTTTTGGCGGTATTTACTTTTAAACATTTAACTCTCATCAGAAATAACCTTGGGAAATGCTGTTCAACTAAAACTGCTGTTCAAATTGTTTCAAAGCAGTATAGATATTGAAATAATCCCTAAAAATTATATGTAAATTCATGATAAAGTGAGAAACAACAGACACTTTATCCTTAGATGCATATTTAACTGTAATTACTATTTTAGAAGGATGTTTTATGGAAATACTGAATGTGCTCCCTTAAAATCATTTGCATAATTTTAAATGTCAAATGACTCAGCTCAAAAATATGCTTCTTTTATTTCCTTTTAACTTATCGAAATCGCTCATTTATCTTTATTATTTCCCTTGCTCGTGTTTCATTTTAAACAATAATGGCCTTATTCTTGGAATTATTTACAATATTTTAACATATAGATGAAAAGATTTGCTTTGCATTTTATATATTTTGAAATATGAAACGAATCTGTTGAGATAGCCAGATATTTTTCTAGAATTGTAAGCTTCTTATAAAATGGATTTCAACTGGCACAAAATCAACTTTATATATCAAAATTCCTTCAAGACTTTTTATATATTAGAATATTTTCAAAAATATCATCATACTATTCGAAAAATATGGATTTTTTTTCTTAACTACATTTCTTAGATTTGGAAAATATTTTATAATTTATTATATAGTCTAAGCATTAGTCAATTTATATCTTCACATAATTATAATTCTTCTTTAATGACTAATAATGAAATGAAATAAATATGATACCATTATATATTTATTTTAATGTTAAATTTCTTATTTCTTTTCATGTATAAAATGTGAATAAATGAGATAAAAGATGAATAAAAAAGATTCTTCTTCATTAATATCTCTTTGAATGTTAAGCAAAAAGAAATGAAAAGTATTATTCCAATTAATTATTACTAAAATTATTTAATCAATTTTTACTGTTAAAATCTATTTAATGGACTTCTTCATAAGCAACAAATATATTTCCGATAAGTTTTTCAGCATTTTCCTTATAACATGGGATACAAAATGGGAAACTTCTATACTTTGTCGTTAAAAATTAACTTGGAGAGGAGAAAGTGGTCTTTTAAGCCATATTAAAGCTTGCTTAACTTTAGTCATATCATACATTTCAAAACATATCAGTTCATTTTTATAGATTATAACAACAGAATAATTAAGATCATAAATAATAAATGAGAATAATTTCAGAATTAAAAGAGCCGTCTTCGGCATTAAAGTTTAGAAACCCGAATACAATATAAATTATAATGCGATCCATCACCCACAACTATAACAAATCATTAAAAAATTTACATTTAGTTTAAACTTTTTGTTTAATCCCTGTAAGTATATAATAAAAGAGAAATTTAGTTGGAATGGCTGATTGAATTTTAGTACATATAATAAAGAGCTAACACACAACTAAGAATGCTAGAGAAAGAATTAAATGCTTTATGAATGAAGCCTTTAATCTTTGAAAATATTCCCCGTTCATTTAATTTTGATTTTCTATTACTTTTTCTTAAGTAACTGCTAATCTAAAAAAAGAGTTGGCTCATTCATTTCATAAAAGATATGAATAAATTTTTCGCGTAGTATCCTTTCAGGTTCAAAACATAGTTCTGCATACTTTTTGAAAAAAGGATTTTTCTTATTAGTGGATTAGCAAGTAAAGTGCTTTAAAATTAAGATTTCAACCTCAAATAATTGTTTTTATAATTACAAATCTTAGTTATAATTCATCAGATAACCACGAAACAGTTTTTTTTTACCAAAGATATTATATGGGGGGGGAATGTCCTCTTATTTTGTTACTTTCGAATTCTTGATTCTATTACAACTGTAGTTTTCAGCTCATTTTGATTTTAAAAAAATCTTTGAATTGAAAACCTGTGAATTTTGCTATTTAACTCCTATTTCCTTGATGAAATGTCATTTTTTGCAAATGGTCATTCTATTAAATGAGTCAAAAAAGAATGCTTGCGTGAAATCCGTTGCAATTATATATTACCTTTTTGAAACTTACCTACAAAATATCCAAACTTCTTGATCTGATTATATGTTATTAAAATCTCAGTCACGAAACTTCCAAAAAATTATCTAATGGCAGCGTACATAATATTTTCTTAAATATTGTTTCTATTTTCTTTTCAGGAACTGTATGCTCAGTCCTACAGCTGTTGTGGCGTGCTGTTTGCGTCAATCCCTAATTTTGCATCTTTTTATTCCGAAGACATTAATAATGGCGTGGAATGCATACGGTTACTTAACGAGATTATTTTTGATTTTGATCAGGTAATATGTCTCTTATATTGAATACATTTGTGATCCTCTTTCTTTAGCGTCAAGTTAGCATGTTTCAAATTTATGTTTGGTACTTAGCACACAACACCGCTTCATGCCCCTGCAACTATAACCGTCTGGTTATTTAAACGACGTAATGAGCATGAACTGAGAGGCATTAAAAGATGCTCCTGTTCTATCCATCCCTGTGACTGTTGCTCGACGTCTGACATTTGTCGGTTGAAATTTCATAACGGATTTTAGTATTGGATAGATGAAAGATGAAAGAAGCAAGCTTTTTGAAATTCAAATGGGGAATGTCTTTGGCTTATTAACTATCGGATAGAAACTAAAGAAGTATGCTAATCCACATAAACATAATTTGTTTGTGATTACAGATTTCTGAAAGAGTATTGTAAAAATACAAACGAAAAATTTGAGACAAGGACAGAAATAAAAAATAATAAAAGAACCAGAGAAGATTAGAGCGAGAAGAGAACGCAGTGTCTAACCAATAGATTTCTAATGTTTTTGAAGAAATATTCATGTTTTTACTCTCAAAAGGAATTTATTTATTTATGAAATAGACCAATAGAGATAATTCTTAGACACTATTTTGGTTTTATTGCTCTTTTAGTCATAATGGGATTTACAAGAGGCTGCATTTTCCAGATGTAAACAATTCGTCAGTGTGTACCTTTAACCGCGGTCGCCTTGTCTACCTTTTTTTTTCTTTAGAATGTGTACTAGGGATAAGAAAATAGAATTTCAAATAAAATGGAGAGAAAATAACGATATTATAAGAAATACGTAAAAATTAAAGAAAATAAAAAACAATGATCAAAAAATATGCAGGCAAAGAAATATTTATATTACACAGAGCAATGTACTACTAAATACACTACTACACTGAGAAGTATACTACGAAAACAGCTTTAAAAAGGCCAGTCATTCTAAAATATAATCCTCCGGCGCCATCTGTAACGTTGGGCTGGTTTAAAAATATCTTCATTTTTTTACAACTAATCGAATGAAAAATTTCAACCACTGTTTTGTCGTTTAATAACTGATGCAGTTATCTTTTATGGTTAAATTTATTTATTTATAGATGCGAAAAATCTAACCATTAATAAAAATTTATTATTATATCGTAAAAGTTTCATTTTTTTATTATTATGGATTGTAGCAAAGGTTATAGTTCTGACGTCTACAACTTTTATTATTTTACATTTATGCTGATTAATAATATTCTTATTTCATTTCGAGGTTATGACTAATATTTTCTTTTAGCCTTATTTTTATTTTTCTATGAATTAACTACACTATGGACGGAAGATAGTTAATCAAATTTGTCTCATAAATTTAACGCATGGATACAAAAACTTTTTAGTATCTGAAGAATCTACCCATTTTAATAGGTGATCGAATGCTCAAATTTATTTACCATAATCACTACTGCTTCTCATCTTGCATACAACATTAAATTTTAAAAAAGAAAAAAATCTATTCAAAACAAACGATATTCAAGTAAAGGTTCCAAGGATGTGATAAGTGATCTGGAACTGTTACAATTGACTGGCTCTGAATTAAAGCGAGCAATAAAAAATATTGATTTGGACTAAAAATAGTATTGACAGAACGCATATTACCTGGGATCCAACTCTCAAAATAAAGTCAGCCTTCCGAACTGGAATTAAGCCTAATGTAGGAATTCTTGATGAAATGTTAATTTGAGAGAAAATAAGTATATTCTTAGCTTCCCATCGGACATTTTAGCTCGAAGTCGTTGTTTTAGAACAGTCAGGAATAGTGCATGCAAGTTAAATTATATTTGAAAGAAATTTGAACATGCCATTAATGAAATCAAAAGTATAACTTAATTAGGACTGAACAAACATATGGAGTTTATAAAGGAATTTAAAATTTCATTTCGTATTTAATTATTTTTATTTATTATCATAAAAAACTTTACTTATAATAATATAAATTTTCGTTATTACAATAGAAAAGACGAATACCTTTCAAAACTATTCAGAAATATAAAAGTAACATACAAAGTTTTAAAGCTAACATATAATTTAATAGTTATTTATGTACTAAATATTTCTTTTGAATGATGTTTTGATTATTTCCATAGCTTTTTTTAAAGTATAAATATATTTCAGAACCGCTACATAATTCCTGTTTGTATATAAATCTACCTAGCCACCATTAGAAATAAGGAACATTACAGACATCTGAGCCATTGTCTTTTAAACTTCCACACCACATCAACGTCAAAATGCTTCACATATAATAGCAGATTACCATGCATCACATTTTCTTCTTTAATCGGGATTGCTAATTTATCCATTTTTCCCCAATTTCTAAAATGTTAAAAATAAGCTTTAAATATAACCAGATACTTTCAGTTAAAAGTAATGGCTCAAAATGACACAGGGATTTATTTTTTAAGTAATTTCTGTCATTAAATGATAGAAATAATAAGATTGGAATCTTCATTGAATTCGTTCGCATTTAACCACATTTAGAAAAATGTTCACAGTTCCCTAATTCCATGAAAGTTGTAGCGCTCTACAAGGAAACATTCATTTTACTTTGTTGATATTCCTACTTTTTCTATAAAATATGAAAAGGGAAAGACACAACTATTGAATTTGCCCACACTTCATGAATTGCATGTAATTTTAAGCTTCCTTCGATTAAAGGATTATCAATTGTTTAGTGCATATTTTGTTAATCGCATTGTCTGCCATATTGACAACAAAAGCTTTTAAAATTTATAATTAATTATTATTTTTTTTTATTTTAACCAAATATAATTGAAACACTCTTTAAATAAAATTGCTAATTGTTGATAAATTGCTGATCACAATTAGAATGGCACAGGATGTCCATTCTAATTGTGATTGAAAAAGTTATTTCCAAATTGTTAAGGTTAGATATAAACCTCTAATATCAAAATTTGTCTTAATGAATTAAGGAATTTTATTTTATGTTCGTCAATAAATAAATTTCTAAAAAAATAACCATATTTCGGTTTTAAAATACTCCATTAGACATTTTAGTCATATTTAGGAAAATATTCTTGGCACATTAAAATTTTAAACAAAAAAATAATCCTAATTTTTTTTATTTTTTTATTTATTGCATCAAACACTGACCAAATAGTAAAATTTTCAACATCATTATTTAAAATAATTTTAAACTATCGCAATGAACGCCCTTAATTTTGCACTGAAAACATCTTTAAAAGTTTATGAAGTTCCAGAAAAACAAATTGTGCAATAATAAAAGAGGAATTGTTAGAAAGATGATTTTTTTTCTATTTTAAGATGACGGTATGAAAATTAGTTTTGTGCACTATATGTGTGTAAATTATTACAGAATACTGTCAACATTCCGCTCAATTTTTAACTAAATAAAGTTGCAAAGAAGCGCTCTTAGTTACATATTCCCACCTTTTAATTATATTTATGCCTTTTCTAAAAATTCCAGTCACATAATCTTTCCTACAAAATGTCAACAGATTTACATTCAGTCTTACTAGACATTACATTATTTACGTTTATATTCGTTTTATATAGCTGTATAAAATACTATGTTAGTTTATGCAGCATGTAGGTTATTCATTGGGACACCGGCTCTCCTTAAAGTTTAAGAAGCCCTATTCTACATCGGAAATGCCTACTATCATGATGCTCACATATACTCTAATAGCACTCTGTGCCCACATAAGGTTTATATGCCATCTGATTTCAATGAATGAAAATGGCTTCGATAAGTAACGATAGTTTCATCTTATCATCAGGATATATGAAGGATATACTTCATGCAATTGTACAAGTAGAACGCTTACATAGAGGAGATAGGTTTCAAACATTTAATCGTCAAATAGAGTGTTTGATACCTTAATTATCATTTCAACATGATTTCTACATATATCCGTTCATGAGTGCTCTTAAGCAGAACACTTGTAATTTTCACTTACGTACTTATGATTTTCCCAACCAGAATGCCAAAGGTTAGTTTACAATTTGTATACGTTTTGCTGTACCAGCTAGAATATTTAGAATAAATTATTCACTGGTTTAAGAACGCGTTTATAACATTTAATAAGTCTGACAAATTTATATTGTTCAAATTTTATTAAATATTCAACAATTTTTCTGAAGAACATGAAGCTTGTAACACGTCATTTGGGTTTTTATTTAAATAAAAGGTTTACAGCTTTTATATCCCTAATGTTAAAATATTTCAGTACTAAGCCGTATCAGCTTTTAAATTTTCAATGTTTATTTATCACTGATTATTAAGCTCTTACGACAAATAATTGTTTTTATGGATATGCGGGTTGCATTTATTTTCAATTAAATCTCTTATGATTTCATATTCATAATTCCTCAAAGAAAATATATCTAACCGTCAAATAATGACAGAAATTAAAAATGTTTCAATATAATACTTATTTTATTCATTATGTATTTAAACATTCCTAAAAAATTCCAATTCTCCTGACATCATAGTGATATTAAGAACGTGTTTGTCCGGTTTATTTATCTTCTGGCTCATATCTTCTTGATATTGCAACTTCACTTCATTTATTTTTAACGTTTAAAGCTCAAAAATTAAATAAAACCTTTCTTTCATACGTTTCAAGAATGAACAAAAATCAAGAGAATAAATATTTCAAGAAACAGTGCAAATGATTTGAATTTCAGAGCAATGAAGTAATCTATTGTTGAAAATTATGCGAAAGAAATATTTTTTGATCAATTGCCAAAATTAAAGAAAATTTGCACGATTATTAAATTGATATTAAAAATACTTATTTGATTACAAAGTTATCATTTGGGGGGAGGAGGAGTTACCACAGAGAAAATCTAGAGTTTTGCTTAATTTTTAATTAATTAAAATTATTATTTAAAAATCACTTCAAAGTGCACATCCCACCCTTCAAAGTATATCTTTTCAAAATTCGATAGATTTACATCTAATAGTTTATCTTGTAAAGCTCCTCATCTTAATTATTACGAGAGGTATTCAGCTTTTGAAATTTTAGTAACTTTAAAATCAAATTTGTTCTTCCTTTAAATTTGTGACACGTTTTTAATGCTTCGGAAATGGAACATAATTTTGTCCTTGTACCTACTTTTTATACATTTTAAATTTTTAGTTTAGACTATACAATTCTAATTATTTTGTGTGTTTTATTATTGTTTTTATTGAAATATCCCCACTTATCAAATACTTAAGGGAGTTTATAATGCTCTTGTCATTAAAAATATATTGCTTTCTTTTGTTGTTCACTTTGTAATGCACTCTTACCTATGTTATTTTTTTAGTCTACGTTTTTTTTTACTAAGCAAATATAATATCATCTAATATGTATTTTTGAACTGTTCTTGTGGTCCTTGTAAATATTATTTATTTTTTAACAGCAGTAAATTATTTTATATTTAGTTGTCTTAGTAATGAATATAAATTTAATCTATCAATTTAATTGCTAAATGTTTTTCAATTGATTGCTTAAACAATTTGGCTTTGATTTTACTTAGCATTTTGATGGACCCCATGTTCACATGAATAAAATATGCTTTCGTTCTTTCAGTTATTGGACGAAGAACGATTTCGACCACTGGAAAAAATAAAAACAATCAGCAGCACCTATATGGCAGCCTCTGGATTGAACCCGAGCAGAAAGGTGGGAAACACATTTTAATTTCTGAATATTTATTTATTTATTTATTTATTTTTGCAAAAATCACTTAGATTATTTGAGAAATATATTTTTGATAGTTAATGAATAATTTTACTGATACATTATGAAAATTGTATGTTATAAACAAGTGGTAGTGTTACGCCCAAATCCTTCACGAACGTTCCTTAATCCACTAAAATGCATAAAGACTGAAAATTTTTGGCAAAGCCTTGAACGCCAGGCGTAGTCAGACTTTTATTTTCAGATTCCCCCATACTAAGATTTTATGTTTCATAAAAAATGAAAAGTGTCAAATACACGTTTTGGAAGTGATTTTCTCGATAGATTAAATTTAAAATTTGACACATAACTTAATTTTTAGTAACAAGGTTAAGCATTAAATTTTCTTTACTTGCTTTTTTTAACTATCACGTTCACATGCATATGAAAGTAAAGACCAATAAATGGTCTACACTTTAAAAAATTTCATTTGAAATATTTGATAAGAATCCACATTTGAGAAGCTAAATCAGTTCACAAATGTTTGTGATTTTGCTTTTTTAATTTTCGTAGTTATCGTGTCCAAACTGACCTACACACAGACAAGAATTTATGTGAAAGGATTTCGTATAAAATTTGATAGCAATCTAAAAATTTGATGTAAAGTTCTCATATAAAATTTTATTTATCTTATTTAAGACGTGTTTTTGCTATCGAATTAGCATACTGGTAGATAGAATGCAAAAAATTTGTGTTCGAGAATGTCTACGTTTTGGAGGTTAGTCAAAATCTTGGGATATAATTTAATATTAGACAATTACGATACCTTCTTTTTGTGCTCGTGAAATACGAAAAAGAAGAAAAGAATGAAATAATGACCTGTTTCGAAAACTTCAATAGATTACTATTTCTTTATTTCTTAGTTTGCTGATGGGATTTAATAATGCAAAAATTAGATTTAGCAACACAGTTAATATCGATTCAAAAACATTTGTTTTACAATTAAAAAGCATCTGTGCTGGTATTTGTCGCTACAAAGACAAATAATGATAGATTTTTTAAAAAACATTTCTTCCAGAAACTTAAGCTCATAAAATTATTTTATGAATGCTTCTATTCTTCTATTTGTTCGTAAATTGATATGTATTTTACGATAATTGCAATTGCTTCGTTTCTATTTTCTAGGGCCCGGATGAATGGGGTCATCTGACTGCCCTCGTCGACTTTGCTTTTGCAATGAGAGAAGCTCTAGATGAACTGAACAAACATTCTTTCAACAATTTCAAACTGCGCATAGGTACGTATCCATTTGCGGGTACAATCCTTATCAAAATATTGTATATAGAGTTCGTAAAGGGAATATCACCAATATCACCGACATGGTAGTAAGTTCTCACTTCTGATGGAAGTAGAACAAAATGCTTGGCTCCATTTCTGACGAATGTGGCATACTTCTTACGGAAAGGTTCTGCGATGGAGCCAGTTATAGTCATTCAGTAACAGAACTCCATTCGGCTTGGTAAATTGGTCACTCAATAAAAGTAACGAACTCTGTTACTCGGGTGTAAGTATGCCCTTTTTTAAGGGTTTGAAGAAGATAGCATTATTTAATTTCTTTGCACACTGAGTACCACGTGACCTGTTGGTTGAGTCTCAGTAGGGTTTAGAGAGCATTCCAGATTCAGCAATTCAACTCTACAAAAAAGTCCCTTGTAAATGTACCTGTACATGCTAAATCAAGCCGGCGCAAATCCTTCGCATTGGTGTGGCACAAAAATTTGAAAAATCCGAGCTGACTCCGTTATTACATCTCCCTTCCCAACTCATTCGAACCACAATTCAAAATTAGGAAATCTCAAGATAGTCTCCTTGTCGCTTTGAAGATAAAATTCAAATGTAACTAAACCAAGTACATTCCAGTTACGGCTTTAGTGTCGTAGTAATTCTATCATTCAACACTCCGAGCTTTATATAAAGGGAAAGAGGTGAGACAAATTCCGAAAGTAATTACGAAATAATAAATTCCGACAAAAAACGAAGGCATTACGGAGCAAAATTGTTTCCTTAAACCAAATTAAATAAGATCCTACTTTAAGAATTTTTACGTCATTTAGTTAAATTTCCAACTAAAACTTCCATTTTTGACAAACAGAATCCCTTGTGTCTAATGCACTTTTTCGTTTCCTTTATTCTGTTCATTACAAACTAGAAATATGCCAAAAATTGTCATTAATATATACACGATACCCCTTTAAAAAGTACACGTGTTGATAGGGTATCAAAGAGTATACATTTTATAATAATTAATATCACATTACTAATGCAAGATGTAATTTCTAGCACATAGCTATAAAGATGTATAACTTACGGAAGTAATTTCCTTTTCTTCCAGGAATCAGTCATGGTCCTCTTGTAGGGGGAGTCATTGGTGCCAAGAAACCGGTTTACGACATTTGGGGCAACACAGTGAATGAAGCTAGCCGCATGGATTCCACAGGCACATTTGATAAAATACAGGTACAAGTCTATTTTTAATCTATAAAATTAATTTACGATCATCTAAAGCTGTGTGAGGATATCTTCCTTTTACCTCAGAATTTTATTTTTTTGAAAAAAACTAAAACAACTAATTTCTAAAATAAAGATAAACATCTAATTTTTAAAAATTGGTAGAGCTAATTTTTAAAGATTAGTATACAACTTATTTCTAAATTAATATTACTTTGAATTTAATACCACATTTTGTTTAAGAATCTATATACGAAATATCTAGAAATATTTTTGAAGATTGTTTTAAAGAAATATTAACCTCATCCATTCATTTCACGACTCCTAAGAATAAATTAATATTTAATGATAAAAATTTTATACTGCAAAAGATTGTAATAAAAAGATATTACATTTTAAATTTAAGAAAATTATATTGTTAATGATATTAATCTCTGGGGGGGGGATGGAAAAATTCAATCATTTTCTGATTATACAATTCCAAATAAAAACAAATAATGGAAAGTAAAGGAAATTAAAAATCCATTTTTAAAAAAATTAATTACATTTGATAGTTTTTGAAACCAGAGAACTTCTTTTTGATAAAATTAGATAAAAAGTTTTTTTCAATAACCAAATATCGGTTTAGAAGCCCTTTTTTTTAATCCAATTTAGTCCATGGAAAATTTGAAAATCAATCTAGGAGAAAAAAACTTCTAATGATTAAATGTAAAAAGTGAAAAGACTTGTAACTGAGAATGTCTGTCTTGTATTCATTCACGCAATCTCAAAAGTAAGTCTGCAGAGGGTAATACGTGTTTTGTAATACCTAGATTAAATTTTTTTGTTCAAGGTTCCTAAAGCAACAGCTCAGATCCTAGAAGCCCACGGATACCTTGTTCAATTTCGAGGTTCAGTTGCAGTTAAAGGTAAAGGTGAAATGGAGACATACTACGTCTTGGGCAGGAGGAAATCTGTGGGTCGCCAAATGTCTGTGGGGCGGCATCCTAGCGTTCACAAAAGTCTGGCAGCTGTCGTATATGGCTTGGTCCGTGCACGTAAGAAGGGCTTGGGATCCAGTCTTAGTGTTCCGAGTCCCCAAAGACGGCTGGCACCACTTGTTCCACCACCCTCAAGGCACAAATTGCATAGAATTCTATCAGAAACCCCTCATCCGGGACGGCGGAAAAGCAGAATGCGCGAACGCCGCATGACAGATGCTGGTGGCAGCAGTCATTCGTATCCCGACATGAGGAATGTCATAGATCTTGATTTTAAACCTGTAACGTGACGCAAAACCAGCAAGGAAAAACAGAGAATAGTTACATGATTATTATATTTTAAAGGTGTTAATTGTCAAGTCTCTATTTTTTCGTCACCTGCTGTTTCCAAAAAAATCTTTTAATCAAACAGTTAGTTGATTTCCCCCCCCCATTTAGGACATTAGGTATTTGTGCTTTGTGAATTTCTGCATTGATAAACCGTATACGAAAGAATATTCTGTTTGATGATGCCAACAAAGCCTAATAATATAAATTTTTAAAAAGGCTAACCTATAAATGCCAAGTGTTTGAAAATGATTTTCTTCATGGCAGCTGATTGAAAATGACTTTCTTCCATGAGTAGAAATAATTCACTCCTCATCAACTGTTGCTCTATAAAAACTGTACATTTTGTTATTCCTTATCAAATCTTTCCTTGATAAAAATCGTATCAATCATTCAATATATTTTTATTCTGTTAGAAACACAAATATTTATGTTCGAGATACTTGAAAACACTTGAAATAAAAGAGGAATTCATAATTTTTTATGAATGGAAGAGTCAAGGATTTCTTTACTATTAATTACACGCATATCTGTCAATAAATATTGTACCCAACTACGCAAATAAATATAAGATGGTAATTGTAAATTTCTCGAATGAATCTTATTCAAAGCATCACGTTAAGTGTTATATGTCACAGAATATCAATGTGAAATTTTAAATTGTGTAATTTGTAGAATTGTTTCCAAGCTTTTCATAGTATACTTTCATGTGTACAACGCATCATAAGTTCACTCATATACATCGCATTTTAATTTCAGTTTTCATTATTTTATATACAGTAGATTCGCCTTTTTCTAAAAAATCTTTATTTATGAAGAAAACCATTTAAACATTCATCATTCTTTACTCTTTACAGTGATCCAAAAATTGTACAATCCGTCCCTAATAGCCCACTCTATATCTTTTTAATGGGACGTGTTTCCAAAAAATCATTGGATGAAAAACGGCAAAATTTTCCAAGAGGCTAATCTACTGTATTAAAAATCATATCATTAATGTATATCGTTAATATAAAATCATTAATGTATATTTCTGAATCATACTGACATTCTATGTAACCAAGAAAATATGTATGTAAACTGTGTGATGTAATAAATGTCAGTGTTCTTTCTCTTAATAGTATTTATTTTAATTCATAATTTTATTTTTACAAAATGTGTATACCTTCTCTCCAATGTTATTTGTACATAACGACTGAGATAGTGAAAAGAAATTGTATTACACAATGATTCTTATGTCCGCTCCACAAAATCAAATTGCTGGTGTGCAATTTTTTAATTTCCTTAAAACGTTGGAATTTTTATGCGCTAATATGAAATAAAATAGAGAAATAATTTAAAATCATTTAATATTTAACTGAATTATAGCTTATTCAAAGTATGTAAATTAAAATTTTAAAATGATTTTCAAAGAATAAGACATTTTTGAGAGCCAATACTAATCAATAAAAATAACATTCAATAAGTTACATACAAAATACAATATTATTTATAAAGTGTTGTTCCAATGCTAATGAAAATTTTAATTCGGTATGGGTGACGATTCTCTGTTGATTATTTTCTATGTCTGTTTCAAATCAAAATAAAAGCTACATTTAAAGAAATTGAATTTCTCTTTGTTTTAAAGCAAAAAAAAAAAAAAAATGTTAATCGAAAAAGTAACTGATAAATATAAAGTTTTATTTTTACTTTTGATATTCTGTACCAAATAAAGGAAATAGTTTTTCCTAAGCAAAAAAAGGTTTAATATGTCTTAAATGTCGTATTATAGTAATTGTACTTATGGCGAATTATTAAATTGCACTTATGACAAACTAAAAATGAACAATTAAACCGGGCTGAAAAGAACAGGCAAGATAATAAAACGACAATAGAATTTTTTTTAAAAATCGGAAAATGAAATCTGAAAAAAGAATTTCTACAATTCCTATGTAATACACTGAATGAATTTTAGCAGACAGAATAGTAACTATAACTATATTTAAAAACATCGACTTTTTGAAAAAATTATTAAAACTTATTGACATAAGATCTTTTAAATCATATTTATAAATAAATTCAAAAAACATATCTATGATTATATTAAAATCTGTCAATATACAATCAATTCTTTAAATTATTTCTCATTTATATTTCAAAATTATAATAATGAATTATATTCTAAATACGAAACTCTGGATATAATTCTCAATATAAAGAAATCTTTCTTTCAAAAATGTTTCATGGCTAGATTAGAGTGCAATGACAAAAAATTGAAAGGAAAATTAATGCTAGATGTTATCTAATGCGAACTTCAATTCTTTTGATTTTAAAGCAGATTAGTTGCTCTGTAAAATTAGAACGCGTTTGCTATTTAGGTAATTGATTGAAAAATATTGACGTGTTGTAGTCTTCAATGAAATGAAAATAGGAACTTCGAAAAAGGTTGTAATTGGTAAAAGGTCGAAAAAGGTTGTCGGAAGAAATTTAAAGAAAACCTTGACCAGAAAATAAAAAAAAACCCTAAATCAACAAAGCAAACTTAGGTTTAAAGAAATACTGGCAATGGAGAAATGAAATCATTGATGGAAAATAATAATTTATGATTGTAAATTAATATAATTTTAGAAGATAATAATAACAACTTTAAAAACTGTTAGTAATAATTCTATTCAGAAGATGTGAAGGCTTCATGTAAATTCTATCATATTAAAACTGTTTTTAAATTCACATTTGTTTTTCGAAATTTGCATTTAATATAAGAAAAAATTTTCAAAGTTGGTATTTTTAGAAGTATTTTTATAGAGAATTACTTATACAACTGAGAAAAATATCCAAAAACCATTATATTCTCCGAAGCTATATACTGGAAAAAATTTGGCTAGCGTTTCTTAATCAATTTCAAATCAATTTTTATACGACATGATGGAATAATGTACCTTCATCTATTCTTATCCATTTCACTTTAATAATAAATTTTTGAAAAATGTCCAAAATTTTACTTCTCTTACTATAGAAATTTCATAAAGACTGTATTTGAAATAAAAAATCTTATGTAAAATTATTTTTCTGAGCATTCAAAAAGTATTTTTAGATGTCATATTCATCATTATTTTTAAATGGAGATGCTACGTAATCATGAATATATGTAAAAATCTTCGTATTTTTGTGCATTGTCGGTGTGAGATTATCCACTCATCAGAAATATAGCCAAATGTATTTAATACATGTAAATTTGAATAAATATTATGTAAACCTATGTGCTTGTTACTGAGTAAATTAAATGTATAGAGAGAATTTATAAAATAAAGCAAAGTTTGTGCTAATAATGTCTTTCCTTTATAACCATTCATTTTTTTCTAGGTGAAATACATTTCTTAGAAATCATCTCCTTTGATTTCCTATTCTAATTTCATACCAATCTTTAATGTCTAAAATATACTAATAGTAAGCAATCATATGCGAAAGCGAAGTAGGAATTAACAGCTTTTTATTTTAATAGTCGGTAAACAAATCTAGCGAATGAATAACAAAGTTATTGACATAATGTCTTACCATTGAGATATATTTAGACCAGTGATTCACATGCTTGTAAAACCCTGTGAGACATCTATCTTATTTATTGGGAGAAAAAATATTTAGTGTCAGTTTTCCAACCACTGATATATCCATCTTGAACTTTTAGTTCCGTAGAAAAACAAGGGCCATATGATGTATCAAAGAGATGGACAAACGAGAAAATGATCCACAACTTCACAACATAAACTGTTAATAGCAGAAAGATATCACCGACGGTGTGTAATCCTGCATTGTTCTGAAGCAACTCTATTTTCTAAAACACTTTTTGGTGACGTTTAAAGAGGATTTAAGTGTTTCTGTGTTTAATATGAAATCCCCGATGTATTGACTCTCTTGTGATACCTTTCTACCAATGTTAAACGAATGTTCGATCACTATTTCTCTCTGATATATATTGCTAGCAATGCAACCATACTTACCTATCCACACAATGAGAAAAATTCTATTTTAGTGCCTAGCTTTTCTCACGTGATCGCAATTACGGGTACTCTACAATCAATATTCTCATTAGAAACACTTGTTCAAAAAAAACAGTGCAATGGTTTTTTTAATTGCAGATTCATACCTGTTTTTACCTTTATTATTTATATATTATACATAGAGAGAGAGAAATCTAACGTACAAGGCACAGAAATTGTTCGTATTATTTATTATTTATAAGGCAGCAATTACATGAAAATAAGCCGCTGTATGAATGTTTTAAACTGCTTGATTAAAAAATCTTGTCTATTGCTGTATTAAATTCAACGCCTTGTTTGGCCAATTAATAGAAAGGCAATGTATTATTAAATATACAATGAATATAGCTTACCTCGTCACCAAAACCTCAGTTAGAGGAAAAACGATGTGAAAAAATCAAAAAGATAGAAATAGGTGTCAAACAGAAGGTTTAATCGATAAATAGGTAATGGCATTGCCTTATCTGTGAAAATTGATGTTTATATTTTCCAAAAACATTATTTCACAAAAATGATTATTACATTATCTTAAAGTTTAAAAAATTACCTTTTTTATGATTTCAATTTTGTTTCAGAGTATTTGTTTCGATTGTTTTTTGGATAAGTTTTTTTTTTAATTTAGTCTTACACAAGATTAATCACAATTTTTTAAATGTCTTATTGAAATTCAAAATATTCCATTAAAACATGCAATAATGCGTTTTGTACACATAAAAATTTAAAGATTTTTTCTTTCGGCATTAACTCTGAAGTAGGATTTTCACTTTCATTTTTATTTCATATTATATATTTTTTTAATTTCCACTTTAAATACACAATCATTTTTCATATCGTTTTACTTTTTGCTTTTTAAATTGCACGAGTACATTTTTTTGCAAACAACGTAACAAATTCTAAAGCTCAAATCATGAAGCGCATTTTAAATATATCATATAAATAAAAATTGAATAGATTCAATTTTAATTCCAAATTCCATTGAGTTTCAATAATCTCAATACCCATACTATGTAAATCGTCATTTTTCGAACTGTAACGTCCAATTCACCTGCAAGAGAAAGAGATGACTTCCGAAAATTTAACTAAATCATTTAGCGTGTTGTATACCAGGATGAATTTATCTCTGTACCAGAATTTTATGCTCAGACTTTTCTTATTAATCTTATATTCTAATGCCAGAATCTGAGAAATTTTTTTCCTGGCCTTTATTTTAAAACTTCCCATTTTCAGAAACTTGAAATTTATTTAAAAATACAAAGATTCCGTGTTTAAAGATGTATCAGACGATAATTTTTAAAATATTAAACTTGCATGTGCCTATATGCAGGGTGATTATAATTAAAGTTACGACTTCAAAAGTCGATAATTTTAGAACTACTGGACAGAATGACTTGATATTTTAGCTGAACAATCATGAGGCAATGGAATTTTGTTAGGAAATAGAAAAAGAAATCGTCCAAAATGTGCCGATAGATGGCGTTATTAGGAGAAAGACTAAAAATGGATTTATTAAATACAGGAATATTGTTAGCCTAAAGGTGACAATAGAGTTCAGGGGGTTAACAAAAATTTATTAGCGATAAGTCAAAAGTACATGTTTATTACGACAATAGTGATAACGACGAAAAAAAAGGATCTTCATAGAACAAATGCCTTACTGATGGGTGGTTAAGGCTAAATTGTTCCGATATGCTCTCCGTCTTGTTTCGCTACTAATAAGGAGCGCGAAACGTCTTGCACCACAACTGATCGGACGGTATCTGTTGTAATACAATGGATGTGATCTGCAATGCTTATATTCAAGTTTGCTATATTCTCAATCCGTCCTTTGTGAACAACATTCTTTAGGTACCCCCAAATCCAGAAATCACACCGGTTTAAATCAGGGGAATATGGTAACCACGTTGTTGAAAAATGGCAGTTTATGATTCCATAGTCTCCTAAATGAGCGCTGCTTCACATGCGTATCAATGTGCGGAGGATCGCCATTCTGCTTGAATATTTGTTATCCACACACTTACGTTGTTGAAGTTCCGGAAGGACATGGTTACGCAAAAGAGCTTCATATCGCCTGCCAGTAATGGTGTAGGTAACGGGACGCGCAGGTGGGATATCCTCGAATTAAAACGGGCCGACGATGAACGCTGCCGTTATTTAGCACAACACATTGACATTTTCAGACTAAAGAGGTTATGGCTACTGCTAGACAGGATTCTCGGTCGCCATATCCAGCAATTTTCCCCTATTTACAGAACCATGCAAATGGAAGTGGGCTTCGTCAGACCAGAATATTCCAAGGTCACTTCCATCCTGGCAAGAAATCATAGTCATAGTGCACATCACAGTGCACGTGCTTCCTGGTCAACAGGTAGCAACTTCTGCTCATAAATTATCTCGTACGGTTAACAGCACAAGGCGTTCCGTTGGAATTAATGCACCGAGCTGATCGGCATATCCAGGATTCTGCCAACTGCCCGTGCACTACTGATTTCAGCGTCACTGTTAATCTATTCTCGTAATGCTGTAGCCATATCTTTCACTGCCGAAACTGATAACCTTCCACGACACCGTTTCACGTCAAATGAACCGGTCTCTTCGAACAGAGCAATCATTTTTCGCAGACCGTTTGGAATTATCGGACCCGGTTTTATTCAAACAAATAGCTGGTGCACTGCATTTTTATGACAGTATAAGTAATTCTTATATCTCCAGAAAATGTGAACCCTAATCAAACAATTTGCCAATTTTGGAACTATTTATTTTTCCTTCGCTAAACAAAATTCCGTTCCCTGACAATTGTACAGCTAAAATATCAAATCATTCTGACCAGTTGTTTTAAAATTGTTGCTAATTGAAATCGCAGCTTCAATTATAATCAACCTGTACTTTGTATGTATCCTTTGCATATTTATTAATAAAAAAAACTCTCTTTAAGTATTTTGAAAAGTCCAAAAAGGAGCATAGACATTTTTGAAAGGCAAGATAAGCAGATAAATCTTTACTCTATTATAGAGTGAAACCTTTTTGATAAACATCAGAGAATACCAACGGTTGCATTTATATTAATTTTATATTCTCTACAAAATTTTAAAACTGTGAATATATAAAATAATAATTCCTATCCTAATTCCAGATGTTTGCCTTCTAATTATTGTTAGTATTATTACTATGTTCATACTTCCATAAATTATTAAAACCTTAAGTTTTTATAAATATCCTGTATACCAACATACATATTAAATTTACACATAATTAATAAAAAAAACACTGAATTTAGAGACGTATAAATAAGTTGGGAAAGAATCCCCACCCATCCATTTTTAGAAATTCATTTCATCAAAAGTTGCATCTTAACACTAGAAATTCACAGAATTTTATTAAAAATCAAAAAACATTATGCGTAGTTAATTTTTAAAAACATTAAAAAGCATATTAAAAAACTATTAATTGCAAACATTTAATTTCAAGACTTAAAAAATCGCAAAACCTATTAAGATATATTTAACAGCTTATTGTTCTATGTTCTCACTGACCCTAAAATAGAAGTTGGCAGTGAAATACTTAAAGTAATTTTTATGCTTAATCATTTAGTTCCTTTTTCTCTTCAATACATTTCAAATTAATCTAAATATAGATCCTGCTAATCTATTTTTTTATTATAGCGGAATAAAATCATCTGTTAATTATTTATCGTCCGAATTATGACAAAGACATGATACATTCTAAAATGCTATTTGATTGGTAATAAAAACATAAAAGGATAGTAAAATAAGTCGTCTGAAGCTTGGTTTTGAGCAACATCAGACAAAGAGTAAGTCCTTATATCAGTCACGAATTTTATTTATATATAGTCCCCTACTTATAAATAAAATTCGTGTTCATGTTTGTGTACATCCTGTACTTGTGCGTGTTAGCACAGGGCAACTGGTGACTAGTTGGCTGAAACTATAAAATTTGGCAAACATTTTTATGGAAGATGGAAATGTGAATGCCGGAAAGAATTGTTAAAGTTGAATTAGTATTTTAGTTGAATAAAACTAAAAAAAAATTTTGCTTCTTCAACACAATTTCCTAAAAGATTACTGCGTAAGATAAATTTCCACATCATCGCAAAAATAAAAACAAAAATGCAAATTATCATTTTAAAATACTAATCTTTTGATCATATATTTGCCATTAATTTTAATTATTTTTACAATATTTAAAGTCTATTTAATATTTAAAATATTGTGTTGTTGAAGCGAAATTCAAACCATTTTTAATTGAAACGAAATATATCATCGTGGTACTTATTTAATTGCTCTTATTCAAGATGTAAATATTCAACTTATTTTTACACGTTGTGGTAAGTTTCAATGTAAGGCATACTTTTAAAAAAAAATTTGAAATTTTGTGGGACTTACAATAAGTATTTAATTTGTCAAAAAAATTTCATTTTTCAAATGAGTCCATTTTTAAAAACTACTTCTCATTTCTTTGATTCAATTAATTGTATAAAGATGAAAGTAGAAAATTATGCATATGCATAAAACAATGAAGGGTTCTCAAAAAACCAAATGTAAGGATATTTTGCCGATGAAACCATTAAGATCATATTACGTAATATATTTTATTATAATTTTTAGCAACCGTCAGTCTCAGTTAAGTAGAAGATCGTCATAGGCAAGGCAGCAAGTGTTAAAAAAAACTTATGTTTCATCTAACAAATTCAGCATATTTTTTTAAACTCCGTAAGTTAGAAATAAATTTACTCATTTAATCATTTTTTTAATTTTTAATGCACACTGTTGAAAGAAATTAAGCAATGCTTTGAAGATTAAAAGATATAATAAGAGATTACGCGATATTTTCGATTTTTCGAAAAATAAATCTTTTCATCCAATGAAGTAAACACTTTTGCCATCCTTTTTTCAGAAAAAAAAAACGAATGAATGCTTCTTTGTAATCCAGCTAAAGTATGATACTAAAAATATATGAATTACGAAACTATTCTATTGTTCTGAAAGTTTATTGATTCTGGTAAGTCATAAAGTGGAGACATTGTTGAAAATGGACATGGAAAAAAACACTCTAATAAATCTGAAGTTTCGCTAAGTAAACAACATAATGCAGGATTCTCTGCCAGTAGATGGTTTTTCTTTAATTCGAAAAATTACTCATATTCTGGATTTTAATGTTGTTTTGTAGATATAAAACTGTTCCTCCGTGTTTTAAAACAACACATACGGATTCAGTAGATTTAATCAGCTTTTTTATCGTCAGTTGGAAATAATGTTGCTAAAAAAAGAAATGTTTTTTTGTTACTGTATAGCTTAAATTTTCTCTATCTTGTCTTTAGAAATAATGCATGTGCATAAATATATGTCTATGCATTTGACTTCTATGTAAAATGTTGTTTTTTCTTTAATTCTACTCCACTTGAAGAAAAGGCTTTGATACTATTTCAAGTATATACTTAAAACTAGTGAAGCAGGAAATGGCAGTGGAAAAAAAAGAATACTTGATAATTAAGGCATGAAAAAAGAATATTTGTCATAACAAAAGAAATCGGATTTTTTTTTCCTTATAGATAAGTAGTCCAATTCTTTGATATTAATAAGTATTTCTGGTTTTTAGAAGTTTTAAAAAGAAGAGGATATTTGCTGAAAATTAATTATTTTCATAAAAACGGGACAAATCATTCGAAATAAATTGAACTTTTTAAACTGTAAATTTTTTTTTTAATTTTGAATTCTTCCCCAAAATTTTCAGTCCACAATATTGCACAAAAATTATTTCATAAAATTTAAAATTCAAAACATAAACTATTCAGCGATATCAATTTCATTTCCATATTGTCTACTTTTTAATTGTAATATGAAGTTTTTAAAAAAAATAAAGCTCAAATATAAATTAATTAAAATGTCCGACAACGATGTTGTTTTCCTTGTTTTAGTTGGCGCAGTTTAGCCAAATATGGCTCTTGCGCCAAAAAAACCTAAGAACCAACTTTGTTTTGGTGGCTGGATTTTACTCTGCTACAATATAAAATAGTTTTTTTTTCTGCGCACTTTAGCCTGTGAAAATTAAATAAAAAAATATAGAACTCATGCCTAAAATATTAACCTGCAATAACGTCTCGGACTAGATCTCGAATCCTTTAATTTTTATGGAAAACAAGTATTTAATCTTGGACAAAAATGAAATGTTAAATTAAACGAAGAAAGTTGGAAGAAAGGAAAAAAAATACTATAAATAAATTCAAATAAATACCACGGAAAAAAAACTTTTCAGTGATTAAAGACAAAATCCTTAGTTACAAAGTTCATAATGTGCCCTCTTTCTTTAAATCGAACGCATGTGAATACAGTCGGGCAGATGAAACTAGCTTTTTATATGCGAGTTCGTTTTCAAATGGAGAGGAAATAAATTCAATTCTTAATTCTTTTTAGTGGGGGAAGGGGGGAGGAATATTCTCATAATGAAATCTTCCGATGATTAATGGATGAAATGATCAGCATTTTTCCTGTCTTCCTGCAAAAGCTTTTTTTAAAAAGTATTTGCATCTTCATATGATTTTATCAATAAATGTGCTGAAATTCAATAAAGAAGTTTCTGGTGCAGTGATTTATCTTCATTTTCACTGAACTTTAACTTTTAGAACATTCCGACTATTGATCAGACCATGTAATGGATTTTGTAGCATTTCCTTACTTTTATTCACTGAACTTTAACATTTAGAGCATTTAGGATTTTAACCAGTTATGAATTTTTAGTTCTTTTAATATATATTGCCACTCTAAGAATGGACTACTCTTTTGATCTTAAATATCTTTACTAATAATAAATTGTGTGTGGGTGGGTGTATGCGTGCAGGACCTGACTAAGGCAGGAGCATGCGGGGCAGTTGCCCGGCCCCCCACATAAGTAAGACCCCCGAATCGAATAGAAATTTTGTTTTATGTTTTCTTCTTTAATGAATATTTTTCATTACTAAAATAGTGAAGCATAGGGGGACCCAAAGAAGAAAGATTGCAGCCTCAATTCCTTTTGGAATTGTGATTACAAGTAATTAATTAAATATTACTTTAATTTTTCGTGATGTAGCTCGAAAAAAAATATTATTTAAAAAAAAACTAATTTTAGCAAAATCTTAAAATTCAAAAAATTATTTTTGTCTTTGATAAAATTTTAGTTGCCTAATTTTTTTATTTAATTTTAATTCATTTTTTAGATTTCTAAAAGAAATAATAACTATTTTTACTGCTATGATAATACTCAAATCGGTTCCATTAGTGCTAAAAACATTTCATTCTGGATTTTTCTACTGTTCTTCAAAGTAAGGGAAGAAAGATTATATTAATAACATGGGCAGCTATTTTGAGAAATCAGAAAACGAAAGTACATTTTCACAAAAGACAACGTGAAATTTTCCAGACTAAAAATTTAGGGGGGGGTGAAGGGCATTATCAAGTTATTGGACTCGATTTCCACTGGAAAATTCGTGGGAATAATAAATAAATATCAGGCTATTAAAATAATGCAAATTTAATTCCTGTCACAATTTGATAATTTAAAATACCTTTTTAATTGAAACGCGAACATCTAAATATGCATAAGAGATTTAGTTGAAATTAAACACAACTCCAAATTCCTAGCAAATCAGCTGGTTGCCAAAAGTGAATAATACTGCTGAGGAAAAATTTGAATAAAATCTCCGCGAGTCTATGAAGAAAAATCGGGGTGTATTCTTAAAATCGAATAATGAGGCATTATTTTCAATGAAATCACGAAACAACAGGCAACCAAATACAACCGAAGTGAGCTAAAATCAACGTCATACAAACAGCAAACTGTTAATAAACAATGACAATAGCACTAAGTGCTCAGACAGGATTCACTAGACATCGATACTCTAAACAAGGAAATCAATCTCTTACCCTTTCACTCAACTCAGTCATTCGAGTTTTATGATAACCGTAACAATCATATCATTGACTGCCCGACCTTCCCGAAGGTACACAGATAAAAAAAACTGAATGATCACACCTTCGCAACAGCAACACTGGCGGGAACTGTGGTTGAGTCCTAAGAGCCATCACCGGCCATGGACAACCTTTTCTGTAGGAAGTACGTTCTTTCATCGATAGGAGGTAATCAGATCTCCCACTTATTAGTGTACCCTCTAGGTCAGAGAGAATCAACCCCCTTGCCGTAAGTCCGGGACACTTCGTCGTCCTTTTTTCGAGGTGTCCCCGGAGGGAAGAATCCATGGCAGAATAAATCGGCCATGGATCCTTCCTATGGATAACATATCTTCGCTCCTAATCAAGATATCGTTCAAATTCGAGTAGCTTCAGGAATCTTCTTTTTTCTCGTTACAATTATCAATTATATGATCGCCACTCCAAATGATCGCCAAAGCCGAGGATTATTTACCCAGCATCGATTTAGCTTCCATTAGAGATAATTATAAAATCCTCTTCCTAATTGTAAAGCTAACTGAGAAGGGAGGCACTATTACAGATTTTAAATAATATGTAATAAATAAATGGATTGTATATTTAGTTGTAATTATGAGGAGTATAATCTTCTGAATATACACTGAAGTGACAAAAGTCATGGATGACTGATAATATCGTGTCTGTCCTCCTTTTGCCCGGCGAAGTGCAACAACTCGACGTGTCATGGAGTCCACAAGTCGTTGAAAGTCCTCTGCAGGAATATTGAGCCATGCTATCTATATAGACGTCCATAATTGTGAATGTGGATGGTGCAGGAGTTTGGGTACGAACGGACCTTTCGATGATGTCCCATAAATGCTCGATGGGATTCATATCGGGCGACCTAGGTGGCCAGATCATGAGCCGGAATTGTCCGGAATGTTCTTCAAACCAATCGCGAGCAGTTCTGTGCCGGTGACATGGCGCATTGTCATCCATAAAAATCCCATCGTTGTGTGGGTACGTGAAGTCCATGAATGGCTGCATGTGATCTGCAAGCAGCTGAACATAACTATTTCCAGTCAATGATCGGTTCAGTTGCACCAGAGGACCGAGTCCATGCCATGTAAAAACAGCCCACACCATTTTGCAGCCACCACCAGCTTGAACAGTGCCTTGCTGACAATTTGGGTCCATGGCTTCGTGGGGTCTGCGCCACACTCGAACTCTACCATCAGCTCGTAACAACTGAAATCGTGACTCACCTGACCACGCTACGGTTTTCCTCTGGTATAGGGACCAGTCTATATGCTCACGAGCCCAGGAGAGTCGCTGCAGGCGATGTCCTGCTGTCAGTAAAGGCACTCGAGTCGGTCTTCTGCTGTCATAGCCCAAGGAAGACAAATTTCGCCGCACAGTCCTATCGGACACGTCCCTCATACGTCCGACATTGATTCCTGCAGTTATTTGACGAAGTGTTGCGTATCTATTAACATTGACCATTCTACACAGACGTCGGCGGTTTCGGTCGTTAAGTGCAGGTGGTCGCCCACTGCGCTGTCCATGATGGAATGGGATGCCTGAAATTTCATACTCTCGGCACACTCTTGATACTGTGGATCTCGGAAGGTTGAATTCACTAACGATATCCGCAATGGAATGACCCATGCGTCTAGCTCCAACTAACATTCCCCGTTCAAAGTCTGTTAATTCTGGTCTTGCCGCCATAAATCACGAAAAAGCTGTTCACATGAATAACTTGAACACAAATGAAAGCTCTGGAAAACGAACTGCGCATTTATACTTTTTTCTGCGATACTACTGCCATCTGTATATTTTCATATTGCTATCCCATGACTTTTGTCACTTCAGTGTATTAATCTTGTATTTAAAATTTTCAGTCGGTCTTATCACTAACGAATAAATACTTTCATGTAGTGATTAAATTCAGACATGAAGCGCTGAAAATATTTTATGTGAATCCAAAACTGTAGACACTGTTGTGATCTGGTATCAAAATATTGTATTGAAAATAGAAAGAGTAAGTTTGACTCTCTTTCAAAACCTTTATACCCTGCAAACAGGGAATTCCTCAGAATTCTGTTCATTTGAGGCTCAGGGGGGAATAAAAATGTGCTAGAAACATTGCCATAAACCAAAATAAAAATTATTTTATCTTATAAGAAGTAAAATTCCATTTCATTTATTTCTTTTGCAAAATTAAGAGTCAAGAGAATTATTACATAGTGTAAATATGTGAAGGAGAAATATATTTTCTTCTCTACCAGCGATCTAGCTTCGACAGAATGTTTTCAATTTTCTTAATCCAAATCCAAAGGCTAAATTTAATCTTAAAAAATACTTTAATCTTCAGGCTTTATTTTAATTTCTGACAGAAATGCGAAAGAAAGAGAAAAAAATTGCACATATGATGAATTTAATTCGAAATGACATTAAAAAAGTCACGAGAGAGTGAAACAAAATTCTTTGGAATAGGAACTTACAAAAACAAAAATAAATTAATCAAATCATCATTGGGGGAGTTTAAAACCTTTACTTTCATTTTTTGATTTTTGTTTTGATTTGTTTTGATTATTCAAATAATAAAGCACCTAAATAAGCTAATGTCGTTTTAAAATATATAATGGTTTTAATTGAAATGCGCTGAAATATGCGCTGATGTTTTAATTTCTTTTAGCAATAAAATATTCCGTGAAAATCTTTACATTTTTCTTTCCTCAACGTTGGAAATACATGTCATTTTTTCCCATTTTCTTCTCATTTTATATCCATATATTTTTTCATAAAACACAACATGATTACATTCGTTTAGTTTGTTTTACCATGAGTAATTATTTCTTTTCGTTTATTTAAACGCCATTTTCTCTCTGTCTTTGTATAGATAATTTTTCATTCTCATCTTTTCAACCAAGAAATACGAAGAATCATTCATTACAAAATTTAATACGAGAGCCGTTTTTTTATCAAGCTCCAGTTAATTAAAAGATGAAAAAAAGTAGGGAACAAAAGGAATTTAGCATCAAAAGCTTTAAATGAGCATCATCACTTTTACATATAATCACCGTGAGGATTTGGATATGTACTACGTTGTTTGAGCAGATTACCGATCCATTTTTAGAAAAACGTTTCCAACATCAATATCAGAAAGTGTTTCAATGCTATTTTGATGCTCTTTATCACTCTGGCAGAACTCTTAATTTTCTTTCAAGGAAAGAATATGGAACAGGAATTCCTAAACATTCGTTTTCTATAATCTCAATTTCATCCTGCTCCTTGGTCAGCTCATTACCTGAGATTCCAGCACCCTTTTTTTTCTTTCAAACGACTTGATCAACTGAATCGTTATTCTGAGCTTTTGTTGCGATAATTTTGTTCTTAATTTCTCTTTTATAAAGAATACCGCTAAGAGCCGAGTGATTTTTATCTCTTTGCTGAATAACAGCTGGCTAAGCTATCAAAAAAAAATTCAAATTAAAAAGAGGTCCCAAAGGTACTTTAAGATTCATATAACATAATTACTCGAAACGTTCGCTGAAAAACTAGTTCATAATAGATTTTGTTCTTTACGGTCATGATGTCGAAAAGAAACCGCGTTTCTATTTACCCTTTAGTATATAAGTTCGCCTTACTCTATTCTTGCTTGTTTGTGTGTATATGTGTGTATTTAGGTGTCTATGTATGTGTGTGCGTATATATGTGTCTGTGTATGTATATATTGTGTGTATGTGTATGTTTGTATTTATGTGTCTATGTATGTGTGTGCGTATATATGTGTCTGTGTATGTATATATTGTGTGTATGTGTATGTTTGTATTTATGTGTTTCTGCATGTGTGTGTATATGTATATGTGTGTATTTATGTGTCTGTACGTGTGTGTGTATTCGTGCATGTTTATGTGCGTGTATTTATGCGTCTGGGTATATGCGTGTATGTCTGCATTAATGTGTATATTAGCTTGCAATTGTTAAATTGGTAACAACTATTTGCTTTTAAATTGTTAATGAAATCAAAATATCTTAATAGTCACCGGCTGTCATTGTAATAAACAGTTTCAACCGTTTAGATGCTCAACAAAGTTACGAATGGAAACAATTAAACAAAGCAAACAATGAAACTTTCTCTGTTCTTTTCTTCTAAAATTCATTCTCTCTTTTGCAACCGAACGTATTGCGACTTTTATTTTTACTGAGTAACGATGCTTAGTGCTATTTTTGAGAACTTTGATGAGGCTTCGGCCATCATTGTGTTCCTCGTCTTCGTGACGATCTGGGAAATACTAGAATATTTCCTCTACCCCGACGCACCACCTGTTGGGGATGTTGACGTGGATCTTGTTTCAGATCCTGATACGGATAAACCGTCTAATCTACCAGTCGCTGTCGTGCGATCTTACACAGTGTTTAAGATCTGCCAGGCCCTGGAGCTGCCCGCTGAACTGGAGCCCGTCCCAGTTCAGAAGCCTGAGGCTCCACTTGTGAAATCGCTTGCGATTTACAAGATGTGCCGCGCACTGGATCTGCCCGCACGCCTGGCTCCGATGGCGACTCCGATCGTGGAGTCCTTCGCAGTCTACCAACTCTGCGTGGCCCTCGACCTGCCGGCTGAGTTCCGTCCCCGGCCACCTGCAGTGTGACAACGTAACTGTCTTCAGCTGCCGGATAATGTTGAAAACTGTCTTCTTCGGTTGCAAGATGCTGCACTAAGAACTGACATCGGCGCCCAGATGCTGTTTCAGAGACTTCCATCGATTGCAAAATGCTCTCTCACAGACTGTCGTCACTTTGAGAGATGCTGTCTCGGAACCAATGCGCAAATGCAGCGATGAAGGGAGGGTTGGCGGGCAGGGAACGAGAGTAGCTCACCTCCACGTGGTGTTCCCTGGGCAACGGTGCAGTTCCCTGGAACTGCAACGGCTAAGAGGCTACTCAACAATAAATTCAAATAAAGAATATTTGTATAATCTAGCGAAAAAATGCCTTCTTATTTATTCATTTTTGTCTTGAAGATATACATACACATTTCTGTATTATAAAAATTCACACCCTTCATTGGATATTGACACAAAAATTTTATTCATTTACGATGCAGTATCTGTTGAGTTTTAAAATACACATAATTTACAAATTTCTTGCATCGCATTTGCTTTGAAGAAATGCAACAGTAGAAAGGAAGTGCAATTTAGTGGATTTCTATCCTGAATATTTAAAACTCAGACTCCATAATCTTTCTAGCATTAATAAATAACCTTTGTAATATTATGCGCTTCCCAGGTAGAGTAAATAAGTATTTTTTTTATTTGTTTGCCAACCTTAATTCTCGTTAAAGTGTAAAATTAAACATTTATATACCTTGGTATCTTACTAGTGTTGTTTCAAATTTCTATAGACAGATAACCCATATTATAATAAAAGCCTCACTACATATTTTCTAATTTGCTATCGACCACCTAAGAAATAAATGTAAATTTGAAAGGGAAGATATGAAGCTTCAATAAATACGAAAAAATTCTCTAAAACAAAAAAAACATTGTGTGTGTGTGTGTGTGTGTGTGTGTGTGTGTGTGTGTGTGTGTGTGTGTGTGTGTTGACACTCTACAAGCCAGATAATGTACACTTCGGGACAACTATTTTGAAATTTTAATCAATTAAAAACTAAGATTAATTTTGGCATTTTTCTGCGATAACTTTCAAAAATATTATTGCTCAAAAATAAGTTTTATGCCATTTGACAGTTTTACAAATTATCTTTTTAAATATACTAATTAATAAGTTGAAAGATTTTCTCAATTTTAGTGATTTTTTAAAATTGCATTTTTGACTAATTTCAAAAATAGTTTACATATTATAGTTGTACTAAAATTCATACCGTTTTTTATTGCTTCTTGCAATATTTGAACGTGCAATTTTTTTCGGTGTTGAGTTTTAAAGAAAAAGTATTCTGCTTAATATATTTGTTGTTTATAAGACAAATAAAAAATGAAAGAATAATGCGAAAGCTTGAAGACAGATGACTGTGCATTTAGGTCTCTGAGAGTGCTATGACGTCAGGGGACTGATCTCCATTAAAAAGATTCATATGTTCGATGAAAAAAAAAGGATGTAAAACAAATAAAGTAGTACAATATTAATATTTGAAAATTTGATGGTATTATGTTCATGAATTTATATCAAAAAAAATTTAATTTAACCAATATCTCCAGGAAACCAGCTGGTCGCCAAAGACGACTAATATTTAAAAATGCTCATTTTTCCTTTTCGAAATTTAATATATGTATATGCACACATATATATATAGAGAGAGAGCGAAAGTGATATTAAATCTTATTATTTAATTTTAGAAATATTTATGCTCGATATTTAAGATGGAAATAATTTAATACGGTAAGTGTATTGATAGATTTAGGCTATTTCCGGTCTTGAGCAGTACACATTATTAGAAACTAAATAACCAATCAATTTAGCTACACATCTTACCAGATCCTTAATTTGATTTTTCAGTATTTTATTTTTAAAAAAATATTTTATAAGTTTATGTAAAAGTATAATGCTATTTATTTTCAAATATGAATGTCATGTAAAAATCACTAAATCTGTTAAAATTCTTGAAAAATTTAGTGTTACAATTTAGTGTTACAAAAATTTAGTGTTTAGTGTTAATTTTTAAATCAAAGGGAATAACTTTTACAAGTGCTTTAGGGAACATTTTCCTATTTTATTACGAGAAAAAAATAATTAAACACAATTTAACACTAAAGTTACCACGAGCGGGTCAAATGACCCGTTTCCAATGGCAATTCCAATGGATAGATGAATCGCCTGTAGGTTTAGTGTTAATAAACGATTGGAGATATATTGATGACTTACTTTTGTTAAAATTAGGTAATCTTTTAGATAATTGTTATCTAAAAGATTTAGTTCTAACTAAAACAAATGAAAATCAACGTGAAGTTACCTACTTAAGTTTTAAAATTGAAATTTCTAATGGTAAAATATTAGTAGGTATCTATGATAAAAAGGATGAATTCAACTTTAAAATAATTCAACTTATCAATTATCATTCTAATCTAAACTCTAAAATTTTCAAAAAATTAATTTTTACTCAATTTAGCATGATTAAAAGAGTTTGTAATAACAAAATATCTTATATTGAAGCAATAAATAATCTCATTAAAAACATAATTACTAATGAATTTTCTAAAAATTTCTGCAATAGAGAAGCTTTATTTAAAGAAAGGGTTTGTCTTCTCTCTAAACTTTTTACACAACAGAAAATATGCTTTCTGATGCATGTTAACTCAATAGATTGCGTTGAGGCCTATAATTAGAATAACCGTGCACTTTGCGCAGAATCAGTTATGGATGCGAGAAGCTTTGATATAGCTTCTAGCTCAGCATTATACCTTTTTTTAGAGTAGTTTTATCTGCTACAGGTGTTCTTTCCTTCTTGTTTTAATTATTTTTCGTTATAATTTAACTAAACTCTAAAATAATCTTTTATAATTTGTGTTGTGTTAAAGTAATTCACTTTAATTCGAATTTAATTTATTGTTTTATCTCTGTGAAAACTGGTTATCTCTAAACCTTCAATTTCAGGGGATTTTCAGAACAAGTGAGTTCAATATTGCTGGATGAAAGTCAGACCCCTCACAGAAAAAATTTCTTCTTTGAATTCCTGCCTTAGAATGATCCTTGAGAAAGTCCTCAGGCTGGAGTTATAATTTCTTTTCTTTCTTTTTTTCTTTTCTTTTCTTTTTGCTTTAATTGACCTAATATTGTTACACATTTGATACATAAAGAAATATATATAAAACACGTAAATACATTGATAGTACTTCAACGAAAAATATAATCAAATAAAATAAATAGCCTTTTATTACTTGAAACTAAGTAAGGAATGAAATCATTTAAATTTTGATTATCAAATTTTAAATATTTTCGAGAATTGTATAAAAATCCGGATCCAATTTTCTAATAAAATATTTCTGACTGATATATAATCATGATTAAGTTCAGTATGAAAATGACACTTCGATTGTAATATAACCATTTCGTAGAAATTAAAATTATTCATCAAGTCAGATTCAGTTTGGCTACATTTAAGAGCTACGGTGAAGCAACATAAGAAATTCAAGGGATGGATTTGGTATTTCTTTAAACTTATAAAAGCAATAAAAAATTATTTGAAAGCATCATATGCATTGTGTGTTTATTACTGAAATTCCCATCTCGCTGTGATAGATTATATTCTTATGAGAGTTTATTTATGATTAAGAGAGTAGGCTTATTATAAGTGAGTTGTTTCATACTGCACTTGCCATTGGGCAAAATTGCTGAGGTAGTTAACGATTTAAGCCTAATCAGCGTCTCTCATTTGTAGTAGCTCCAACTACGGTCAAGAGTACGACTTTTGCTAGTTACTCATTACATTCGCTTGCAGAGTCGTTATTTACTGGGAGGCACATCTACTTACCTTAACAACCATGCCAGAACCGGGACTTGAATCAGGGACGCCCCGATAACGAGGAAGATGCGCTACCCCTATGCCAGGACACCGGCTAAGTGAGAGTATATTTATGATAATTATGACAAAGGCATATGGAATTCTACAATATTCAATCATAATAATTATCTTTTCTTCAAAAACAAAATACTTTTAATTTTCTAATAATTTTGAGACTTTTTTCAAGGCTGTTCAAAGGAACAAAAATAAAAACGATTTTTGTTATTAAAAGTGCACTTTTGAAATTATTTTCAAAAAAATTATTGATAAAAAAATTGAAATATGATTGCTAAGATATAATATCAAAACCCATTTGTTGAAAACAAAAGTTGCAAAACGTGATGTTTACATGTGAACATCGAAAAAAAAAAAATATTTACACGTGGAATCTTTGAATGCAATCATCTTTTTGTGCAACATTAGATAAGATAAAAAATTTGCGTCATACCGATCAATCATTGGAATGGAAATGAATTAAAAAAAGCCCAAGTTCCCAGACAGAGAGATCAATGCGAGTCTCGAAACTGATAAACTTTTAGATAACTGTTATAAATGAAAAGATATGAATAGCATTTTTTTGAAGAAAAAAAAAGTAAGCAAGACACGTGCGATTCTTTGCCATTTCTCAAAAATAACTGTTGTGAAAGCTACATTTTCGTATTAGAAGCATATAAAGAAAAAGAAAATACAGAAAGTCGCCTTCAAATTCTTACACGAGATTTTATGAACCACCATTATCCAGACACGCTAGAGTCCGAAAAATACATTTTTGTAAATTATATCTATCTGCATGTTTACATGGTACGATAACTGAAAAAAAAAAACCCTTTCAATAAACGAATGAAATTCGATATACAATACTTGCAGTATGTAAATTTCTTCAAACTTTTAAATTAAATCCGATAAAAGGAAATTCGTCTATCTATCTGTCCGAGTGCAAGTGAACTCTATAACTACAAACCTCATAAAGTAAGATAAGTAAAAAGATTAAAATGAAATCTGCTATGCATATTTCAATATATCGCGTCAGAGCATAATTTCTTGAACGGCCAAGCAAATGAAAATTTTTAAAAACAGATATATTTTAATACAGAAATATTTTTTATCTAAAATTAATGTTCTAAGCAAAATCTTCTTATTTGCAACTTTAGTTTTAATTAAATTGGGTTTATCATTTAATGGTTCGTTCATTTAATGATGGAAGCCTAATCTAGCAAATATTACATCCGGTTTCTTTATGGTAAACAGAAGGATAAATGAGCTTTAATGACGAACAAGCATTCCATTTTTTCAGATGAGATTAGTACTCTTGTTAACTGTCAACATTTTATGGCTTCGAATTCATTATTTTAGGCCAATCAATGACAAAATCTATTAAGTTTCTTTAATTAATAGAAATCCTTCTTCGCAACTGGTATTGAAATGTCTAAAATATTGAAATTTCAAAGACTGAGAAGATAATCTTTTTTTTTAAATCTAAATTATCAATATTTCAAGATTATATAACTAAATATGACACACACAAAAAAAGAAAATGTATAAAAATTTAGATTTTGTGATTTTTTTTTCGGCAGAACATTTATTGACTAAAGCAGCATAATGAATAATTCGTTATTTCATCTAAAGAGTTTTCGCAATAATAAGTATAAACCCATATCTAATGATATAGATTTCATTCAGTAATAACAGTAGTATTATATTGTTCTGTCAAACGCTTTAATACGGCACACTACTGAAAATTAATTTGAAAATAATTTTTTTAAGTTGTATAAGTTTTAAAGATTTAATAATGATATTTAATAAAATGTTATAGTTTATAAAAATTTTTAACACGTTCTAAAGTTTTAATTATTTAACTCAATGAGCCTGGCTAACGTAAGAATCCCAGTTTCTCAGTCTTGATTCTTTTTTCGAGGGCGGAAACAGAATGGAGTCTTCTTACTTCAGAGAGATAACAGGAAGGGGACACCTACTGAGCTATAATTGAAATGTGTGGTCAGTTTTTACCCCCTTTGGTTTGTCGTTGGAGGTTGGAAGGAAGAGTTTGCTTAATTTGAAGTTACTGAGTGTACACTCGCACAAATTTCGACGACTTTAAGTATTTTTTTTATTATTTTATTGTTGTTATGGAATTGAGAGTAATTTTTAAAAATAAAATAAAGTTAAATTGATTAAACATAAAGCATTGTCGTCATCAAATCACCTTCAGATTTTTTTTTCTTTTTTAAAAGTGTAATTTCTTACTTATGAAGTATGAAAACATATGATTATAAAAATATAGTTAGGATTTTAAGTTTGTGTTTTAGAATTAATATTTTTTTCTTCCATTTTTAAATCTTTAAGAAGCATATGAAAATCATTATGAAGTCTGCAAAGAATGGGAAACTATTTTAGAAAACAAAAATCCAAAAAAATTTAAGATTTTCCTTATTTTATAATTATTAATGAAATAATTATCATTATCGGTTCCTCAAATCGTTATTTTATTTATTTTCATAAAAAAAATCTAGTACATGTTGAGTTTTTACAGTATTTCAAATTAGACTCGAATTGAAATTGATATTTTCTTTTTTAATTTCATGATTGAAACATAATATATTTTATTCCAAACAGCAAGATTTTTGCATTTGTATGAAAATGAGAAATTTTGACCAATAAGCTAATAAATACATTAAGATTGTTTGTACTTTTCACAAGCATGTAGACATTTGTCAATAATTTCATTATTTTTTTCAATTACCTTCACAGAAGTTCCTTTAAAATCGAAACAGAATGCATCAAATTTTACTTTATTTCTAAATTTTACACAGTAATTTATATTAATTAACAATCACCAGATATTTTTCTAAATTGTACTAATTGTAAAAAAAGTGGAGAGAGAAACAGCAATAGTCGAAATTATTAAGTAAGATACAATTCGGGTTTTTTGGCATTGCAATAAATTTAGAAAAATCGATTTGTGATTAAATAAGGTATTAGAAAAGAAAAATTATAAATGTCAATAAAAATAAGTGAAGAACGAAATAGGTTTTTAATTGACAAACATATTAAAAAAATTTATATCTTAAGCATTAAAAAAAACTGAAAAACTTACGGCAATCGTAATAAAATGATAGCAAAATCTAATCATTGAATTTAGTTCTTAACTGATAAATAGTTTTCTCCCCTTAGTTATAACGCACGTGTTCTTTTCCTTTGCAAGCATGGCAGGCTTGAAAAACTGCTCATCAATCAATGTCAAGGTTAGCAGACCCTTCCCCCTCCCCTCATAGAAAGCATTTAGTGTGCTAATCGCGAAATACCTTTCACTATTTAAAATCACCTAAATGCCTCAAAGCGTGATCTCGAGCGAGTTAGGGGTCATAGGGTTAAAACATTCACTTTACTCGATGATATAATAGTAAACTCTAATTTTTAAAAGAATATCATAATTATATTAATACATTATTATATTTATAATAACAAATAATTGGGATCAATTTAAACTATTTAAAAATTGAAAATTTTCAAATAACTTAACACTTATTGATAAACATGGTTTTACTCCAATAATGTTTTTTAACCATAAACACATATTTCTAATTCTTTGAAATTTTACTTCAAATCATATAACCATTAAATGTTAAATGTCTTGTTCATTGTCGGACTCATTTCAATAATGTAAGTAAATTAATGAATTTAAAGTTATTTATTCAGCAGACACAATTTTTAAAAAAATTCTATAGCACAAATTACAGCTACAATATTTATTTCTTTACAAGTTCCATAAAAAGAATTTAATTTTTATTTCTTACCAATGAATTTTAAATTCTTATAAAACTCATTTTAATAGAACGTAATTAAATCAATTAAATAGTTAAAAAAGGAATGGATGTATTTTAATTAACGAATAGGCGATGCACTATCAAATTCCTAAAATGCAGTAAATAATTTTTAACGATTTAAAAAGAAGTATAATAGCTTAGATAGATTACTAAGATTAAAAATTCTGAAAAATTAGCAAAGAACATCTACGAAAAAAAAAAAAAAACACCAGCTGCTAGTGACATTCTTCCAGGCATGATTAATTTTTAAAGATATTCCACTCACCTTCTTTCTTTTTCTTCTTTGACAAATCGAAGCATCAAAGGAAACGTAAAATCAAATGAAGAAAAGTGATTTTTTATATACGCCGTTAAACGAAAATAAAGAATTGTGAAATAAATACGAACGATTTCGAGAACAGACGATTTCGATTAAAATAATAATTACAAAAATTCACGAATTAACAAGTGAAAAAAAAAGAAAAATATGTATATGTTATAGGAGTTTATTTTAAAAACTACGCTGAAATGTTATTATTTTGCTAAGTGATCTATTTAAAATAGGTTTATATTTTAATTCATTTTTTTTAATTATCAGTCATATATTGATTATTTTTATTAATTTTCGTTTCTTTTAAGATTCATATCACAGTTGTATAATTTGACAACAAAAATTGATCCATTTGAAGGGCAGTAAATTCAAGGACACATACAATGTCTAATAAACTAAATTTAACAGTGTTATATGTTTTGAGAAATGAAAATGTATTACATTTTTCATGCAAATTTGAACATTCGGCTCTTTAAAGCACGAACTCATAATAAAAATGCATTTTTTAAAGCATTTTTTTTATAATCATTCATCACAAAGGAAACCCTTCAACCCTATCAGGAACCAAAACCGCAGCTTGTGTAATTTCAGTGTAAAAGTATATTTTAATACGTTTCGTTCAGCCCCGCCAAACCTGAAATCATTTGCTGAAACTGATGATCGATTATTATTATTATTTTCTTTTTTAATAAGCAAATGCTTGATTTTTAATCTCCATTAAATTTCGAATTAGATTTTTGCTCTTCACCTAGTATTTATAAGCATAATGGACATCGGAAGAAGTGTTCAAATATTAGCTTCTCATTTTATTTCCTCATGTGCGTAGTATAGAGAAACTATTATAATTGTCAACAAATTCAGAATCGAGATTTTAACGTTTCTCCACCTTTTAGACCTTCTGAGCTAGAAAAATACAATTTTGGAAAGTATCCATATGATGGTACAAAGATAATTCAAAACCGAGTTCAGCTAGACGGTTTAAATTTAGTATATGTTTGATGTTGTTCAGACAAAGTCCGTCTGTTCGGCTCCTCAATTACAAGTTAACACGATTATAACAAAAAGAAGAGAGTTAGACAGATAAAATTCGGTGCACAGATTTAACAGCTTTAGTGTACACGCCTTTCAAATTTTGAGCAAAATCCACTTACGGGTTGACTGTCCGTCGATCTGTACTTTCAGAAACATGTAAAAGAAATAATGCAAATACACAATGATTTCTATATATCAAATTTTATGATTACAAATACAGATTTGTGTTAAATTTTTATTTCCATTTCTTGGAGAAAAAAAAAACGTAAATTCGATATTTGTATACTATTAACGCATCCCAAGGATTAATCGCCCAAATACCCGACAAGGGTATACGTTAGATTTAGAAAAAAATTAAATGTAAGCCGAAAGTTAATATTTTATAACCATTACAGCTAATACCTTTAAAGTATTCTCGGTCATGACAAGTTTATTAAAAAATATTCGAGAGTGTTTCGGGGAGACCACTTTCTCCAGCTGTACCTTTTTTTTTTCTGAAAATAGATCATTAATATTCCATCTCAAATTAACAAATGCTATTTTTAGAATGGAATTTTTATTTTTGAATCACAAATTAAACAAGTTAAAAAGTAATCCAAAACTTTTTGTTAATTCTCAAGAAATCAGAATTTTTTTTTTCGATGCATATAGCGATTTTTAAAAATTTCAGGTGTTCCTTTCAGTACAAAAGATATTTAAACATTATATAATATAATAGATAATCAAGCACACATTTTCTGAATTTTTCTCTTTAAAAATGTACTCTTGTTCTAAAAATATTCCTCTTGAAACATTCAGCCATCCCAATTCGTTAACTCAGTGTGTAGACCTCCTCAATGCAGTTGACTTTCCAGCTTAAATTCTTTCTCTCAAATTAATGGCAATTTGTTTAAACTAAAAAATGAATGCTTAAACTTTCTCAACCCCTTGCAACCCCTTCCTATATCCAAGAGAGAAAGAAAAATGGCCTGTTTTAGATGGTTACCGAAATATTTAAACCAATAAAATTACTGTAGATTTTTTTCATAATAAAGAAAAATGCAATTAAGTAAAAAATAAAAACAATTTAAATTTTATTGTAAAACAAATAGTTAATCAAATAAAATAAATCAAAAATTAAATTAATTTCATTTTTTTAAAAATTTTTTTGAATTGATTCCAAATTTTAACATAGACGTTATTCTTATCTTCTTAGAAATTATATGATAATGCTCTCAGTAGATATTGCTAAAAAGCATTATTAATTTGGCTGAAGATGATAATTTTTCTCCTACATTGAAGGGAACTTGATGGTTAATATACCAGTAAAATTGCTTGTGTTTATATTCATGCACGTTGCGATAATACATATACTTTTTTTCATGTCCACGTTATTGTTAAGATAATACAGATTTTAAGAATGGTATACAGGTACAAAAATCAATTTTAAAACATTATAAGGCTACTAAGTTTTGGATAAAAGTTCAATTTATTTTTTCAAGGCCATGCGATACTAATCTGAAAAAAAAGAGAAAATTTTCAACTGAGAAGCCAGAACATAATAAAATGAACCAATCAGTCAGTTTTATTAATGTCATATATTATTGTAATTAATTTATATAATAAAAAGTAAATGAAAAGTTACTGAAACCAAATAAAACACAGAGTAATAAACTATAGAATAAAAACAGACCATAATAAAGATTAAAAAGTAAAAATAAAAAAGCAAAGAAAATACCAAGAGCCGGTAAAATTATTATAAAAGTGGAATCGTTACTCGTATCTTCCTTTTTAAACGTTGTTTTTCGTTTATTATTAGCACCATCTAGTGGATTATTCAAATGTGTCAATGGTTTAGAAGAGATCCAGTCCTTCTTTAATTAAAATTTCAATATTGCAGTAGTTTCTAGGGAATTCATTGTTAATTAATTTTTTATGAGATTATTAGTTGCTTCAATAATCTCATAAAAATTTTATTGAAAATAGAAAATTTTATTAATAGAGATACTTTTTATTCGGTTGAATATTGAGAAAATTAGATTTTTGAAAATTTTAGAGTTAGGATTAGAATGATAATTAATAAGTTTAATTATTTTAAAGTCGAAAAAATCTCTAGAGAGATGATTTAGAATTTAAAATAATTAGCCTAAGATGTTCAATAAAATATTACAAAGATATCGTTACAAAAATAAATAAAATTTAAAATGTCGAGCTATATCGTAACGTCCGAGAATATCAAGATTATTGAACTAAGTCTTCATAAATTAAAATCTAAAGAATTATTTTTGTTAAAATATTGTACAATATTTTCTGAATATGTCTTGCATTTCTTTAACTGGAGAATAAGTAAACTATTAATGTAGAATATACTATGGAAGTTTTAATGATTTACAATGCAAACAGATTTAAAATTTCGTGTTTCTCATCAGCCAAATCCCACTTTATTTTTTTATTTATATGTAAAATTTTAAGCAAATCATTTGATAAGCTTCTAAATTAAAATTTTTTTTATCTAAACTTCAATTTAGCCAAATGTAAAACAGTTATTTATTTATTTGAAAAAAAGCGTTTGTCAATTAAAAGGGATATTTTGATTTTAAAGACCTCTTTTCAATATTTTTTATACAAGAATTCAAAAATTAATTATTTTATTGTGTTCATCAAAAAAAATCGCGCCGAAAATAGTCATATAATTTAAAAAGACAATCTAAATTAATTTTTTTTCCAATTAGTATTCAAGAGCACATAGATATAGTGAACAAGTTGCTGTTAGAAAAATACAGAGGAATAATAATGGTTAACAGGGGATTATTGTACAACCCTTTAGATACAAAGTACTCATTTTCAACTTTTAAAATAAAAGGATTCATTCATATTTTGATAATATATTTCATTATTTGCTCTCAATTTTGCAAATCATTGGTGCTGGTATCATCGAAATTCTGTCCGTAACTATTTCACGACCTAGCAGATAAGTAGCTGTTAGTGTTATGGAAGGTCTTGGATTTGAATATTAAAGTAAATAAACAAATGAAAATTAAGTTTCAAATTTATTGGGATTTTCTTAATAGAAGTTAATGTTTTATTTTGTATAATTAATTAATAAGTAATTAAAATAATTTTAATAGGTAAGTAAAATTAATTAAAAAGAATTCATAATATTGGGAACTACTTTGTGATTACCTGAAATTTTGAGATAACTATCATTATCATTATTTTTCTCCAATTCATCAGAAGCTTGACGAAGGGAGAGATTTGTAACTAATTTGTTGAATACCAGATGAAAACCCAGAAATTTTTTTTTTTTTGTATTATATTGAGATCTATTATTAGTCAGTATAGGAAAAGTCTTGCATTTTGCACTAATTATATACTGTCAAACAATATCTTATAATATTGGTCCTTCAGCTTTCAAAATTTTTATATAGTATCGTGTGATAACTTGCACAATGTAACTTCCTCCAGCTACAGTAGGGTAGATCTTAACCCTTGTCGGGTAGATTCTGAAACAATTCTGACTTGCTTAAGGACATGTCTGAATATCCTAAGGAAAAATAATTGTAACTATTGTTTTTTACAGTTAATATGGCGCATAATATTAATCAAGCTATGCCAATTCCTCATTAAGTTATTACACTTTGTGGGAATTCAACTGTTCAACTCAAGTGAAAATTCAACTGTTAATTTCGCAGTATTTAACCATTTTGTAGACCATTTTTGTAGAATTTGATACTTTTATGATTTAATATGATTCAACATTTTAACAAAATTCCATGATCGTTCAATAATATTATCAATGTATGAGAATTATATAGGATATATCTCATTATAAGACTAACATTTTTCATAAAGTATTAAAGGGAATCACTTTTAGACACAATATCTAATAAATAGAGTTTATTCACTATGCTAATTTGGTGGCAATTATTTGAAAGATCAAATGTTTTCGAATGTATCTATGCTAAACAAATGAATTGTTATTTCGATTTCTTATCCCTAAATATTTTATTTAATTTTTGAAGTATTAAGCTGATAGATAGTCTTTATTTTTCTAGAATCGTCACATAAAGAAAATGTAGAAATAAGCTTACCACCTGCTTTCCACTCTCATTTCCTTTTCGGTTTCAACTCTACGAGAAGAAGACATTCTCGGAGTTTATTATTTTATTTTTCTACTGTGTGTCAAATTTAGAACGGTGAATTTTGGTTACTTACCGGTGGTTTGACATCAAATGTCACTGGAGAGTGTTCGAGCAACATATAAATATTCAACCGATTGTAGTAAACTTATTTGAAGTTGTATAGCAAATCGCCTAATCGCTTTTTGTTTGAAACAACTATATTATGTAAACATAGCAATAATTTCGAAACGATACCATGCCAAGGAAGAAGTTTTATTCTGACAATTCTTTTAGCATTTATAAAACTGGATGATTTTTGTATTTTGTAGTGTGTATAAAACAAACAATGGCGTCAGGTAAAGGGTTTTATGCTGGTACCCGATCTTTTGCATGGTTGGCAGAACTTACACATTTACCAATCGATCAGGTATGGTAAAATTCAAATGTATAAAATAAATTTCATGGAGATGTGTGTAAACATTAATTAAAAAATGAAAATTGTTTAGATAACCTCCTTATATATTTTAGATTGCATTAAAAAATCTTAATGAGAAAAAACTCTCTTTAAAATCTTGACTCTGATTCTGTCATAAAATGTTATTTGTACATTTTAAAATCAAAATGGTCTTTTGACTGATAATATTGGATTTTTTCCATAACATTTAATACCTACTTTACATTATCTTATGAATATATTTCTCATGAGAGAAAATCTAAATATAATATTATCTGTTTAAAGTTGATATTATTTATTGCATACATATTACATATTTTTTTTTGTCAATTTTTTTCAGATATATGGTTTTTCTGAAAGATTTTGTTATTCTGATATTTGGACATAATAAATATTTATTTTGTAAATATGATAGTCTTTTTTTTTCTCATATTTAGGTAAATTTTCTAGTATGTCAGTTTACTGCCCTGGGATTTGCTGTATTATATAGAAAAGCATTTTGCCCTCAGAAAGTTTCAAGTGATATTCGTCATGTTGTTGCATTAACTATAGGTTTTGGCTTAGGATATTTTTGCTTTGGATAGTAAGTGTATTACTAAAACTGTAGCTTAGAACAACAATTTTGTCCATAAATTTAATTTTTTATATTTTATTAAAACTCTTGTGTAATCTGACATTTGTTGTTTTCAATAACATTTTTAGATTAAAATTTATTAAAAGAGAAAGTAAAAGATTTATTATTGAGTTAATTTTGCTTCATGATTATTTTAGGTATTTTTTTTAAATAGTGCAAAATTATTAGGGATAACTGTAAAATTTTCTTGTCAACATAAAGTTAATTAATTATATTACCAATTTAAAAATCTAAAAGTTGATTTATTTTTCAGTTTATTGAATATTATTTAAATTATTTTTATTAGTTCATTTGTTATACTATAATTAGAAATTATTAAAGCCATCAAGCATTTTTTTAATCAATAATATATTTCAAGTTTTTTCATAAAGAATTTTATTATATGAAATGAAATATATATGAAATTTAATTTAATTTCTTAATTCAAAATCTTTCTTTGTTTATTGGCTTAAAATTGATTTGTAAGACATTTTAAGATTAGAATTAAATACCTTTAGATCAGTATCATTTGATAACTTTATTTGTAATCTTTATCAACTTTTAAAAATCATGCTGAAGGTCACCTGATTACTTAATCTTTTTCAGGATCAGTTTAGCGTGCACTTATGTGAATATCTTAAGAAGATCTGGCTGTTTTGTTGTCTGATTTCTTAAGGGTTTCACACTAACATTTATCTTTTTTTAAAAAAATTCTAAAATATCCAGTGGGATGCCATTGGCAAATACTGAAATTTTGAAATCAGATGATTCTCTATAACAAAGACCATTCATTTATGATCACTGATTACCCATAAATAAATTATTCCAATCTATTTGTGATTAAAATATATATTAAAAGTAAGTAAATTAAATAAAACAAATTAAGTGTAAAATTAATATAAAAAAGTAAATTGAGCAAAACATTAATAAAAAAGTAAGTTAAATTAATAAAAAAATTAAAATATACAATACAATAAGTTTCTTTAAGTGCAGTTTATTAGAAATATCATTTTTATCAATATTATTTTACGAGTGATAGGAAATTCCAAGTAATTTTGTGGTGCATGTAAGCATTTGTAGTTTATTTAGCATACTTAATGAAGGTATTAACTGTAAAGAACAGTAGAAGCTGCAGTATTTTTGCTACTGAAGTATTAAATAGGCAATTACTAAAAATTTAGTGAGCAAATGTTTTTATAGTAAATGCATTAAAAATATTTAACCTCAAAGGAATAAAAAAAAAAGTAAACTAACTTATTTACTTGAATATCTTTAGAACTACTGGATCTATTTTTATGAAATTAGTTTTGTGCATATGTTAATTTAAAAACTTAACATTTATGATATATTTTCATAATCGCTTATAAGATGCATTGCTGCTGGAAGAGCTAAAATATTAGTTACGCTGGTGAACTAAAGAGAGAGAGAGAGAGAGAAAAAAAAAGTGATAACTACGGAATAAAATCCTCTTTCTAGTTATACAACTTATACAATATAAATTCATACTTGAATTGCAAATTGATCTCTCTGCTCCAAGCTTGTATTGTTTCCTTGTGGAAGGTCCACAAGCTTGGATTGTTTCCTTGTGGAACTGATAAACCTTCCAAGAGTATCCTAGATGTGCTCTATTAAGCTTTAAGTCTAGATATTGTAATAGCTACTTCATGCAGTGATAACCTCATATCTCTGAAGTTTACCTGCTGGAATAAGGGTTCTGTTTTGACTTTCTTAGAGAAATGACTAGCCATGCTTTCATATTTATAAAGAATAATTATCATTATTTCTATCAAGTAAATATATTTTCTGATTAGATCTTCCAACCTAGAACTCCATAAATTATACTTAACTTTCTCATGGTTGGCCAAACTTAGATCACCAGAAATCATTTGCAACAACTGCCAGAAAGAACTCTAAACTAATTTTAAATATGAATTCATCTAATGAGAGTTGTGTGATTGTCAGAGGGAGCCTTATTAACTTTTTTGTTAAATCAATATTATGCATTAGGCCCACTTACGCTGAGTCAACACACAATCACAGCCTTTCTATGCTGAGTTACATACTATCACAAATATATATTATAGATATTTTTGGGGGTTCTCTTTTTTATTATATCAACTTTTGTAACTTAACTTAATTTCACTTAATTATGACCTGTAACTTGGATGAGATTATAGTAAATTTTGAACACCAATGTTTTGAAAATAAATTAAATCATTGTTCCTGCATGATAGCTCTTAATTTTCATTGAAAATTGACATTTTTTCTAGTTTTGTACTGTTGTAACTGATAAAGTAATCATCATTTTTTTTATTCTGAAAATGAAGGAAATTATCTGTCCAAAATAGGGAATTAAGATTAAACTTTCTAAAAAACATTGTCTTATTATGTTGTATGCTTAATCAGTTATCTTTTATTTATAATACTTATTCTTGTTATAAACTATAACTGATGCTTTAAAATACATTGATCATATTCAATATTCTTTGAAAAAGAGTAATGGAGGAATAATATAGTATAACCTAATTATCTATAAGTTTTATATTTAGTAATAAACACATATAAAATCTTGAAGATGACATACTATTTTAGATTCTCTAATAAGATGTATATAATGTTTTAATTAAACCTTGAATTTGTCAAAATACTTCTATTTTATTATTAATTCATTTTTTAAATATCATTTAACTAAAAACGTTTAGCTTTAGAAACTACTTTCTTGATTATTTTTTAAGTTTCCTTTTTCTTTATATATTAAATTTTGTGTAATAAATGGATTTGTGGCTTTTTAAAACACATCTTTATCTTAAAATATATGATTAATTTAAACAATTATACTATCTCATATAAGCCTGTTTACATTTTACTTTATATTTTAGGCAAGAATGAAACATTTTAATCCTCTTCTAACACTGTTATCTCATATATTTTTATTAATGAATGGATCCTTACTATTTTTTTCAACTGTATTCTTATCTTTAATAATTTTTCTGTAAATGATTTTATTTTCTTTACTTATAGTCAGATATCCCACTTGCTTATGCAAACTACACTGAGCTACCTTATTATGAATTATGTTAGTCCTCAAATTATGCATCGGTAAGGAGATTTATCTACTTTCATAGTTTTAAATTTGTTTTAATAATGATGGTTATCTGCAGATGCCTGTTTTTTAAATATCTTGCCCTGTGTTTGTTTTTCTCTCTCTTTTAATTGCTTTAAAAAATTCTGATCTTGTTTAATAAAAGGTTGAATAAATGCAAGTACTTTATTTACTTTGAAATTAACAACTGTTGCTCTAATCTAAAAATTTCTATTAGATATTTTAAAAATAATAATTATTATTATATTTTTAAAATAT
>JAOUZG010051192.1:267738-308806 GCA_026289955.1 Argiope argentata
TGTGTGTGTATTTTTTATAATTGCCCAATTTAGAGTGTTGCTTCTTCTAAGTTATTGTTAAGAATGATTGAAAATATAATTCCAAACTCAATTAATTATACATAATAATTTTTATAGGAAAAAACATTTTTTGTTTTATGGAAAGTTTTTAAAGAAACTAAACAGATTGAATGATATTTATATATAGTACATATTTTATTAAATGATTTTAAAGGTATTCTATTTTCTGTTATATGAATTAATTATTAATGTTATTTTAGATTAGTACTGTGCATGTCCTTGATTTATCTTTCATCCATGCATTTAATGAGACTGACTTATGACTATGGTGGTTGGACAGTAGATGTCACAGGGTAAGTAATATTAGAACTTGCTTTATTATTAAAAGAAAAAGTCTTGATGAATAAAACAGTTTTTAAGTTTTGATCAATGATTGCTTTTTTAAAATTTTTCAATAGAGTCTGTCCCCTAATAAAGATGCAATAAGTAACTTTTGTTAAAACAGATAACCTATTACTAAAATATCTGTACTATGCATTTTGCTCCTTATCTTCCACTCATGCAACTATGAAACAATTGTAATATTTTACATAACATGTTTTAAATTTTAATTGTTTTTTTCCTTTTTTTCAGGCAAAAATATGTTTCATTCAAACAAAACTCTGTTAGGTGTCTTTTATTTTTTAGTTATCATTTTTAGCACTTACAAATTTCAAATAAATATTTTCTGATTTTGTCATTTGAACTGATTTGTCATTGAAAAAATTTATATATATTTATTTTAATCCATTTGGTTAAATTTGATTTCTGTCTTAATCTGTGCAATTTCATATTTTGTTTAAGTAAATTATTAATGTAGTTAGTAAGAGCAATGAAATAACTAAGCATTTCAGTATGTCATATAATCTTTTCATTTGATGATAAGGTTAATTTATCATCAGATTCCAAAGCAGGATTGTTAAGTTATAACCAGAAAAATATTAAGAAAGATATGAAAAAGAATCTCCTTCAAAAAGGAATTTTGATGATTTTTAATGTTTTTAATGAGTTTTATTAAATTAAAAATATATATATATAGTTTTGCTGCTTCGACTACAATTTAGTGTTTTTCATATTATTTATTTAGCTTAATAAATTGCATAAATTTATCCTACTACTAAATTTGTATTTTTATTTAAAAATTACAAAGCTTGATACAAAGTTTAATTTTAACTTCTGTTTTTAAATTAACATTTGGAATTGCTTTTTTTTTAGCTATTCTGCCCAAGTGTTTACTATCTAAGTGCTTAAAATAATATTTTAGGCTATTTTGTGCTTATAAGTTTGAGTATCAATTTTAATCTTTTAATGCTCTTAAGTTCTCTCCATTTATCTTGGAGACAATCAATAACTGTAAAAGTTTAAATTAATTTTAAGTTTTAAGTAGGAAATTTTCATGAAATCATTGATAGCTTTCCTTATACCTATAAAAAATGTGTGAAATACATGAAAATAAGTAGAACTCAAACCAAGAAATTTGATTTATGCTTGTATAACAAAATAATTGAGTGGGAATATGTAAAAAGGAATTTTAACATCTCACTATGTAAAGAGATTTGTTGCTTTCTTTGACTATGAAAATTAAATTTGAATAATTAAGGAGTAAAGTGAATAGAATTTAATGTCTAGTTTCTTACCTAAAATGCTTACAACCATTTTAGCTTGAACTTCATATTTAAGATTCTGTACAGTCGAGAGACAGATACATAATTCTTCCATACAGTTTTTGACTGTAGGCATTATTTTCAATTCTGTTAGCATCTTTCTGTTCATGGCGATGATTCAAAAATGTAATTTTTGTATAATTCTTCACACTTTTTTTAATCGAAATACATAGAAGAAAATTAGATTTTTTGTTCTTCTCTGGTATTTTTGAAAAAAAAAAAAAAATGTTGTTGTATTCATATCAAATTTCTGAACAATTATTTATTGCCATGTTTCTTTTGAAATTAAGGAAATATACCATTGTAAAAAAAAAAAAAAGGAACACCTTGTATTTTTGTTATTATTATCACTTCTTCACTAAATTAGAGTCAATAGAAATGAGTTGATTAAACAGGTTTGTTTCAAATGATGAATTGATTAACTGAGTTATTTCAGTACTTTGAATTTTTTCTAATACAGAACATAAAAATGTTCATTAATTGTACTTATCAGAGCTTTTATTTATGTGCATTTAGTTTCATTTTGAAATTTCCAACAGTTCTTGAGATATATTCAATTTGCAGTTGCTGAAAACTTTACCCTAAAAGTGAAAACTTATTGGGGATCATATATTAAAAAAAGTCAGCCTGTTAAAATTTAAAAAAAGACTTTTTTTTTAAAAGAAAGTTTATTTTCATAAATTGCTGAAGACATTTCAACCTCTTATTTTCTTAATATGAGCATAGTTTTTTTGAATTTGAAAATATATTTTTGTTTAAATAGTTGCCATTCCCCTTATCTCTCAAATGAATTCTTCATTCAGCCTCTTTAGTTGATCTTACCCTAAGAAAGTAACATGCATCTTAATTTTTATGATGATTAAAATATGTTATTTGGCTCATTCAAAAGGAAAGAGGGGGGGAGAGAAAAACCCAATTTATGTGATGCAAATATCGTAAAGATCTTCTGAGCCAATGGAATTTTCGGTATTTATTAAAAGTTGAGAATTTATTTTCAAACAGAAACAATTGTTAAATGAAAGCTTTTGTAGGATTATTTTATTATAATAAAAATAGTGTGCACTTGATTTTAATATAGAATTTAACAAAATTGTGAGCCGATTTTTACTATTTAAAGACTTATTTAAGAACACTACAAAATTAAGTTATAAATTATAAAAATATTATTAAAAAATGTAATTAGTGAAATGAAATATTTTATTAGATATACTCATTCAATATATGGTTAAATAACTGCATGAAAGTAATATTTGTAGTGATAAAATAATATTTGAAATAAACAATATTTTATTGCCTATGTATGAATTATAAAGACTTAAGATTCATATTCAAATAATTGATCATTTGAGTTTAGTGAATATTCCATTAGATATCAGATGATGTTTAGCCCCTCGCAACAGTATGTTTGAAAATACATAATCTCTGTGTGAGTAACCTAATTAAAGGATAGAAGTTATTTCAAGGATGATATTTATTACATTATTTTTACATCAAAATCATTTATTTGTATTAAATTTTGAAATAAATTAAGAAGCTTTCTTGTCTATTCACACAAATATGAATGAATAGGATATGCTAACAAAAGAAAGAGGAAACAAATCAAAGAATTTTGTACTGACAGAATCATTAAACTTTTGTATCTATCAAATTTTGAAATTAGAGCTTTATTTTTAGCTTGTAACACAAGATTAAGGAAATGTTGAATTCAATTTGTAGTTTTGTCACGTAAACTATTATTCCTTAATGAATTTTGGATTCTGATCAATCATAGAGATGAAACCTTAAAAGAATATATTGGATTGTCTTTAAACAAAGAAACCTAATGGAAGTACATTTTGGCAGTATATGGGAAACATAGAGTTAAAGATTTTGATGCAGTACATGATATTAAATATTTTTAACGTGTTAGCATTCTACTTATAAACTTTATGATAAAGAGTATAAAACCATTAATTGAAACAAAAGGGGAAGAATTAGTATTAATAATCTGTAAAAATGATGCATAGATTAAAAGCTCAAAATTGTATTTTTTCTTAAATTACTATGCTTTAATTTTCAGAAGATATTTTTAATTTTATTATTTAACAAATGATAAAATATATTTGGCTGTGGAATGAATACAAAGTTTCTAAATAAATATTAGCAAATTTAAGAAATTAAATTTTAATTCAACCTGTGAACAATTTTAAGAGAAAGCATCTTAAACAATCTTTTGCCTTCAAATAATAGTTCCTTGATTTAATCGTGATGTAATATTTAGTATAAACATCTTAATATCAACTGCTATTAAAAGCAAAATACCAATAATAACAAAATTCAGATAATTTTTCATGCTGTGGAATCCAACGTAAATTCAACAGAATACCAATATACGATAAAATGACCCCCTCTAACCTTTTTTAAAGATTTTTTTTTTAATTGTGTGTGTCAATTTTTTTTTTTAGTTTTGTCGAGGATATGTAATCCACATTCAAGCAGCACTATTTTAAACCATTAAAATTTCCTTAATTGTTTCATCAAGTATTCAAAATCTACTATATGGATTACACTCTGCATTGAAAGAAGAAGGGGGGATTTAGTTAAAATATAGATATTTTCAAATTAAAAAACAGTAAACATTATATAAAAAGTAATTATCAATATTACATTATTAAAAACATTGAATGAAAAGAACATTTAAAATTCGATATTGTTAAAAATATGAGACTAAAATAATTAACAGCAAACAGCAAAAGAAATAATGATAGTTTTAAAAGATAGCACTTGAAAATAAACTGTGTTTGCAAATTAAGGGGTGAATGAAATGACAACAAATATAAAATTTAAGAAAATACTTTAATATTGGATAATAGTGAAATAGATTTAATATTTAACAAGGTTATATTTGTATAAATTGTGTTTGAACTAATTTTCAGAAATTAATTGTAATTTAGAGAAAAATCTGTTGAAGATGGAATTGATATTACTAAAATACTAATTTTTTGTATTTTTGTGGATATAAAAATAGTTTTTATGCTGTAAAAATATTAAAAGTTTATGACCAAGAAGCATCACATATTTTATATTTCTGTTTATAGTTTTAAGACAAGTAGCCATTTTTTAATAGTTAAATTGGTTTGAAAAACATGCATGCTAAGTTTCATTTGAATCAATCTAGGAATTGAATGAAATTGTAAATGTGTATTTACTTGAACCCTTCAAGTGGATAGATTATATTTTTTGATATTTGATCTACTTTTTTTTAAGTTCAAAACTGATCTATTTTAGTGAACAGAGTACATTATCTTTCAGTATGTCACTGGAATTCTAGTTTGTTCTGTATTGTAATTTATCTATATCATCAATAAGAATGCACATACTGTTGAAAATATAAATTGTGTTAAATTGTTTAGGAAATCTGATTTATATTAGTGCTAGAAGAAAGTAAAAACTGAAATCATTCAACATACCCAACTAATAAAAAGTATTTTAAATAAAAAATAAAAAGCTCTTTAAAAAAAAGAAAAAAAAAAAAACACTTTTAGCTGTAGATTCTATTAAATGTAGGATGGGTTGACAATTATCTACTTTTTAAAAATCCCTCCCCAAGAAATTCCACCCCCCCCTTTCCCAATTTTTTTCTATTTTGATTTCTAAATGAGTATATTCAATAAACTTGCATAAAGTCTATAACATTTAGAGTAAAATGTTTTTATTTGCAGACGTTTCTTTTTTTTAAATTTCAATTATAAGCTTTAATATTAAAATAGATTTCATAATGTTGCTATTGGTTGCTTTATTTTAAAATCCTTCTTAAGAAATTAAAAACTTCTTTCTTTGCTATTTTATAGGCCATTGATGATTACAACTCAGAAGGTTAGCAGTTTAGCTTTTAGTCTTCATGATGGTTTATGCCAGAGTGAAGAGAAAATGACTCCTGAGCAGAGAAGACGAGCTGTTAGGTAATAAATGTTAAAAGAGAATTATTTGATTTAAAAACAGTATGTTCCTTATACAAAATAAAGTTTCTATTTAAGATTCTTCTGTGAGGTGTTTTGTTTCATTCATGATTTTAATTGTTATTAATTTTATTTTTATTTCTTTTTCTGTTAATTTTGCAATATATTATGATTTTAAAGAACATTTCATCACAGGAAGATGTAAAAGGTGCTATCTCTTGTTCTTGCATTAATTATATTGTTAGACAATTATATTAAATATACAACAATTATGTTTCCATATCTAAAAAGTTCAGTTTATATTCTTATTGATACTATTTTTATTGTTATCATGGTTAATTAAAGAACAATCTATTTAATATTCTTCTTTTGAAAGTAATTATTTGTTAAATATTTTATTATGAAGTTATTTTACATTATTTTATTACAGTATTTAAATATTCGTTTAATAATTTAAAATGGAAATTAGAATTGGAAAGAATAATGATTAATAGCCTTTCTATGTTTATTATATTTGTTTTTATATAATTTTCGTCACAAATGTCTTTTATGAAGTAAGTCTTAGAAGATCTGTTGACTTTATGTCTTTGAATTAATCAAGGTCTTCTAGAAAGAATAATTTCTGGCCAGGAACTAACAATGATGCTTATCAAATCCACTAGCTGTTTACATTGAATGAAAATTTTGTCTCAGATTTACTCTGTCTGTCCTGAAAAAGTAACCATTCTTGGTCAAATTTTAAACTTTGTAAGCATTCTTGGGTCTAATTTTAAACTTTATATGTTTGTCAACTTTTTAAGTAGTTTAGTTATGTCTGCTTGATATATAACTACTTCTCTTATTCTTATTTTACCAATTCTCAGGAAATTTTTCACTCTTTTAGCTAGTAACTTTGTCTTGAAAATTCTATAATAGCAGAGAATTTTCTGATCACATTCAGCCTTGCAAGAAATGTATGCTGTAAAAAAAAAATCTTGCCAAGGATGCTTTTTTTTTTACATTCAAAATTCTTTGTTTGAAAAGAAAACTATCCTATTGATATAAAATTTGCATGACTGGGTTCGGTTAGTTTATAGTGATTAGGTCAAAGAGCAGTTAATATTATTGATTCTCAACATCAGTGTTACTATTATAAATAATTTTTTTTGTGTATGAATTCCTTAAGAGAGTGATTAAAACATTAGATGACATCTTTAGAAAATATTATCAGATGCATGTCATTTTTATGTATAAAAATATCTGCTATAACTCCATTATGTTCTTGATTAAAGAAAGTGTATGTCAAAAATTTATTGGCAATGTTTCAATTCAATATTGGTTCATCTTTCAACATTCATTAAGTTCAGAACACAATTCCATCCTTTTCCCTTCTTTTAAATTTCTTTCTGATATTTTTATGCATTTTAAAAATATATTTCTATATTATGATTAATAAATATTTTTAAAAAAAATTTCTAAGATTTTTTTTTTGGGGGGGGGGGGCTTTATGCCAAACTGATCAAGAACTTATCTACAAAATTTAGTGTGACATAGTAGCAGTTACACTGATGTTTAAAGTAATATATTATTTTCCCAAATGTTTTTAAAAAATTTATCTAAATTAGGAATTCAAAAATATTTCCTAATGTATTAATTTATATAGTGAGTTTTGGTTCTTATTGGACCTTTTTCGTTTTTTAATCCACTTCTAATAAATTAAGTAGCTTATATATTTGGATTTTGCAATACTTTAGAGACAAAATATTACTTGTATTTTTTATAGTTATATTTTACTTTTATGAGAAGTTTATAGTTATATATATTCTTATGATTACTATGGAAAGATATCCTCCTATATTGCCTTTAAAATTGCCTTTAATAAAAATATTGCCTTTAAATAAAAATATATACAATTCAATCGTCAGTTGATTGCAATTTTTTGTTTCTTTTCAGACACATTCCAACTGTATTGGAGTTTTTTAGTTATATCTTCCATTTTCAAGCTCTTATGTGTGGTCCTCTAGTTTTTTACAATGATTACATTGATTTTGTTGAAGGAAAAGGCTATGTTAAAAACGTTAGCCCTACTGTAAGTTTTTCTGTCTTTATAAGATATCTAAATTTTTATACTTAATTTTCAGTACTTTTTTTGCTTGAATTTAGTCTGTTTCAATTGAATTTTTCAATATTGAACAAATTTATTTTAATGATTTCAAACAATATGGAACAATATTTAGATGCCTAGATCAGTAGCAAATATTCATGGATCATCTGTTCAACAAATTTTCTTTCTTTGTTCCGTTATAAAGATGCATTTGTGTTTTAGACTTATATTTTCTTCACCAATTAAATCCAAAATTTGACACAGAACTACAATTGTAGTCTCAAAATCATGTCCTAAATTCGATATATTTAAGTCTTTGCATTTACATGCTTCTGAAAGTATAGAAACAGTCTTCCAAAACCTTATTGAATTTAGCACAAAATTTATCCTTATAGCTTGGTTTGTTTTGTAATTGTCATATTAATTTATATTCAAACAGTGTAATAGACTTCTGAATATTACGTAAAATTTTATAAAAATCTACAAATTTGGTGTATATACCATATCCCAAATTTCTTCTAGTTAGTTTAAAGCTTTTTTCAGTTAATTTTATCTCAAACTGATATTTTCCAAAATGGTGTTTATTGAAATCAAGAAGTTTTAAAATGTGGGGATTCATCGAAATCTTGAATTCATTTATTTTATTTTATTTTTATGGTGATTACAATTCTTTCTCTATAATTTGAGTACAGGGAAGTAAAAATAATGACAATAATAATATCAAATGAAATCTGACTCCATTACTGCTATTTTTTTTCTTTCAGATGTATCATTGCTTACCTTTAGAAACTTCTTATTGACTATAATTAAATGTGCCGTTGGAGAATCAACTATAAAAAATTATTTACTAAGAATTGATTTTAAAGAATTAATTTCCACTTAATAAAATAGAATTAATTATGCTATTCTAGTACAGTTTTCTAATCTTTTTATTAACATGCAACTACTAAAAAACACTTATCCTTTTGATAATATTGTTGACTGTTTGTAAGAATGTGTCAGTGAGGTACATTTGCTAATTCTTACATATTATTTCTATAATCTTGATAGTTTTCTCTTTTGCAATATTTATTTAGTTTATAGAAAATATTACTGAATCTTTTATAATTTTCTAGGTTGTGGTTGTACGTAAATTAGTGGTTAGCATTTTTTGTGCTCTCTTCTTAATAACCATTGTGCCATTTTTCCCTATTACTTATCTACAAGGTAATTAATTATTTTTTATACATTATTCTTACTTCTATATTCAAATATTAAATTCCTAATATTGTGAACATTAATTTTAAAAAAATCTGAGGTTAATGTAGTAAAATTTAAATTAAATTTTTAATTACGAATTAATTTTTTAATTGTTCATAAAAAGTATGTATGCTTCAGCAAGCATACATTTTATAGTTTTTTTTTTGTACTTTTATAGTTTTTTTAAAATTATGAATCTTTTACAGATCCCAAGTTCCTAAACAATACTCCATGGTATTCAAAACTGCTGTATTTACTACTTGCCACTTCAGTTGTAAGGTCCAAATACTATCACGCTTGGCTACTTGGTAACCTTGAGCATTTTATGTAAACTTTGCTATCATTGATATGCTGTATCTTCAATTTACGTATATTACTGATATTTATATAAGAATTGACAGCAAATTAATAATGTATGCATGTTTTGAAAATCAATTATTTTCAAACTGTTACAGTTATAATGTTGATTTTGCCTGATTAATAACTATTGAGTTGAAAGCAACTAGAAAAAGAACTGATAATTTTTGATGATAAGGATTTATTATTATAGCTTGTAGAAAAAAGTGCTTAGTTTACTTCTTCCAAAGTGAAAAATCCTTAAATTTTAGCAATTATTATTACTATATATCTTAAAATCTGTGCAAAAAATACTAATTGTTAGACAAATTTTTAATAATTTTAAAGAATTTAAACACTTATTTTGATAAGATAACTTATTAGAAGTGGTAGTTATTTCACATTAAGGGAGCATTAAATTATCAGAGTAACTTTCATGGTGCAAATTTGAAAATCTGTCTATTTTTTAAAATATTTGTGTTCGAATTCAATAGATTTTCCTTGCTATGATTACATACTATAATGTTATGTATTCTTTCTTTTAAAAATTTTAATTTAAAAAAATGAATTGAGAATTCATGATTATTAACTCTACACATTTTTGGTAATCTTTTAAAAACTGTTTTCTCTTTTATGATAAATGCTTGATTTATTGTTTGAATTTTTCCTTATTAGGGGAAGCAGTATGCAATGCTTCTGGTATGGGTTTCAATGGTTATGCACACGAGGGGCAACCTAAATGGGATCTTATGTCCAATGTGGACATTATAAGATTTGAAGTAAGTATTAAACTTCTGATCTTTCAGAAAAATGTAATGCTATAAAGATGTTGGAGATGTAAATATTATTTAAATTATTTTCTTGTAGAATAAGATTTGTGTTAAGACAGTATGTTATATAAAATTTTATAATAGTTGAAAAATATTTAAACAGTTCTCAAATGAATTAAATCTAGTTTGTTAAATGATAAGAATCTTCATTGTATCTTCATTGTTCAGCAAAAATATATATATGAATATAAGTACAAACTATTCAAATATATCAATAATTAGAAATGATTCAGTAGAATTTGATTCTAAAATTTTATGTTTGTACATTCATTCTCAAACAAATTGATGGCTTTGTACAGAGTGTTCACTCTAATTGTGATCTCTTACCTAATCTTGAAACTATTAAAGACAGTAATTCTTGTACAAACAATTTATGTGATAAATTATCATCATTTTTGCAGCTAAAATAGGCTTATTAATGAAGCTTTAAATTTCATTATTTAAAGTTAATAAATGTCTTTCTCAAGTTGGTGTTTTATATTGATCGACCCAATTTTCCTCAAGGTGTCTATTGAAAGCATTATATATATATATATATATATATATATATATAATGAAATTCATGGTTTCACAAATTATTAAATTTTATTTGCAGAATAAGGAACTTTTTTGTTTAGCTTAAAATGTTAATATGACAATATTATACTAAATATTAATTACAAGATTAAGGAAGGGTATTGTGTAAATTATTATGCTTTATAAAAACTTCATCTGTACATTTATTGAGTCAAACAAAAGAAATTAACTTTTTGTATAATTTAAAGTATTTATCCTGGCAGTATATATCTCATTCTATAGTCTTAATCCATTGCTAATTGATATAGTGTTCATCATCACCTAAATATTTTTTGTTAATGCAGACTTTTAAAATTATAAACAATCTAAATGTTTTAATAAATCCTGCAACTAATTTTTTCAGTTATCTTTGAATTTTCGAGAAACATTGGAAACCTGGAATAAGTCAACACAGATGTGGCTTCGATTTATAGCATATGATAGAGCTCCATCACACAAGACGTTGTGGACATATGTTTTATCTGCTTTATGGCATGGATTTTATCCTGGCTATTATTTTACTTTCCTTGGTGGAGCTATTTTTACTTTGGCGGCTAGATCTGTAAGCATTTTATATATTAATTATTGAAGCAAGACATTTATTATGGTGTCTTCTTGGTGTTTTGATGTATGTGTTCAAATTTTAAATCATACTGATAAGTTCTAATAATTTTTAAATGAGAAGCAATATTTCAATGCACTTAAAAAGAACTCTATGAAAGTGTAGTTAGGAAGGACAGAACTAAGCAGCAAATACATGTAATCAACTGTATTTCTCTGTTTTGACTACATGCATAATAATTATATTTCCTTAATCAGTTAATATCAGTCAGTTAGCAATGTTAGTAATTTTTATGAAAAGGTTATTTCAGATATGAAATTTGTTTCCATCATAAAACCTTTTTTTAATACATATTTTGTTTTTTTTTAAAACATCTCTTTGTGATAGTATTAGATATATATAAAATGAAAAACAATTTATTTGAATTTTTTTTTCATGAAGTCTTTTCTGTTCCCATTTCATGTCCTCCAAAAATTATCAAAGCAAAGATATTCTTAACTTTGGTGTGTATTATGAATGATATTAATTGCATTTGGTACAGTAATATTAAGAATGTGGCTCTCCCTCAGATCTGCTGCTTTGTGTGTGTGGGGGGTATCTTTTTCCACTTTTTAAGTTATATGCTGTTGAATTGTATAAAAAGAACATTCTTAAAGTTAAAATGTACAAAAATTTATAAAACAGGAATTCAACAACAAGGAACTATAGAACAGAAGTTTTTAGAGGGAAATAGTTTGTTATAAACAATCAGGTTCAAAGAAAAAGCTAGCATCAAAGGAAGCTGCAAAGAAAATCTTCTCTGAAATCTGACAAGAGCAATTAAATTTGAGAGAAATATTCATCTTTAAAAATTGAAGTCAAAACAAATTTCTTATACACTGGAATTTTATTCACAAAATAAGCTGGCAGGGCTTCCAAAATATGCCTCAGAGGTTTGTAATGTTAACTAAAATATTCTAATGGATTATATTTTCAATTCAGTATTGGTTTAATAAGTTTGTGCATTTGTTCGCCTGTGTATACTTAAATTTGTTTTGGACTTGTATACTGCTTAAAGTGTCTTTGTGAAAATTATTTGTTTTGATATTTATTTTTATTATATTATTTTTCTAAAATGAATATAAAAGTCAGTTGTACTGTAGTTACAAGATTTTTTTCTAGATATTGATTTATACTTTTTGCATGTTTTTCCTTTGTGTATTCTTTTGTAGGGCTTTTTTATGTTCTCTGTTTTTGCTTTTTGGTTTATCTCATTCTTGTAATATAAACATTGAAATAAAAGCAAGTTGGGAGGAATACTTTTTTTTTTCATTCTTTCTCAGTTTTTCTGTCATTTTTTTTAAATATATGAATATTTCATTCGTGCATTCCTTTTTTAGATACGACGTAGCATTCGACCATTATTTCAAGGGAAAAGATCAACAGCAAGATTATATGATGTTATAACATGTATTACGACAAGATTTGCGCTAGCATACATTGTTTTTCCTTTCATACTTCTTGAATGTCATGCATCACTTGCTGTTTATGTGTAAGTAACTTTGTGGTTTCTGCTATTTTTCAAATTTATCTTTATGTGTACTGTAATAAATAGTTTAATTTTAATTGAGTTATTTTTATATATTTATTTCAATTAATGACAATTTAAATATTCTATCCTATAATTACTATAATTAATATATATATCTATTATATATTATCATAGTCAGGTAAAAAGTCACTAAATTCCTTGAATTGAAAAATGTTTTCAATTTAAAATTTTGTTAAAATTAGATTAAATTACTTTATTAATTGTTAACTTGTATAAAATATTTTCTAATAATCTGAAATCTGTGTTATAACGTTAAATAATCTATGGAAAGATCTGTTCAGATTCAGTAGTTGATTAATTGATTTATTTACTTAGTAACCAAAGTGTGAACTGCATTTGTGGCTGCTTTTGAATCAATAATAATTATACAATTAAAATATGATTAAAATTTGATTTTCATTGCATAATCTATTTATATAATAATTGCTAGAAACAATTATCGTAAAAACTATGGTACATCATCATTATTTACCAAAATTAAAAAACAAAACAAAAAACATTAATTTATATCAATACCACATAAGCCTTTTGAATGTGTAGTCCTTAATATTCCTAACCATAAGCATAGATTTTTGTGTTATCTTCTCGTCAACAACCTTATCTGAAAAATATGGATTCAGATAGTTTATTTTCAAAACTGGGACAATTTACTTTTAGCTAGTTGACTTTATTATGTTCAATATCTTTTATTTGATTTTGTATTAGTACACAAGAAATGTTTAAATGATTAAGGAAATCTCAAACTTAAATATCAGCATAAAATAATGATAAAGCTTTCTTTTACTTCCATGTGTAGCCTGCTGCTTTGAAAATATTTGTCCATTTAGGCATATTGTTGGCAGACTTTTTTTTTCTCCCTTCCATCACTTACTGTCCAAAAAAAAAAAAAAAAAAAATCTGAATAATTCTTAGTTTAAGTTCTTTGAATCAAATGTGTCAGTAAAAATGTTATAATTTAATTCTGATTATCGCTATTTTTGTTTTAATTGACAAATGCTCCGCAAGTGGTATTGGAACTCAAACAAAATTTTGGGAAATCAATGTTTTGTTGCCAATCTGGAAATATCTTGAACAATCCCAAAATTCATGTATAGCCCTCCAATCATTTGTCACTAGTGTGGTTTAATGACTTCTGAAAATAATTATCTTGTCATCTGAGCAATATTATTAGTTAATCACTTATTGACAATAAATTGCTAAAAATTACAAAGTAGATTTAATGACTTTTACTTGATAATATGCCTACCGAACTTAGTAAAATGCATCTCTGTTTATCAGCAATCAATATCTAATAAATAAGCAAGTTTTACTTCACCATATAGAGCATTAATTATAGCTAGTAATGAGATATATATCTCAAATCAAGATTTTTGAACCTGGTGACTTTTATTCTAATAATGATGATGTATAAGAAGTAATATAAGAATTTATCTATTGTGAATTTAATATAGATTAAAATCTCTAATGTGATCTCTAATCTCTAGTGAATTTTGATTAAAATAACAATAAATTTCTGCTTTCACTATACAGCCTAATGTTTAGAGACCTTTTTCAATGAAATTTTTTTTGTTTTACCATATTGAATTTTTACAAGATGAGACAGAACAAAGTTAAAAATATACAAAATTCCTACTTGCAAACAAATAATTGAATAATGAATTATAACAATTATATCACTAAGTGCAATAATCTTGAGCAATGATTTATGCATATTCCCCTTTTCTTGAATTTTTATCGCATAACACATAGTAAGTAATTTGATTGAATATTTCAAGACAAGTTTCAATATTTTTTAGCCATTTAGTTGAAAGAACCCTTTTTCTCATGTTCTTTTAAATAATTCCATTTAATTTAACTTCTGATAACTTTTAAATAATATATAAATTCCATTTTCTATAAAAAATGGATTTTACTATAAATTTTCTATCCAGTTTCTATAAAATCTATTTAATTTGGTGGTTATATGAATTAATCCTTCAAAAAGTTTGTTCATTTACTAAAATTCTGTAATTGTATCTTACTCTGACACACTTCATGTTTTTTTTTTTTTTTTTTTTTTTTTTTTTCAGGAAATTGTATTTTGCTGGTCATTGGTTAGCACTTGCAGCGATTTTCTTGTTACCATACTTTGTTCCAGCAGTAGTGAGAACTAATCCTGTTGGCAATAAAAAAGACCACAAAGTAGATTAATTAATCTTCAATAAATATAAGACATTAAAGAATTATTTTTGTGACAACGATTCTTCTACTAAAGTTTTGAGTCTGCACTGATTTCCAGAGAGTTATTGCATTGAAAGATACCTTTTCTTCTACATTTTAGATTGACTTTTTCTTAAAGAAAACCTAATCTTTTAATGGGATCAGACATTTAATATAGTTTTTAATATATTTCTAGTGTGGATGTAGCTGAACACTGGGGAAAATTCATAATATTCCAAAGTTAGGCATTTACATATAATAAGGGAACACTTTGTACTTACATTTGATCCTCATATCATGTTTCCATATGATATTTCTTAGTGAAGATAAGGGGCTTTTATAAATTCATGTTGTTCTATTGTTACATTTTAAGTTGATTCTTATTATGCAAATAAAATTGTATATATGTAACAGATTTGATTAATTATGAATTGAATGTACTTTCAGTGTTTAGGTTGTGTGATTTGTGTTCTTAAAGTTTTCTGTTTTATTTCCAACATACATAAATGACAAAAAAGTGTTTAAAAAATGTTTTAAATGATGTGATGCTTTTTAATTGTATACATCATGATATATTTTATTTTGAAATAAATATCTATTTGCTTCACTTTCCATAGCTAAATTTAATATTTTTTAAACTCATCTGTTAATTATACAATTTATTGTTAGTTTATCTGGAAATTTTTTCAAGTAAGTATGTTAGATTTTATGATATTTATGTATTTTCTTACTTAAAATTTATGGAATATGTTTTTATATTTGGTTTTTTTATGTCAATTTATTTATAATGAATATACTATATTCTCTGCATCATTTCATTTGTATTGATATCCTTTTTTTAATTTTAATTTTTTAAGCACGATAATATATTTCCTTAGCCAATTCACAATGTCTCTAAATTTTTAGATAAAAATCTATTTATAAATTTTAGATTTTGATTTTTGCTACAGTACCATTTTAAGAAGAATTTAATAAATTCGAATATTTTGTGTCCTCATTTTGTAAATGCGAAATTATTAAATATTTACCCTCAACAGTATTAAAACCAAACCAAGCTGTTAAGGCATGTATACATTTAAAACTAAATTTTTGTACCTACTTTCCTCTACAAAACCTGTGCAGTTTTTTTTATATTCATATATGCATATTTCCTGTGATTAAACTCAAATTTCTAAAGCCATGAATTAAACTTAATTCAATAATGTAAAAAAAAAAGTGTTTTTTAAAAATCCAATATTCTTAATCATTCTGTAGTCATGGGTTGTGGTCAAACTGTATAGAATGATTATATGAGTGTGGATATAGTCTTCAAGTCATCCATTTCAATGGTCGTCATAATTGTAGTCAAAAATGTGTGTTATATGTAAGAGATATCAATATTCTGTGGCCATAATGTTACTAGTTTTCTTTTAATATATTAAGGTGCTGTTTTCCCCCCTTTTCCTTTTTTATTTACAATGTTTGTGTTGTGTAAAACATCTTCCACTTTTCCAAATAGAAAGCAATTGAGTCTTAAGTCATCACTGTTAGAGTAAATTAAGCAATAACTAAATTTTGGAAATAAAAAGCTTTTTTTACTTTTAAAAATCATTTGTTCCCTGACAAAAGCGTTAAAAATACTTATGCTTCTTTTCACATACTTTTTTTATCTTGATTTATTGTAAAATGAATTTTTAATTTACTGAGTGCTGTCCCATTATTTTAAGTAAATTTTATGTATTTTATATTCAGGATTTTTACATTAATTTAAAAATTTGAAATCATCATTTCAGCTGCATTTAAGTACTGAGCTTTATTTACTTTTTCAAAGATGTTTGCATTATGTGTGTTTAGTATTGCTTGTATTTTAATAATGCATCTTAGAATTGGTAACAACAAAGTTGACAGTTCATGGAAAGCTATAAATATATCAGTGCGTATTGCTATAAATCAGCTATAAATATATCAGTGTGTTTGCCCAAATTTAGTTATACAGATTAATTTTCAGCACTGCTTATATTTAATAAAAGAGTGGCATCATGAAATCTCATCTCCATTTAAAAGAAAGCGTGTTTTCCAAAAAGGTTAAAAATATGGGTAAATGAACAATAATTTTGGATTTATTCAAGAATTCAAATACATTCTGTTTCTTTTTTATTGAATCTCATAATTTGACTCAATTTTATCTTTCAATAAATTTCCTAGACAATGTTGAACTGAAATTACCAATTGATTGAGATTTTGTCTCTATAGTCGTCTGACATCATTGTATGTATTCAGTTCTGTATTCAGCTGTCTTTTTCAACAAAATAAATGTGTTGCAGAAATTGAAATAATAAGTAAATGCAGGGGGAAATTAGTGGAACATTTATGATTGCAAGAATTGTTGCAGAATTTTAAATAATAATTTAAATTTCTGATTTCAGTATACTGATATGTTACGTCTTTAAATTGGTTTGATTTTACTATGTCATTACTATTAACATAATTTTATTTATTTTTATTTACTATATTAATCTATTTGTTTATTCATAATTCTAATATTTATATAATTTTATTTTATTATTCAGTTTGTGTTTTTAAATTTGCATTATAATTTAATTTGCACTATACATTTTAATTTGTCGTTTTTCTCATAATAGAAGCCAGAATAATGGCTGGATAGAAGGCAATTCAATCAATTTTAATATCTCACTGGGTGAAGACACAAAAGCAGACATACACCACTTAGTATTTTGAAAAACCCATATCCTCTGTATGATATACAATACTATGTATTAACTAATATTGCTGTATATTAAATAATTCAGTATGCTGAAATAAACATTGTATTAAGAAAATATGTTTACTGAGCACTTCTAAAATTTTCTTCTCGTTAATTAGTAAATATGATTTGTATTCTTCCTTAATATATAATTTTCTGAAACAATAATTCTTTGAATCTTTGATTTTAATGCAACATATAATTTTAAAAAAACTAATTTTTGCAATCTTTCTTTTTGTTTTGAGGACAAAATGTTGCATTGTTAATGAAGGCATTTATAAGTCTGAAGTTGTGAAAATAATATCTATGTATTTTCCTAACATGTATAAAAAAATCCTGAGATTGTATAGATCTGGCTTCTAGAGCATTACTGAATGATGATATAATTCCTTGCTTTCTGTGAGCTGTCAGCATAATTCTTTGGCAATAATAATATATGCAACAATTTTTTGCAGATTATGTTGCCTTAACATTTACTGTATGTATAAAAATTATTCTTATTTTAATTCTTTTAAAAATGTAAGAAATAAGCATTCACTTTTTTTATTTTTTCATCTGTGCCAAATAAGTTTAAAATGTATAAAGCAGTATGAAATGTAATTTTTTTTTAACAATGGTGAACTTATTATTTGTTTATGTATTAAAGCGGCCTCTCATAAAACCATTGGATATATGATAAAGCATTGAATGCACAGTAAATGTGAATTTTACTTCCTGTACATGCAAATCCTGCTATTGTATGTGTGCATTGTACGATTTCTGGTGTTGTTTGATGCTTGATATTACATGTTATTTATATGATCTGTTTGGTCCTCAGTTTATATATTTAAATGAATTCTCCACATAAAGAAAGCCTGGACATAATCAGTATGTACAAAATGTGTTCATGATGGCTAGATTTTCCAAAAGATAATTTGTTCACTGAAAATGCATCTAGAAAATATTAATATTTTACCATTTATTTGTTCTGTAATTTTTTAATCAAAAAATTGTTAGCATTCATATTTTTAATAATCCTTATATTATTTGAATGATGTTAGAAAATAAACTAATATTCATTTTTTGATATTTAACAAATTTGTTTGGGAAAAAACAAGCCTTTAGATTTCTTTAATGTACTAAGTGGAGAAAAAGTACTTATAAATTTAATATGCATATAAAATTTCATCCTACATAAATTTGAGTTAACTTCTGATGTATTAGTATATTGCTAGCTCTTGAGATACATGGGGATCTCTTTAAAATTAAATATATCTTAATTTTAAATCTGTAGGATATTTTCTACTTAAGTTATCTTTCATAAAAAATTTTTTAATGAAATGTATATTTTCATCAATATTTTGCACTTAGTTTTATGCTGATTTTTTTTCCCTTCTTTTAAACATCATTCCCTTAAGTTTGTTGTTAATGTGCTGCATTTATATAGACGTAACTTTTAGTTTCTGTGATATATTTTGGGCTCTTTAAATTGTTATAGATGAGCTATTTATTTGAGATGTGCTATAAATTTTGATTTGTAAAGTTGACATGATATATATATATATATTGTGTGGTGTATTGAAAAATAAAATATTTTCATAGATGTTTTGTGAGAAGATATATTGATTTAGGTTTATTGTTTGCTTTATTTCACAGTATTGAATGACTTTTGAACTTCAATTTAAATAAATGTCAGTGTGAGTGCTATAAAAACAAAATAGTTTTGAGTCTGGCGTTGGTTGATACCATAAGTAGACTTTCCTGACTTTACCCCTACTCCTTGAATTTTGACTGTTCTTTACTAAACTTGAACTCTAGCTGAATTACTATTGAAAGTTTTCTAGCTTTTATCACTTCATGATGAATAATTAATTAAAAATAAAAGCATTTTAAATATTTTACTTTAAAATAAGCTAAGCTGAATTACTATTGAAACTAAATTGTAAAACATGGAAGCAAACTATTATGTACACTTTTGCATTTTTTAAAGTTATATAAATATAAAGCAATTTTTATATTTACAATTTTTTTTGTTAACATTAATTATTTTTTTAACAGATGGTCATAAAAATAAATGTGAGAATTTTGTTTCCTTGACTTTCTCGTAGTTATAACTGTTGGGGAGTTATTAATTAGGTGTGAGTATTTCGGGGCCTTTTAAGAAATTGAAGAAGTAAATGAACACATGTTACAATATTTTAATATTTGTATAAAAAATGTTGAAGCAGTGTAAAATATGTTTTTTTGCATGTTGTTCAATACTAAACTCTGTGTTGTGCAACATATTTTGTCAACATCATGCAATGCAATTACTTCTTTAAAAAATATATTTTCTGCGTTAAACTTTACAACCTATTATGTGATTTTTTTTCTTCTATTTTTTATGACATCTTCTTTAGGGGGAATCATTTAATATTGATAGGAGAATAAAGCAGGGAAAAGAAAAAAATTTTCCTGCCTATTTGAGCATAAGAAGTTATTTTCTTTGGCTTTCCCTCAAGTTTTCTTTGTTTTTAATCTTCATAATGAATATGTATAAAATTGTCTGGTGGCAAAATATAATTAAAAAGTGATTACTCTTCCCACCTTGCCTAACTGCCGCATACTCTTAGTAATCATAATTCGGCCAGCGACAGGTTTCCACCTGTAATTTATATTTGAATCAAAATATACCCTTTCTATTTTCAAATGTGCTAATAAATAATTATTCTAAACTATCATCTGTTAGTATATGTTCGTTCACTAGATCAATTTTTATTATACGTTTATCATTTACTATATGTTGTTACTATATGTCTTTTAAAAGGGCAAAAAATTTATCATAATTTTGAATAAAAGAAAAAATCTAATGCTAAATAATATTTTATTAATATACATATCTATTTTAACCTAGGTGAAGTATCTAACAGTATTTGATCATCATCCACTGTGTTAGGGGGATGAACTTTTCAGTGACGCAGTCGGAATGGACCGGGTATGGATAGGTGGGGCGTCAGTCAAAGGGAAGAAAGCTCATAAACAAAACATTACTGCGTTTATGGTTATTTTTAAAATGGGAACCTGAGGAGCTCTGATGCAATGCTTATGATCTATTTACTCTAACCTTCAGCACGATGAAGGGAGGGGGGTAGAAAAATTTTGGGCCACCGGTCCGCAATTACTAATAGTTTTCATATTCCGATTTCGTTGAAAAGTTGCTTCTGATCTGCAGCGCCATCAACCGGGAGCCTCGATATATTTTCATATTTAATTAAGACAAAGCAAAAAAAAAAAGGAATTCGAATATAATTCCTTACTTTTTAAGTACTTACTATGCAAAGAGGTACTCTTTAGCCAAAAAATTCGCTTTTAATATTTGGAGGGAATTTTGCATTTACATCTTCCAGCATTTGGAAAGAAGATTTTTGAAATTATGACAGTCAGTGAAAGACTAATCTCTAAAAGATGGACTATTCATGAAAAATGAAATTCGAAATGCAGTCTTCATGCTGAAACTATAATATCACTTAGATTTTGGGGAAAAAAACCGTCTTTAGGAAGTCTAATCTGCCCTTTCATATTATCTGAAACGATAATTCTGGAACAAATGAATGAAATTTGGAATATAATTTCCAGCTGAATTGTACACCTGAATTAAATTCTAGTACATTTTCACCACAACATTTATTGTCTATGGATTTGTTTGCATGTGGATGTACGCTAAATGAAAATTACACTGCTGTTTTCCATTAAAAAATTTGGGATATGATATTGATTCCACAATTCTCGATATACATCTAATTTTGAGGCCAGTCATTAAAAGGGAATATCGAAGTTGATTTTTCTACTCCTATTCACTATTATCAAAGGATATTGTACAATATTTCAACAACATTGTTTGATATACTGAACAATGTAATGAAAGTATCGCATCGATGTTGCATATTTTGTGCTAATAAGATTACCACAAAATGCCCAATATTACTGTTCTAGTATCTCCATAATATTGTTCGATATTCAGAATATCGGATAACATCGTGGAAATATTTGATGATATTAGTATATGAAGTAGCCGGCTTCCTCGTGTTCTGGAAGTCTCAGCTTCGTGTCCCGGTTTGGGCATGGTTGTTCTTTTGTGTGCTATCGGTGAAATGTGTTACTAAGCTCCCCCCCCGGTAAAAGGGGCTGTACTCGCAAATGTGGTGAGTGTGCAGCTAAGTCGTACTTTTGGTCCTAGTTGGCGCTACTTCAAAAACAAGAGACGCCCCTTTCGGCTTAAATCTGCTGATGTATCAGCAGGAGGCTTGTCCATGGCAAGTGCCATAAGTAACAACAACAGTATATGAAGTTGCATCAAAATCGGTCATAAATAATAATACTGTGATCTTGTTTTATTTTTTCACTTCATTTAGCATTTACAAAAATATTTCAAAATGTAAAAAAAGTTTCATAATTGTGGATATTTTTATCTTAGAAAATGTAACAGCGCTAAAATTTGTGAAAATTTTTAGACAGAATAACATTTTTTGTTTTCAAGTTTACGTGACTTATAAAAATTATTCTTGTTGATACATTTTTCTAAAATTATCCTTTAATGTAAAAAAAAATTGACAGTTGCACAAAAATATTATTAATTCAAATTATTTAAGCCTTTATAAATTGAATGAGGATTTGCCTTGTTAATATCTCACATTCTAATATTTTGAGGATTAACTTACTTTCTCTTTTTTATGAGAATATGAGCAGTAACAACAATAACAAAAAAAAAATCTTCTATGATGACTAATTGAATAAATTCTACCCAAAAATCTTATCAGACTTGGACGCTGGAAATATCAAAATTTGCCTCAAAATCATTAGTAGTTGTTTTTTCTTATGGCTTTTTTCATGGACAAGCTACTGAGATATGCAGCGATGTACGCCTAATCGTCTCTTGTTTTGTAGTTAGCGCCAACAAGGGCCAAGAGACGACTTTTGCTACTCACTCATTGCATTCGCTTGCACAGCACCTTTTTTCGGGAGGGGGAGGCACATTCACACACCTTACAGATAGAACACAGGAGAATAGCCATGCCTGAACCGGGACTCGAACCCTTGACGCCCGGATCACGTGGAAGGCGTGTTTCCCTCTGTGGCAGGACATCGACAAGTCAGAGGTTTATTCATAATGAAGTCACATACCTTTTTTCTTCTTTACTTATATAATTTTTAGCCGTTTCATAACTACTTAAAAAAAATTTTTTTATCACAATTGAAAATAACTTAAATTATTTTCCATATCTTCCTACACTTTCAAAAGTTTTAACAACTGAATCAAAATGTTGTATTTGTCGTCATTTCTAATAATTTTTTTTTTTTTAAGAAAACAAATTTATATTTTTTATGTCGCTTTCTATATCATTTTTTAAATTGAATTTCTCTTTCACACACAAACATTTCTATTTTTGGATTTCTATTCACTGAGAGAATTTTGAAACTAAACAATATTCGATTTATTGACGGGTATTTATTTTTTAGTGAATATCTTCCACCTTCTATAAATTTCTATTGCATTAAAAATAAAGGAAACAATCATTTTTAAATTCACATTGTTATTCGTGATCTAAATCCATGAAAGCTTTCTGGTAGCAACAGGCTTATAGAATTTTTTAAAATTTTCTCCAATAGGTTGAAGTTATTTTCAACATACAGAAACGTTTATCTACCCATAATTTCTTATTAAATCTAAAATATTTGAGCAAATGCATGATATACAGAGGTTTTCTATTCTTAAAACTCTGTTGCATAGAATTTCAAATGCATAAAAAATTATATAAGACAGAAATTTGTGTACCTATTTAAATTCTATACGACATTCCTTTAAAGAAAAACAAGGAGCATCATTTTTTTTATATAATTAGCTTATAATGTGTCGTTATTTTTCATTTCCTGAAACTTCAAGGAAGATATACTCGATGGTCAAACGAGGAAAAAGATATTAACTGGTCTAACGTCTTTTTTATTATTATTATTTCCTTTTTCACAAGGAAAATATACATTTTTTGTTACTTAAGGAAGATTTATTAAAAAAGAAAAGAAAAAAAAAAAACATAAAATTAGTTTTTGTAATCATTGCTTCCAACGATTCTTTTGTAGTATTTTAATGTTTGTTTCGAAGCACTTTGTTTATTAAAATTCTGGAACTCGAATAGCAAGGATTTGACATAAGATGAGTTTATAGAAGTGTTCAACCAGCTATTACTATATAAATCCTCAAATCCAAATTCACACACACAAAAAAATAATAATCTTAATAAAATATCAGGGCTCAATATTTTCTAATAAGGAACTTATTGTAGTTACGAAGAAAGAAATGTAAAATATATTATTTCGTTCTAAAAAAAATTAACAAGATATTGTAAAACTACCGAACAAATCATCTAAAGTTAGTTTTTATTTTAATATGTCGCATGAAGAAAGTTGTGACATTTATAAATAATTTACATTAAACCTATAAAATTGTAAATGCTTTAATCTTCTCCCTATGATCTGATTAATGAACAATTTTTTGTAAAAGACATTTATACCATTTAGCTTACTGTATTTTAATGCATATTTGCTATACTTATTTATAATATTTACCCTTTGATCCCGACTATTGTCAATAAATGATTTAGTAAATCTGTTCTGTACTCCAGGGATCGTTAGTAAATGATTTATTTTTTAGTTGGCGCTACTTCAGAAACAAGAGACGCACCTTTCGGCTTAAATCTGCTGCTGTATCAACGGGGGGCTTATCCATGGCAAATGACATAATTAGCAACAACAACATTCATTTTATATAGCTTTCATGATAAGAGCAGGCATTTGGTATATATATATATATATATATATATATATATAAAGAGAGAGAGAGAGAAAGAAATCTGGCAGCTCTGGTCTTGGGAGTGAAGAATACAAAGAATCAATTGGAAGGGGTTTATAAAAATAAGCGTATAGTTTATTATTTACTCTTTCTCTTTGCTCTTGTGCATTTTACTCTTGCTTTGATAGTTTCTGATACATTTATCCTTTCCATATAATTATATATTGTCGAAGCATTGTTTACTTTCAAGAAAATTAACCAATAAAATCTTTTATGAATTTTTAGATTTAATTATTTTATTATATGAAACGCTATTTTGCCTAGGTCATTATTATCCATAGCATTTATAAATTATTGTAGTTCTGTTCTATTAGTTCATTTTTGTTGTCACTGAGGCATTTCATAAGCATTAAAGAAGATTCAAACTATCGAGAATGTGTTGAATTCGAACCAATTTCAAAGCAGTTAAAAAAAAATCGATTGAATATTTCCATGACTAAGCTTCAATAAATAAAGGTCATTTACTTTTGCGGCCTGTGTTGCTATCTGTAAAATGAAATATAACCAAATTTCTTTTTAAATTAGATATCAGTGCTATTAAATCTCAAAAGATTCACAGAAATAGACTCAAACAATAACAATATTTCGACAATAACAATATTTCAGTAAAAGAAACTTAACATTTTTTTAAAAAAACATCTTTGGAAAGAGAAGAAAGAAGAAAATTCTTTTCCTCTCATTATGAAAAGATGAGAGAAAAGATTAGTAACGGAATAATAAAAACTGAACAACTTTTAATTGCATTTAAATTAGTTATTGGGAAGCCAAATTAGAGAAACTGAGCTTGCTCTCCCTGTCGCATTTATTTTACCCCCTCCCCTCCCCCCACCGGCGAGCCTCAGGCATTTCAATTCATCCCAGACTTTCTTGAGCCTGTATAAACATATTTATGAATCAAGTGTAGCTACCTGAGCTAGACAGATGTAATCTGATTTGAGATCTTTACACAAAACTTGTAAAGTCGCGTATAGGGACTTTTTTAGTGATCACTATTTTATGCGAAATGAAGAAGAAAAATATTTATTAAATAGCATGCGAGAAAGTTTCAAGACGACTACTTCCGCTGTTTTAAGTTAACTTTTACATTCCAAAGTTTCCTAATGTAGACCATTTATTTCTTTATTACATATTTTTATCCAAACGCTGTGTTTTTTTATTCTTGCTTGCAGTAAATTTGCATTTTTTTTATATGCTAAATCGTGATATAGCTTACGCGAAAGCCATTTTTATCTTGTCGGCGATCCGACTTGTCGCGTGACTTCAAAGTATTACCGTGACGAATTTCAATAGGCTGTCTGTCTGGACAACAAAACTTCAGGCATTCCGCAATTCGTCCTGATTTATTTGGTCAAGGTTGTAATGACGCCATGATAATTCAATTCTTTCGGAAAAGTAAGATAGAATGACCTGAATGTTATTTTTCCTTGTTTGTGATTTTCCTGCCAATAATCAGATCGTCATTGGATTATGCACGCTATCTTACTATTCTGTCTCTTACTATTCTTTTAGAATTAGATTTTTTCCCAGTTCTTCCATCAAAAATAGAAGATAAATGATTTTTGGGCGATGCAAATAGTTTATTCACTTTTAATTTAAGTAAATTAACATTTACTTTTGTTTAAATTATTTAATAAATTAGACAAATTATTTAAAAATTAAAAATATGTAGGCATTTATTTTTCAAAAATTATCAAATAAGATCCTTAGTTCTCAAATTCGATATAAATAAAAAACAAATTTTGAAAATGAGAAATAAATTAAGGATTTTAAAATTGCCTTCCACTGTTTATTTCATTATTATAATAAAAATGAAATCATGTGTTATCAATCGGCAGGCTAGACCGTTTATCTTAGAATTACCATATTTGGCACGTATATACTTTGGAGAGTGAGAATTTGCACTTAGGGGTGTTTTTAAAATTTTTTAATAGGAATTCTCATTAATGAAAAAATTGTGTAAAAATTTGCCATTTTTCTACAGTAACTTCTAAAAACAAAAATATTTGTTAAATATATTAAAGTTTTAAAAAATTACTTTTCAATGATAGCAATGTTATAGTGTATAAATTGATTACTTTTACAGAATTAAAAAAAATAATCATATTTTCCAACAATTTATTTCGCATAAAAAATTAAATTTAACAAACACGCGCAAGTTAAGCATGTATGGGAAATAATTATCTTTTGTCAAATGTGTTAGAAACACACAAAAAAAACTATTTGCGTCCCTAAATTTTTTGCAAGATTAAAAATCTATTCTACTATTATAAATGTGAAAGTTTGGATGGTTGGATGGATGATGTTAATCAATTACGCCATAACAGCCGAACGAAAAAGGATGAAATTTAGCATAGAGATAGATTATAGTCTAGAATAAGACACATGCTACTATTTATTTCGAATAATTGAGTGAATAAATTTTTTATTAATTAAAAACTAACTTTCCCTCCAAAAATCTTTTTATTTCCCCACCGCCAAATGAGCAAGACTTCAGTTTTTGCCCCCATGCTAATGAGGTTAGGTTTAACAGGTTTTCGTACGATTAGTTCAAACGATTCTGTTTATTTTTCAAATGTTTGACGCATTTAAAATTAAACATTGTTAATTAATCGATTATTCGGATTCCTTTTGGAGTACTTTTGAATTAAAATTGAAAAGAATAACGAAAGCTAAAATTTTTAAATTTGTATTGCCTTACCCACCTGGTGTAGAAAATTCACGCATTCAAACGATTTGATAATATTTTACATTATGGCCAGACCGTCAGCTCTCACACATACACATGAAAATGTCCAGGTGTACGAAGTCGTGGGTAAAATCTAGTTTGATATAAAGCTCATCTTCTCCTTTAGGATTGTTATTTAATTAATTTACAATAACATTATCTGCGAAATTAATATTATTCAGAGAGTTATTCTACTCATATCAATAACCTTATATTCAGTTACACTCGCATTTGAAAAATTACCATTACAGAGAACTTTGTTGGAACTTGAATCTCTCATATATAGAGCATTAAAGAACTGTCTTTTATCATTATTGTCATTAAACTTTTTCTTCCGTTATAACTCTAATTGATGTAAAAATTACTCTTTTTATCATTGTGACATACAATTCTAGCTATATCATTAATTTTACCACTGTTTTCAGTGTTATTCTTTAATTTATCTACACTATCATAACTGAAGCCATTATCTTCTAATGCTTGTTTAAACCATACCAAAAATGTTATTGAGGATTTTAGAATCTAGCAGATTAGGAGGGGTTGTAATATTAGGCCATGTTTTTTTTTGACTTTGCAGGTGTTTTCTAAATATCTCATCAATTTCAAGAAATTCTGGGAAACAACGGTTGTTTTTTTAACTTAAGGAAACTCTGGAAATTTTGAGTATTATCGATAATCTTCTTTCAAAGATTTTCCACTTATATTATTTTCAAAACCATCTACAGTTTTCAACAGTTTGTAATAATTCTCAGGCTTCGTTTTGATCGTACTGTTTACTAAGGCAGCGTCGGCTTTCTGGCACAGAGGTAGCTTGTCTCCCTCGTGTTTTTGGAGTCCCGGGTTCGAGTCCCCGTTAGGACATGGTTCTTCTTCTGTGTGCTATCTGTGAGATGTGTGAATGTACCCCCCTGTAAAAAGGGGTTGTGCAACCAAATGTGGAGGGTATGTAGCTATATCGTACTCTTGGCCCTAGTTGGCGCTACTTGAAACAAGAGACGCTCCTTTCGGCTTAAATCTGCTGCTGTATCAGCGGAGGGCTTGTCCATAGGCAAGTGCCATAAGTAACAACAACATAATTCAGTACTTTTAGGCTCATTGTCTGCTTCAGAAGACAGCTAACTTTCTTCGTTACGAAACAATTTTAGAATCATATTTATCAAAATATTGCTTCGGCTACCTTAAGTCAGTAACTTAATTTAACACGGGTATACACTTGGCCAATTACACAACAATTAATACAACAAAGCATGCGCAGGAAGGGATTGATTTATATTTGCCACAATTTCACCAGATAAATTCAGGCATTCCATGCTTGGCTATAAAATGATGATTTACCTCTCCAGATTTATCTTTTTCACTACATATAGTATTAAAATGCTGGATTTTTACACAGAGAAACATTTTAAAAAAGAGTTATGAAGTTACAATGTTTCAATCTAAAATTTCAGGATTTTTTCTTTACTCTATTATTTTTTACCGATTACATTTTTATGTAATACTCGAGACATAAAAAAAGATAATCGCACTTTCGAACTGATAAAATTGTCAGTAACTTGAATTTACTTAATTATCACTATTGACATTATTATTAGCACAAAATATGGAATAATGTCTCCAAATTGTTGTTTGATATTCTGAAAGCCTGAAAATATCATTACAATGTTGTGCTAATAAGAAATATTTAATGACATAAAATATCTATTCAAATTATTCATTTTCATATTTTTATTGGAATAATATGCATTGCGTTTTGAAATCCAACAAGTAATGTAAAAAAAATTTAAGTCAATTCTTACTTAAGTCAACAAAAAAAATCGTATTTTAGTTATTTTTATTAAATAATTACAATTAATATAAATAATTTATAAAAAAAAGTTATGTCTGGCCAAAACAAAATCAAATCCATATCAGTTGAAAATACCTCACACTGCACATGTGTGAATTTTCAACGCCTATTAGGTCAATGTAAATGCTTGAATTTTCTATGCCAGTTGGGGAAACGCAATGAAATTAGGAATTTTTTATTTCCTTTATTCTGTTTTATTTTAATTCAAAAGAACTTTAAAATGAATCCAAAAAATCGATTAATTAACAGTGTTTAGTTTTAAATACATCAAGCACTAAAAAAATAAACAGAATCGTTTGAAGTAATCGGTCGAAAACATGTTAAGAGGTTTTACAAAAGCATAAATGTCTCTTCTTCGAATTTACAGATTTCTATCTATTTTTGAGATAATCCGTCCATGGCAAACCTGTCTGCACGTTCATAGCCACGTGACCATAAAAGTTTGAAAGCCCAAATATTTTGACGGATAAAATTATACATATAGATAATTTAACATAAACATTGTAGATATAAATAAAATTTGGAGTTTAATCTGTCACGAAGTAAATGGTCTCTCTCTGTATGCATATTCTTAAACTGCAAATATTTAAACGCGACAATTCAAATATCCATGATTTAAATAAATGAAATTTGGTATGTGATCTTTTTATTAAAACTGCAAGTCTATATAAAAAATTTGGCTCAGTAAGAAGGAGAAATATTATTCTTATTTTACTAATAAATATTCTGAACCATAACAAGGTATCATATTGTATTAGTATTTAAAAAATTCGATGCGAGAATACTTGCAATAATTGAAATCATATTTTCTAGAGAACATTTAAAAGCAATATATATTATTAATATTTTTATTAACTATTTTTTGAATGAGAATAATATTTTAAAGACAAGGATATCAAATTTTTCTGGCAAGAGATAGTATTTTATTCATACTGAAAATGGTGAATGAATGATTTAAAAACGAAATCATTTCGAAAAAAAACGACGATATAAATTTTGATATCGTCGTTTATTTAGAACACAGAAATGGATAGATTTGATAAATTATCATTTACAGATAATAAGGTGGCATATTTTCAAAATTTTAGAAATGTGAAATTTATTTCATATGTTTAAATTTATGCTGAATTATTTTTTCAAACATTTTATAAAGCATGAAAAGAGGCAAATAATTTAATGAGGAGATTTTTCGTAACACATAAAATGTCATTGTTCGTTTAGTATCTGTTTATTGGTCTAAGATATATAGAAATGAATTTTATGAGAAATAATTAAAAACATTAAAAGTTTGGTCCTATCAGTTTTATTTTCAAAGAGTGAAACATTTTAAATTACTACTTCTTAGTATTTTTGCTTGCATTTAAAGAATTTCATTTTCATCATTTTTTTTAAATGTGAGAACAGGATGTTGTTTCCATTAGGGTTTTTTGAATAATTGAAGCTCAAAATCGCATAGGCAATGAGCATAAATGGCAATATTCATCAACATCTTTTAATTGCATAATTCAGCATTACTTTTTTTACCTGCTATTACTAGTGTTGCAGTATTATTATGTTCGCTTCTTTGAAAGCAGATGCGTTTTTAAAAGGTTGACCTGCTTTTACCAGTTTTGCTTTTTCAAACTGGTTTAAACTACTTAATGACTTAAATTAATTAGGACAAATAATGACTTAAAAAATAATTTTCTCACATGATAACTTGAAATTTGCGATCGTAGATTTCGTTCTTTTTTTTCTTTCTGAATTTTTTTTTTTTACATATTTTTATTTTGTCTGATTTCTTTAAAATTAACCTCCTGTGGCAATCAATTAGTTCACCCGATTATTTTTTTTAGGTTTTAAATACTTTATATGAAATGCAAATTAAAATTGCACTTTGGTATTTGTTATGACTGGTAAACGTCAAAAACATGCGACAGTTTTGAGTATTCAGCCGGCGTAGCAGAAGGAATATTCTGATTAAATGATTACTAATAATATTACTACGTGTGTGGAAAATTGTTGCTGAACCACATATGAACACAAACGCGATGAGTTGTTGTGACTTCACACATAGCCTTGATTAGAAATCCCTTCATGAAAGAAATGGACTTCATCCTTGAATATAATGAAGGTTGATAACGTAGGATTCACTTCACATTTATTTATTTATACATCAATGTGCTCACACTCTGAGGATATACTTTGGTTACAATAACAGGACCGACCAAAAAGATAGTAAATTTTACTACATCAAAAGAAATAGAAAGCGAAACTACTTGAATAGATTTTTTTTTGTATTGTTCTGTTAGAAAAAAAGTAAAAGATTTGCATGTTTGGCTGAAATTTGAAAAATAATTGTCATTTGACAATTTAGAGAGATATTCGCTGGAATTTCTGTAGATATATTGATTGAATTATTTTGCATTTAAAATAAAATTGAATTAATTTTACTTAGATACATTTTTCAAATGAAGACCAGAAAATTTTTATAACTTTTTTGATGAAAATATCATTTTTTTTAAATCTGTAGAAGCACAGAATACGTAAGTTACTAAATTCTAATTACATCTACGAGTTTATTTATATTTGAACTATGATAAAAATACTCCTTTAAACTTGCATTGCTCAGGCAATTTTGTAGAAAATGGATTTCTGTAGTAGATATACAACGACTTTACTAAAATGGGAAATTACAAAAGTTAAATGGTTAGTTTCGTAAGCCTAATTTAGATCTCATTATCTCTACAACTTTCTCTATATTGACACGATTATGAGGATATTCCTTTCAACTTTCATTGCATATCTGATTCCTTGATCCAGAAAAGGGATTTGTGGTAAATGTTTCATAAGCCAGATAATATCCGCAAGTAATTAATAAGTGGATATGTTACTCGACTATAAAACCTAACATTGCGATTTCGGTCCTATAGGTTCTCAATAACCAGGTGATCTCCACAATGGTGACCCCCGACTTTTAATAAGTAAACTTCGTACAGCTGTTGTGGCTTCCTCTACCGACAGTAAAAGTCGTCAGGAAAAATAAATAGAGCACCATCATCAACACCGCCACCATCATCAGCACCAACAACTCATATATACTCTAGTATCATTCGTCTCACTAACAACTCACTGATGGAAGAGTATATGTGGAAGCCTCATATGTCAGATAATATCCTACGTACAAAAGTCATTACTTTTGTCTATTTCTATATTATACGACTACAAACCCTAACATCGCGAGTTTAGTACTACCATTTAGCTACAGATTTATGGTATAAATATACAATGATTTCGATATAGAAGAAAATTATTTAAGTTATATAAATTGGTTTTGTAAATTTAATTAAATCCTTATTATTTCGCCAAATTAGAACCTTGAGAAAAAAATGTTTTTTTCTTCTTAAATTCAAGTCGTATGTATCATTGATTATTTTATTTTCTGGAAGATTAACTATTGGTCCATAAATAAAATAATTTCGGTATAATAAAATGTTATTGAAGGTAAATGGCAGTTTCACGCTCAAAAAGGACAATTAAAAATGGGTCATATTAAGGCTAAATTTAAGAATACAATAGACAATAGATTTCAAAATATAAACAAAGATTTCGTATCGGTTGTTTTTCGTGCAAAATATCAATCGAGACTTAACAGATGTCTGGAAATTAAGTTCAGCTGCACTTATATTATTATAGTAATATTTATCGAATGTTTTGAAAGAGATATACCTTAAGAGGTTCTTCAGCATCTGGAGTACTGATAATACTGAGCTAAATATGTTAATGAAGATAACATACAGCTGTGATTTCGATTGTAGTCATTCAACAAGTGCATTTGTACTTGAGATTACTATAAAGATAAAAATATTGAACCAAATAAACGATTGAAGAACACGTGCTCTACATCAATTGTATTGACATTGAAAAACTTAAGTTTGAAAATTGATTGGATTTAATTTATTTTTTCTTAAATAATGTAAGATTTCACATAAAACAACTATAGAAAACTCTATAGGAATAATACAGCTTTTCGCTTAGCATCACCCGTATTTGTTTACTGGATTAAATTTCTGCCTTTATTTTTCTTTCTTCTGATGTTAGTAAATATTACTTTAATGTTTAATCTTAATGCTTTATAATTGATAACAACGTGTCTCGTCTTTTTAATGGTTTTTTAGTATTATTTTTTAAAGAAGAATTACATTTGCTAACGTTCTGCTCTTTAGATTTTTATGAATTTGCACATTAAACCTCCCAATGTAAAATGGATTTAAAAAAGTGTTTTTTTAAGTAGTATAAGTTAAAAGTATTTTTTCGTTGATTTTATTATTTCAGTTTTCTTATGAATACGATAATTCGGAAACGAAACAAGTTAACACAGGATTTTATCCCCAAAAGTTATATCTGTCTCCAATTATGAACCAAATCCATCATGTCTGGATAGTTTGGCGGTTACGAGCTTACATAAATGAATTTCAATATCAGATTTTCACATCAAAATTAAAGTATGCAACATTTAAGCTAAAATCCGTCAATATTTAGACTATCAGAATTTACGTGAAATAAATCTTATTTAAGTGATATTAAAATCGAAAACCTGCATGGAATTTTGGTGCAATCTATAAAAGAAAGAATGAGTAATTTTCTCTACAATGTAATAAAACTAGACACAGAAGGAAACAGATCACGGAAATATGCAAGAAAATCGAAAGGAAGTGCTTCCTCTGATTTGATTCGGATTTGATAGCAAAAATTATAAATTTGAAAATGGTATCAAGGACAAAATTATTTTCACAAAAAATGAAAATTAATATTAAAAAAATATGGAGACTTTTAACTGTTTGTAATTTATTTCACAAATTATCAGAAACAGTAACATAAAAGAAAAGAATTAATTTTTTTGACAAAAGTAAATGCATTTCTTTCAAAGTAATCTTTTCCAACAATAATACACTTTCATAAAGGTTTTTCAATCATTAAAATATTTTTGTGAAATTCCTTTAGAATTCATATTGGATTTTCTTTTATATAATTAACGGATTCAAATGCTGGGCCCGAAGGGACAATTTCAACCATAGGAAAAGTATAAAGTCACATGATGCCATATCATGCAAACGGAAAACCATATTTGATAATTCTTTAACATACATTCAAGAATAATAATGATATCATGAAATTACAAATTGTCATGATGTAAAATTCATAAGTTATACCTGAAAAGCTTTTTCATCATCAGTTTATTGCTTATAGGAACATTTTCACTAATGCTTTTAATTGTTAAATCATAGTCATAGCTTCGATAAATATATTAATGATTATGTGAAGTGAATGGTATTTTACAACTGTAGTCATAAAACATTTTATTCCATTAAAAAAATCTTGCTTTTAAGCAGCAAGTATCTAAATATTTTTCGCAACATTTAAAATATTTTTACTACAAGAACTGATTTACACAAACGGATTTTTAATCAAAATTCTTTAAATAACATCATTTGCCATTCTGAAAAAAAAAAACGCGATTAATTAAAATCTATATATCATTAAAAACAAATTTATTTTCAGACGATAAAATAAAATAAATTTTTGACCGTAACTGGATATTTATACAAGTCATAGATTTTTTTATAAGAATCAGCAGACGATATTTATTACGTACTTGAAGTTCTGCGAATATTTTCTATCCAGTAGTAAATTTATAAGCAGTATGTAGGCATATGTAGCGAATCTTTAGAATATCAGATTAGAAATTGGAAATTTAACACATAATAGAAGAATTGTGTTGCTAATATGCCGTGTGGTATTTTTTTCCCAAAAGCATACATGTATGTTCACTCATTGCTGATTATGTTTTGATGTGAGTTTTTTTTTTTTTAATCTTTCTTTTCCTTCCACAGTTGCAGAAAATTATTTAGCCATACTTTGAATGTTCAAGAAAGAAAGGATTTTTGAAGTATGTTAAGAAACAAAACTGACCGTAAAGAATATTTATAGATATTATTTTAGAACATAGCTATAAGATTTTAGCTTTCAAAAGAAGCATTTTCTTTCAAATCCATGTTTCTATTTCTAATTTAGCGCTATTATTAAAATAATAATTCTTTTGTTTTAGATGGCGTTGTTTCAATTTTCTTTTACTTAGAGTCTCTTTTATTTTTAGAAAAGCAAAATCATCCATCTTGCTACTGCTTCTTTCGGTTTTTATTAATTTTTATTGGCAATTACTATCGGACAGTTCGAGTTAATATATCACTATATAATTATTTTTTATTTTTATTAATAAATTTACATTTTTACATCTTTATAATAACGTCCAAGATCAAAAAAACATTTAATAAATCTTATTGTTTTCTAATTCCATTTAGTATTTAGAATATATCTCTTTTTCTCGTGATCTAATATATCTAGCTTGTAAAGTGATAAAAGTTAGATATATTTATATAACTAATGTTCCATTTATTATTTGTTTGCAATAATTACTGAATATCATTGATTTGTTATTTTGTCTCTTTTTTAGATTATTAGTAAATGTGCCTTTTAATTTTTTTTCAAAGACAACTTTACCCATAATCATGAAAAAAAAATTAGAAAAAGAATATTAGTGAATGTATCGAAATAAGAGGCGACTGTGAAACAATCAATGCTTGAAAAGATTCTCTAGATATGCAAATAAAATATGAAGGTATTTGAAAAGCATGTCCTCTTTATATACAATAGTTCCTCTCGAAGGACAATTTTTATTTAAATTTTATGTGACGGATTTAGACACCAATCAAAGACCGCTGATTAAATAAATCAATATTAATAACCTCTTGAGAGAAACGAGGATCAGATCAAAGTAAACACACCTATGCAAACTCGTATGGTGAGATGTTTAATGAAATAAAGGTGAAGCTATAGTGGTATCAAAATCAGGTCTTTCCATCAATTTCGACATTCGTCTAAATGAGAATGGCAGTTTCCATGATTTATTTTACTTACTTGATATTCTGAAGATAAAACTGTGCTTGTTGTTGAGATTTAATGTTTTTCTTTTCTTTATTGATTCTAACCCTGACTTTTTTTGGTGAAATATTTGCTGTTTCTTAAAATTAAGAGTCTAAAATTCACATTCAGTAATCGAGCAAATTTTGTCTATTACAGCAGAAGCAAAACTGAAATAATTGAAAAACTCTACCTTTATCTTTTCCAACTTTAATCTTTACTTTTTAGAAAAATATTTTCTTATTGAAAAACTAAGGAACAAATGAAATAAAAAAAAATTCTATAATATGCAAAACATAGGAATTTGAAATACAATTTCCATATGCAAAATGAGGTTGCGGGGAAAAAACACAGAAATGATAAAGAAAAAAAATCGATACTTATATTCCTCGTAAATAAGAAATTAGAGAACTTTAAATTTCTTACAAACGAAGCAACAAATTTAAACAGGAAACGCAATCTCTTTCAAAATTGGATGAATTAAGTAAAGAATTTTATTTATATAACATCATACTGATACTGACATTAAGATTGCATAAATATGTAATGATATTTTAAAATTTAATTTAATCCTAATATAATTTCTCAATTTTTGGCATAATTCAGCCCATATCAAAATCACTCTAAAATATTCTCTTATTCCCTGATCGCATTCCTCTTTTTCTATTTAATTAAATCAACAAAAGCTTTGTAAAAATACTTCGTCGTCGCTTTCACGTGCTAACTAAAGGGATAGAATCTCTTTTGTAAACATATTCTTCAAAAGAACCCCTGCATTTCTCTTGTTAAGGACAACACACGTGAAAATTTCTGTCAAAGTTTGACACTTGCCAAATTTATGAGTCTCATGGTATAAAAGATCAGGGATATTTGATTTCGTGCCTTTTTGCCTTTTCTATCTTCTTTCTTTGTTCCGCTCTGCTTGTACATAATGCATGCGGTAGCAGATGGAATAAAACGGACTTAAAAATTCAGCTTATCTTCTCCCTGATTCGGCCACGACTCTACCTTCTGCTTCAAACTCAAAATTATTTTATGTTACTTTATATACTTGTGTGTGTTTTAGAATTCCAATATTTTGCAGTGTTGTATATGCTAAATTCTAAATTGTATAAAATAATAAAAATAAAAGGACGTTTTAAACAATAAGACTTTATTAATAGGCTATAAAATTATTTTATTGATAATATTCCAAAAGTAAGTTCTGGGAAGAGCATAAAAAGAACATAGCAATGTAATCAAGTAAACAATATGTAAGGAAACTGAGTAAAAAAATTAAAAATCTATAGCATTAAAATATATTGTGAATATAATGAAAGTTCCAATTTATTTAATATATAATTTTTAGCACTTCATGTCCTTAGAATTTGTTTTGATCCAAGACTTTTTCAAAAAAAAATTATTGTCACTATTTAACATATTAATAAATAATAAACTGTAATTGCCCCTTTATTCAATACAACTAAATTTATGGACAATTAAATAGATTCATTAGATATATTTATAACGAAAAGAATTTATCTGAAATGAATGAAACTAAGAATTTTGTGTCAGTTTAAGGATGAAACTTAAAATTATGATCTGAAGTAATATTCGTTTTTAACCGAGTTGGTATTTAATGAAAGAATGTTCATAATATTTTTTTCAAAACCCAAAATTTTTGATCTTAAGATTCAAACAAATTTTTTTAAATTCAATACAATATAAAAATTTCATAAATATAATAACGAATTACTTCAAAAAAATAATAATGAAACTTAAGTAAATTTTTTAATCAAATTCAGTATTTCATTCAAAAATCAATACCAATATACTGACACTTATAGATTATGTCATGTATTAAACATTGACAATGTACGTGAACTAAAATAAACCATCGTATGACAGAATGATCTGGAAATTATTTTGAGATCAAAGAAGAAAAACACAAATCTTGAATGCTTATTTCCTCCTGATAATTTTTTTAGAGCTCTGATATCAGAAATTACGAAACAGAAAATTTTCCTGTTTGTTTTACCAGTTATCTAAAGATATGTCATCGCCACAGACTACGATGATAAAATTTTGTATCGGCACAGCTGAAAATAAAACAAGAATCACCATGGGAATTATTTGCTCGAAATTGCAATCCATCACGAACAATTCTCTTTTATCTTTAACACTTTATGCTTATTTCTTAGTCCTGTCAATTTCTTTTCAGTTCGGCTTTGCCTTCACATTATTCTTTATTTTTATTCTTTGTTTTTTTTCCCCTTTCCTGCTATTCAAAGTTCTGTGTTCTCATTCGCAAATCCTTCCATGAAAGTTAAATGATAAAAATTGGATTCTGAATTTCCATCATATTTAAAATTAATATGAAGACAATTTTATTTACATTCTTGACTTTCTTCTATATAGCGTATAAGGTATATTCATTGTCAAAAAAATGCGAATTCGAAATTTTAACGAATCTCCCCGAACCCTGAGATAAAAAAATACAATTTTGGAAAAATGTCCGTTTTTACATGACAAAAATGCTTTGAGTTAGACAGTTGAAATTTAATATAGGATCTTAATGAGAAATTTACAGATTCCTATCAAATTTTGAGTAAAATTCGTTCAGAATAAGTCTGTCTGTTTAATTGTTTGAATGTAAATTTACACGATAATATCAGATTGATAAAAGCTAGACAGATAAGATTTGGAATAGAGATGTAACACTTACAATGTAGACTTATATTAAAGTGTGAGACAAAGCAAAGAACCGGTTGACTGCCTGTGAACCTGTCTACCAGTTAGTACTTTAAGAAACATGTCAACGCGATAATTCAAAAACTTGATGATTTGAATATATCAAATTAGGTATGTGGTTTTGTGACTACGAGTGCAGTTTCATCCTATATCTTCGCTTCAATCAAATAAGAAAAACGTGTCTAAAGCATAATTTCGATTTTCGGATGCTATTAATGCATGACAGGGATTAATCTCCAAATACCTCGCCAAGGATGACACGATAAATTCGGCAAAAATGTCAAATTCACGCTTAAAGTTAATCTTTCGAAACTATTAGACGTCAATTTCATGCAAGGCTGTCTCTGACACAAAAAGCTTATTTTGAAACATGCAGGAAAATTGTAGGAACAGCATTCCTTTTGGTTTTAGAATGCTGCATGAAAGTTTAAGTTATTATTCAAACTTTAAATTTATGGTACATAGAGTTTGAAGACTTACATTAACACTGTGAAACAAGATGAAATATATCCATTATAATAAGAAAGGGAAATATATTTTTAGGCTAAAAGAAGTCGCAGATAAAAAAAATTATTAAAAAAAAAATTCTAGTATAGATAGATAGCTCTATTTAATCTTCATACCTGCTTGTAAATTAATACAGAAACTACCAAATCCAGAAGCATGGATATATTAATACTATTCTTACGAAAATTTAAATATTCTACTGCGCGCTACTTGCAAAACAAGATCCGATTATTATAAATTCGCAAAGCTGATTAGCATTAGTGGATTTAAAACAACGTGACGCAGCAATTTGCTGGGAGATACTGTAGTTAAATAATTTAACACCAGATGGCAATACAGACATTGAGAAAAACTATATTTGAGGAATGGTTCACAGTGTAATTTCTTTGAAAGGATAAAAAAGGCGACAATTCAGTGTACGTATATTTTCCACAAGGGCGCTTTAATTTTATCCAATTTCTTTTTCTGGAGAAGCGAAACTCATAATTAGAGAATTAAAAACTGCAATTATACAGCATATCTAGCTGCATAATATACAGCTAAATATTGTTTCTTTTCAATTTCTCATACACGAACTAGACAAAGTCTTGTAATCATCAAAAAAATGGGATTACAAATTTTTGACGAATCTCGTCGTTTCAAACCTCTGTAAGTATATTTTTGGAAAATATCCGCATTGTCACTATGATAAAAATAACTCAAAAACACTTTGAACCAGATGGATAAAATATAGCGTCTGGGTTTTACACTTCATTTGCAGATTTATTTCAAGCAAGCTTTTGGTGACCAATTTGTCCGCCTCCATTATTGGGTTTTAAGCTGCTAATTATTAATATGGAATGTATTTTTTAGATAAAATGTTCTCTTGTAATTTGATAGGACTAAAACATATGAATTCAATTAAAATATTTTTTTTATTAAAAACTGAATATATTACGAAATAAATATGGAAGATGAAAACTCTACTGCTGTTTTAATGATTGGCAAAAGCCCGTGTTTGAATGTTTTAATAAAGAGGTTTCCGAATTCCATCATAGCATTAAAAAACATGTTTCAGATAGTGCACGGTTTGGGATTAAGATTATGATCAAAGCTAAATGAAAAATTGTAGGAAAATTGTTTATTAATTAAAATTGCTATTTAATTAAAACGGTTATTTTTTTAGTCTTAATACAAAAAGTATTTTCATACTTTAGTTGGTCACCAACGAAAAATTGCCAAAAAAATTTGGCGGGATTATATATTATTTGGCAATTTTTCGCTTTAAAATCATTGTAAGAAATTTGGCGGAATTCTACATTATTTTGCGATTTTCCGCTGTTAACTGAAACCCGGCCAACATTTTCAAAAGATAATTGTTTAAAAAGATATGAGTATCAAATTTCGTAAGCCAGTCATAATGATTATGGCTAGATTTAAGATTCATGCACGGGTACCCAAACGGAAATATTTTGGAGAAATTGCTCTACAAATATAATCGTGATAATTTTTTTGCTATAATTTTAAAAACCATTTATAATAATTTCTGGTTTAAACTTAGGTTTGCATACTTTTAGAGATTTTTTTTGGACAAATAGCACAATTTCGATGGCCTTGGTGAGAAATCGTACATTAATCTGAAGTCCTGCCATGATTACTCATCTGGCTGCGGTTAAGTAT
>JAOUZG010051192.1:311365-397688 GCA_026289955.1 Argiope argentata
GGGGGGGATATTATTTATCTTGGCGAAAAAATGAAGCGATAAAAATATTGCTCTTTCGTCCTCTTGCTTTAGCCGCAGTTGCTCGTATCTTTATATTTGCTTAGCTTATTTCCTTTACATTTTATTAATATTTTCTTTGGTTAACATTAACTGCATTTCATTATTTAATAATTTTTGTCTCTTGAATTTTGAGATCCTTTAAAATACGTTTTCGATTTAAGAATGGAGAGGCTTGTGTTCTCGCCTTCCTGTTATTTTAATACCTTTCCTTAGATAGATTACAAGAATCTAAAAATTTATGCACGTTAATGGGAGTTAGAAAGATTAAAATATTTAACGACTTTTCATCTACTCAGGTGCACTGATTGCGATAGTAAAACGGAGACAGATAAGTGCTTTTAAACGACATTGATGGGCTTTGAATAGAAAGGTATAGGATAATAGGAATGAAGAATTTTTAACACCGAAAAGATAAGATGAATACAGAAATTTATGGATCCTTTATTGCTACACAGCTCATGACAGCTAATATACATTGAAAAGAAAAGCTCATTTATCATTCTATTATTTGATTTGACAATTCGTGGGAAAATTTTTTCTTTCAAATAATTAAATTTCTTTTTTCAAGTCGAGGGAAATGAATAAATGGTCATCTGGAATACAAAAACTAACTTTTACAACGCTTTTATTAGAATAATGTTAAGTTATGTTGGACTTTTTTTAGTTCAGTTCCGAGACATCTGACACACGCTTAAGGGAACACTTGAATTATTTTCAAATGTAGAACACTTTTACGTATAAATGCGGATTTAATTGTGTTGTAGAAAGCTTGTACATATTGAAAATAAGTTTATTTTTTCAAAAAATAAAAAATGATAAGATGGTAATTGTTGATTTTGAGTTTCGGAAAATAGTATGTATATCAAAAATAAATAAATTAATTAATTAATTTTAAAAATTTTGGAGAGGTTTTAAGCATATTTAATGGATAATTTACTTTATAACAGAATAAAAGCAACCTTTTATAAAAATTATGAAATAATTACGAATTATTCAGTTTTTATATTTCATTTACTCTGTTCTTTCTGTACTATTTTGTATTATTAATATATATATATATATATATAGGAATAAAATATATATTCAAAATTCCAAGTACGCAAATGATTTTCAGCCCAGTGAATTTTTTCGAATTTGCTTTCGAAAATTAAAGACAATCTATCGAATACCGCCAATTAGGCGCTAAACGTGCAAACGCAAGAAATTTGAATGAATTTCAATCTCTGCGAAATGGACTCTTCCTACAGGAAGCTGTTTCTATAACGCCCGCCTTAAGCATAGACGATTGTCGGCCAGAGATCTTGTCATGGACAGACTATACACTCATCACAGCAGCTTGCACAGCCCCTTTATAAAGAGGGCAAATTCACATACTTTACAGATGTGCACAGAAGAACAACCATGCCCGAATCGGGATTAGAGCCCGGGGCGACCAGCTCTTGGTACCCCCCATGTCAAAACAATGGCTTATAAAATGCAATGAAGTAAAGATATTGGTTTGGTTTCCAAGACAGCAATCAAGCACAAAGTTATAAATTTCGTTCAAAAATTCTGAAACATGTATAAATATTAAGAAACTTTAAGCGAGTATATGATCGAAAAATAAGTTATTTCATTTTTTTCACACTAGTATAAGAACTATTTTTATGAGATAATATGAAGCGACATTTCTGAGAATAGATTTTATGATTCTAATCAAATTTAAATTAATCAAAACTTAAGAAATTAAAACGGTATAGAGAGATCAAGTTAAAATTTAGAAAATTATTATTAGAAACCACTCTTACATTTGATAGGCCAGAACCACAGAATGTAGTCACTCTTAGTATTTGAAACATTTTAAATATCCTAGCAACATATCTATATCAATTTACGAAAAAAATCCGTTAATTTTTTTTAATTATATTGAAACTTATTGCAAATACTAAAATGCACTACATATCTAGAAAGAGTTCTTGCTAGATATTTTCTAGTGCTAATTTAAAGTAAGAAAACTTGAAAAAAATGTGGATTATCAGATACCTTTTTTTAAAAAAAATTGTGTGTGTTATTAAGTTTAAAATTTTGTTTACCGTGAGTTAGCATATACTTATTTACCAAAGGGATCAAAATGACCCCTTTCGTAAATAATTACAAAAATTATAAATTGATCTATCTATTTTGAAGTTAAGTAGAATTTTTTAGTTTTATTTTTTCAATATATGTTTTGATATGTGATGTGATGAAAAGTAGTTCCTTTATGTTTATTTACAAAAAAAAGGTATTTATTTTTTAAAACATGCCTGCATGACCATCTATTCTTCTACCAAAACGTCTTCTAACAATCTATAATAGCTTCTTCCTAACTGACTTCCGGCTTCGTCTTACTTCCTATATGCACACATTTTGCTAACACATATTTATTTCTATTTTTATACCTTATCTATCTTTAGTAAGCCCTTACATATTTAAATATAAATGTATGTATTCTCAACAATGTTTATTCGAATGGTCGAAATGACTCCTTCGGTAAAAATAGGTATACCATATACATTTCTCCCCCCCCCAAAGAAAAACCCCCAGAAATTTTTGATGCATATTTCATTGTATCATGTCAGAACACAAATTTTTTGAACAGCCAATCATTGAAAACGTTTTACTTAATTAAACAATCTAATATAATTTTAAAAAGATTTTTTATTAAAGTTTGCAGAAAACATCTCAACAAAAGGTGGTAGATTTTGCAAAAAAAAAAAAAAAAAAAAAATGGAATAATCAAAGAATTTAAACTATTTTTCTAAAAAAAGACTTTTGCTTCACGTTTGAAGATAGCTTTCATAAAGTTGAAAAAGATGAAAAAAATCATCTCAACAAAAAGTGGCAAATTGAAGATTAAAAATAACTTTATTTCTAAATTGCAGCCATTTAACAATATTTTTAAGCCTTTTAAGGCCTATTTTTGAGAAAGTTGAAATTTGAAATTTCAACTCCTTGCTCACACATTTTTACTGACACCCAAAACCTCATCTCAATGAACCCACAGTGAAGCACCACGCGCTCGTGCAAGTTAGATTATATTTTTATTCATTCTAATTGTTTCATTGAATTAGTAACCTTTAGTATTGAAAACGATCAAAATTTTTTGTCTTGCTTTAAATGTTAAAAAAAAAATATCACATTTCCTATTTATTTCATTCCATATAATCGCGTGCTCAAAATGACATTTTTTAAGGTTTTATTTGCTGCAGTCATTAACTTATTTTTTTTTAATCAGAGCTTTTGTAACTCGTCATTAAAAGCTGATTTTTTGAGATGCTCGTGGAGATAATAAAATTTCAATTAATTGCCCACACATTTTGGTCGACGATAAAAACCTCTTCCCCCAAACATCATGTTCTGGCATGATAAAAAAAGGTAATTTTTGCGATTATATATCTTTTAAATGTAAGTAAAAATTAATTAAAATGTTATCATAAAATACAGTAATATTTTTTTGGAGAAAATAAACTGAAATTTTTTTCAGAGGGGTCAAAATGACCCTTTGGTAAAACTCATGTTAAGAAAAGAAGTGAAATCATTAAAAGCATCGTTTTTTTTTTTTTTTGCAAAGGTAATTATTAAAATAAAACATTTAATAAAATTAAAATTTTAAAAATCAGATTTATTAAAATTTATTGGTTTCTTTAATTTAAATATTTTTAATGAAACGTGAGCTGTCATTTTTAAATTAAATCGTTTTGCTGTTTTGTTTGTAAATTTATTTCAAGAAATATTATCTTTAAAGTAAAAAAAAAACTTCATTAACTTCTTAATGAATATGATACAGCAAAAAACTATTTTTTATTATTCTAAAGTTTAATTAATGTATTCATTATTTCCTTAATTAAACATTCAAGGCTTTTAAGTTGAATTTTTTTTATCATGCTTCTTGTTTTCAGCTGAAATTTTCCGGGTTAAGCACAAACTAGATATACATTGATTGTTATATTTTTTTCTCTGCTTCCTTTAGTAATTTCGAATCAAGACGATTATCTGCGATTTTTTTATGTATACAAAAAATTTGATATTTTATTTCGTTTTATTCCAATAATCTAATTTTGATTTCATTTTAAGAATATTAGTATGCAAAGTGCAGAAATTATTTTCTTTTATGAAATTTGTAGGATGATTCTGTGAATGTTTACATAAAACATTACTTGTTATCACGATTAATATGAATTTTTTCATGTTTCTTAGAAGCAGAGAAATGATAGTAAAGTTGTTTAACTCCCAAAAGATTTCCTTATCCTTTTAGATTCTTTTTTTCCGCAATTAAAATCATAATAATTATTTCAGAAAGGGGAAGATAATTCTAGCATCTATCCGATATGACTTGTTGAATATTTTATGCCTCTAATCGAATAAGCCTTTTCTTGCTGTAGCCTCGTGTAATCCCAAAGGTCTACGAACAATCGGATGCTTTGAGCAAACCTTTATTTGACATTGAGAAAGCCTTTATTTGACATTGCAACAACTGCAAATAAAGGGTTTTAATTCCCCATGCTTTCAGCATAATTGTAGAAGCAGGACTAGGGAAAGTAGGGAAAGTAAGTAAGAGAGCAGGACAACAACTATCTACTAGTAATTGTCAAGTACTGATCAAATTTCACTGCCAACTATTTTCTTATTTTATATGAGATTTTTAAAGTTACTCTACAGAAATGAAGTGGCCTACTGCCGTTGTTATTTTCATATACTTATTGCCACAAGTGTTATTTGCAGTAAGTGTTTAGAACTACCTTTATTTTAATTTTTTTTGTCGTATAAGAAATATTTTAAGCCCTATTTATAACTAGTTCGCATTTTGTGACTATTTCGTTCACTAAAGTTAACGGTTGTTAAAAATTTCAATTAATTTTGTTTTCTAACTTGATTTTAATAGGTTGCTTCCTCGACAATATTTCCAGTTTCAAATTTCGATTTTTCAGTGTTTCATTGTTAAAAAATATATGTTTAAATTTATATTTCATATAACTCATACTCATTTATGGATCATATCCATTCCAGTTTTCAATGTGACTATTCTATCTACTTCAACTGAGCTTATAACTTAATTTTCAATGTTTTAAAAATATTTTTAAACAAATGATTTTTTACATCATACTGATTTAAAAAAAATGATTTTGATTTATATCTCTTTTTACAAAAAAATGTGGTTTTTTTTTCAATTAAAATAAGCGTTTACCCCTTAACTGGCATATTTTAGTTTCATAGATGTTTTTTTAAATCTTTTTAATGTAAATATTCAAAAATATGACTATTTTCTATCATCTTTCAAAAAATAAAAACCGAAGAAAGTCACACACATGAATGAAAATGCAATAGAGAAAAAATTAGTAGTAATTAGTTTGTTGTTTGTCCTGTAAAAAATTAGGCATGAATAATTAAACATAAAACATTATATTAAAATTTTTTCCTGGACTGTGTTCAAGATATTTTATTTTAAAGTTACCGGCATACCATTTATTGATCATAAATTTCATTGGGTTAAGTGATACACTGGTTATCTGAAATTGTTGCTCTAAATTTTCCCCCAAAATAGTTCACCTGACATCAAATAATGTTAAGATATCTGACGAAGACAATTTTAAAAACTATTGATGCCTATATAATTTGTTATACCTTTATTTATTATTATTTTTTGAATTTTAGGCCCTACCCAAGGAAGAAGGTGAATGTGTAATGTACAAAGTTAGCACATCCCTCAAATATGTTCCAAGAGTTTACAGAGGGCCACCAAAGCCACTACAAAAAGATATCTTTCTAGAGGGAAACATTACTACCCTTCAACTTCTTGAGAAGGCATGCCCAGAATTTTCTTATGGTAAGCTGAATGTTAAATCAAACTCAATATTCACCTCATAAATAGTAACTTTAACTTTCTTTGTTAGGTTTTATGAGCTCTCCTTAAAATTCTCTTATTACCCTACAAAAGCAAAAGGCTCGACAGCATTGTTACGATATTTACACGATTTTAGACGGCATTCGGAATGTCAAATCGAAAAACATCATGGTGATATCGTAAAATATCTTGTGCTACTTGGGAATCAATTTCTTAAGGTTATGCTGAAAATCGACATGTTATGTTGTCTAATTTGAAATCTAATCATCAAATTTATGAATGCAGTGATATTAATACAATTAAAATTAAAAATTAAGAAATACATTCTTCATTAGTTCATATGAATTACTCACATTTATACTTTTAAGAATAGGAAAAATGGTTGAATCATTCACCCAACCCCTAAAGTTGCCTCGATTTCGCTCATTTTCCCCTTCATATAAAAGCTAATGGCCTTTATATGTACAGTCAAAGGTGAACTGTCTTTCGCCACGATTCATTTTTGAGATGAATAGAAAAAAATTCTTTTGTTGTTCATTCTCTATGCGGATGATGTCAGATACAACCATTGGATAAATATTAAAAAATTATATTCATATGAATGAAGCTTAAATATGTAATTAAAAGGCTATCTATTTTCTATAACCTCCCATTTTCAGGAGAAATTTAAAAATACAAAACTTCTTTGTAAATGCTCAGTAAAGGAAATACAGCGTCAGAGTTTGTTAACTAAGTTACTATGATATAAACTCATGACTCTAATCAATGTAAGAGTCATGAGCCCATGTTTATTTTTACTTGGTTTCACTGCAAATCGCATTTCAGTTTAGGGTGATCGAATACTTGCGTAACGGCTTCACAATTTGAATTTGGTAGTCTAGAGATCTAATTCCACCAAAGATTCACTCTATACGTGGGCCTGGTTTGTTGCATATCCTTCAAGTTTAAATGTTATTTAGGGCAGCTTAGAGTAAGAGATTAAAGAGAAAAGTACATTTTATATGAAGTATCCTAAAATAACTTTTGAGTAGCTTCAAAATTAGAGGTTAATTGAGTTAAATCATTATAATTAAAATTGAAATTTTGCATCAGCTTCAAATAAAATAACAAGTATTACTTGATCCCAGGTGATTTTATACGAAATGAATTGTATTATATTCTAAAAAAATTGATAAGTTAAAAAATACCAATAACCCAAAAGAAAAAATAGTATACTATATACGAGATCACAGCTATTTATATTGGTTTAATTATAAAATAATTATCTAATGCTTTAATTATTAACTTTTTTAATGCTGCTTCTAAAGTAAATAATCAAATCTATCAATCTCCAATTTTTTTGTCACAAAAAAGCATGTGAGCCGAAAACTTTTCTACCATTAGTATAACATGAAGATTTAAATTTCAAAAGTCATTAGAAATATTTGGAACACTGCATTAGGCTTCAACATTCATTGTTGCAGCAGTTAATGAATTATAGTAATAGTTCATTCAGATACGAGGATGAGAAACTTCCGGCATGGTGGCTGGTTCTCGCTGAGTATGTACAAAATTAGTGAGAATTGGCTATCTCCTATAGAAGACAGGACGTGCTTCCCATGAGGTGAGTTGTACCGGGGTCGGTAATGATTCTTGGGACTCAACCTTATTCAACCTTAACCAACCAGTGTTGCTGCTCCGGTTAATCAGACAAATCCGCATGCCTTAGTAGTGGGTCGGAATGGCCAATTAGGGTTTTCGGCAATTAGAATAATTTCCTCAGGTGCTACTTCAGATGCTCTGTAATTTTTTTTTCGTCGAATTAAAGATGCCTGAATTATCTGTTATTATAAATGCTATAATTGTTGACTTCTACAGGTAGACTTGACTGCTTGGAGTTAGAATCGCCATTATGCCATTGAATTATTTTAATATTTTTTCCTCATCCACCACAATGACTTCAGATTTTATAAACTAATTTTTATCAATTTTTTAAAATAATATAACAAATTAACCGCCGTAATAATTATAGTGCTTATTATTAATTAACATAATAAATAATATAAAATAATTGATCGGGAAATAATGCCGACAATATTGCTCTAATAAAATTCATGTAAAATTAACTGACTTAATAAATGAAGAAAATATACATTTTTTTTGCCATAGGTAGTGATCCTCATGTGTGCTGCAGTACCGATCAATTGCGCGACACACAAGAGCAGTTTGATATGCTCGATGCTCTAGGATTTAGTCGCTGTCCTTCATGTCTCCATAATTTTCGACAACTCATCTGTTTTGTGTCATGTTCACCCTGGCAAAGCCGATTCATGAACGTCACTAGGTCTGAGTGGTTTGATGTTGGAAATTTTAGAGAAAACGTCGTTTCCGAAGTAGAAGTACAACTATCAGAATTGTAAGCTTATTATTCAGTTCCCACTATTTGTTCACATAAGATTATTCATAATAAAAACTTTAGTTTTATGTCTAATACATATTGAAATATCAAATTAATTTCTTCTATTATTTTCGCCAAATAGTATTAAAGAATCCGATCAAGATTTTTATGAATTGCTTCTGCTTTTGCTTTCCCTGAAATTCGTTTATACTTGGGATCGTTTTTGAAAGACAGTTTCATAAGAGCTTGAATTACATTAATTGGACTTCAACATTTGTCCTAAACTTTGAATAATTAAATAATTTTGTTTGAAATTGCTCTCAAATATTCATAGAGCTATCCAAAATCATATATACAGAATGAAGAAACGTTATGTAGCACCTCAATTATGTAATAAAGAAAAGAAGTTAACTGACTTTATGGCTGTTATAGAAGAAGATGATTGTGAAGAAACTAATTGACTTGATCATGCACTAATATGTATAAAAAACATACCATTTTAGATGAAATAAGGTTTACTTTTAGGTTCCAGCTTTGGAACTCTTGCCTTTGACCATCACAGGAAGATTTTGGGGGGAGAAAAATCCATTAGTGTGTTTAGTGGCTTTAATATGAAATTTTATTCATTTTCTCCCCTTCTTCTGTAGGAGGAATCTATTTTAAATCCTTTATTAACGTTCTAGTTTGCATCTTAAATTGGTGTACGTCACTGCATTCTACAAAGTTTCACTCATTTTCAGATCCAATTCCCACTTTTTATTTAATTAACACATGCTCAGCAAAATAACTTATAAATTTCTTCTCCGTGTCTACTACTCCATGAAGAAGGGGGTAAAAGTCCTTAACGCCGATGGTAATTTTTTAACGACGTCCAAGATTCCGTTTCCCGAGTCCATCCACCCTGATTTTAAGGTTTTATGAGATATCTTAATCGAATTTAAACTCTAATTAATTTCCTTATTTTAAATTTAATTTAACTTCTATTATTGTCATTTTAAAATGTTTTCTCATTTCCTGATCTAATTACCTTTTTTTATTTAATTAATTCAGCAGAAGCTCTGTTGAAAACGCTTAAATCAGTTGTTCTTACATCCCGAGTGAAGGGTTAAAAATTGTCAAGCTGGGCGAATTCTTTTGAAAGCAACCTATATCCCCTTACTTAAATCAACACGTGTAAAAAATCATAATCTCGACGTATATAATCATGGATAAACATTTCACTCTTGTGTTATGATGTAGATTGACGTACCGTGTCGTTACTTGATTGAACATAGATTGCATCTCCCGGGATGTAGTGGAGCAGTGCTTTAGGGCTATATATATATATATATATATATATATATATATATATATATATATATATATATATATATATATATATATATAGGGAAAATACTTTTTATAGAGCTTATAAAATCAGATTTCGATGGGGATTTCCATGACACACGTAGAAGAGGCAAGGGAAACACAGGGATCTTTTTAAAGGTATATTGTTTAGGTCAGCAATTTTCATCTCACACACGGAGTGTGGGGAAATTGCCGGTGTTTAGGTGTTTCAGCAATTTTAAAAAGTTTCTGTTGAATTAATTAACTAAAGCGAGTGGAATGGATCAGGAAATAAGAGAATATTTTTAAAACTATGGGCTAAACAAAGATAGGGCTTTGGAAATTAACTAGAATTAAAATTTAGGGTTTAAAATATCATTATATATATATATATATATATATATATATATAAGAATTAGTCCTTGAGTTAGTTTTTACAATAAAAAGAAAATAATCAATAAATGACATTGCTTTTTATTCTTTTATTTAGATATGCGTACGCACTTTATGAATCTTGCAAAGGAATGCAAGGTCTGATTCCTGGAACTAAACTGTTAGACTTTGTGTGCGGCTCCTGGGGTAGTTCTCAGTGCAGTCCTGAGCGATGGTTGGAGTTCATGGGATCCACAGTCGCCGAAGGAGCTCACTCTCCTTTCAAATTTAGATACGTACTTCATGTTGAAGAGGAAATAGAAGTTAATGGTCAAACGTTTTTTCCTATAAAAGCGCCTCATTTCAAGTTAGTATTGCAAGATGTTTGAGTCGTTCGTAGCATGTAATCAATTACTTAAAAATTGTGTTTTAACGTAATATTCTTGTCATCCTCAAAACATTATATTAGTTCAACATTTGATCATATATTATTCAGACTTCAGCGTTGGAATGCAGAATGTACAAATATAAAATTAATATAACATCAAATGGCATCAAAATTCATGAGAGAAAATACTAATATTGACTATAATTTAAATAGTAAATTCCACACTTCTTTAACAAATCGTTCTTATGAAATTCGACTTCATTCAACACATTAATTTTAAAAAAATTCTTTAAAAAATAATAAAGAATCCCTCATAAGTAATTAAGACTTTTCGAATATTAAACAATATTTATCTAATTTTTTATTAATCCAATTATGTTCACTACCATTTTATACAATTCGCTGTCATCAAATCTTGTATTGTTATGAAAACTCGTTTTTGCGAGTGTTTTAGTTTGTTGTATTGTGTGAATTAGTTGCATAAGAAACTCTAAATAGAAAGCTGTCTAGTTATCTTAATGTTGCTATAAATTTGTTATATTACTTCCCTGAGCAATTAATTCTTGCACATTCCCCAGAACAAAAGAGCTTTATCAGGTCTATGAAATTTTGCACCCTGAAATAGCCCAATACTAATAATAATAGATTATCATAAGATTCTGCCTTGAGAGGCCGAGACAACCAAGACTGTGATCAAGTGGCAAGAATGCGATCATCCATTGATTTAAGTGTATGTGTGTGTGTGCCTCTTCCGTCAAACACTTGGAGCAGACTTCAAAGCTTTTCGAATCCTCAAAATATACCATATTCCTAAAGTCTCCACGAAAAATGCGAATAAAAGTAATCTGCTGTTCCTGTTACTAATGGCACTTGCTATGGACAAGCGTTCTGATGTCATCAGAGATTTTAAGCCGACTGAGCGTCTCTTGTTTTTCAGTAGTTCCAACTAGGGCTAAGAGTACGACTTAGCCTACTTCTTGCCTCACATTCGCTTGCACTACCTCTTTTTACAAGGTGGCACATTCACACATTTCACAGATAGATCAGATGAAGAACAACCATAGTCGAAACGGGACTTGAACTCAAAACGATTATATCACGGGGAAGAAGCGCTACTCCTAAGCCAGGACGGCGACTAGAGTAATATGACCCTACATACTACAATCAAAAGTCTGAGAGGCCCTATACGACTGTTCTAAAAACAATGATGCTCTGGAGATAAAGACAGGGGTTTTTGTTTTGGCTTTTATCTACCGAGGAAATTTCTATATAGGTAAGATTTTCAGTAGCCATAGAGGCATCACCAGCTCTCGCTAAGCCAGGAGGTTCGCAATCTCGTTATTCTCGATGATGACATGATAGGCTATTCATTGTAGGTAGATCTGATGAGAAGAGTTTCAGCACATTCACTCTCACATTATCTCGCTAAATGTGGATTAGAGCCTATCTGACATGATCCAAATTTCTTTTCTATGTGTTCAGCGATTCTAATAGTTATAAGTTAGCTCTAGGGTTTTAAAACATTTAATATTTATATTCAACCGAATTTCAGTTTTCAGTTCTTCATATTGTTTATTATATTGTTTTCATTTTCCAGATGTTCCGAAGCTCCTGACCCAGATTCAAAAGCTTGCAGCTGCTATGATTGTGAAGAATCATGCACAGCCAAAGCTTTGGAGCCTCCCGTTTTTCCCAATGACCCAGAACCATTTAAAATTTTTGAAGTAGATGGTGCTGTTTTCTTTTCAGTACTAGGCTTTGTTATGTACTTCATAATCATCGCTGCGATATTTTGCTACATTAGAAAGCACGATTCTACAAGTAAGTAACCCAAAAATATTAATGGGAAAAAATTGGATCGATATCATATTCTTCGTAATAAATAAATATTTTAAATCAGGAAATACTTTGGCTTTTAAATTTTAAAGATATCATAAGATTTTAATGAAAAAATAATTATGTAGAAAAAATAATTTTATAAAAAAATAATTAAGTAGAAAAAATAAATTTTATGGAAAAATTAATTATGGAGATAAAATAAATGTTAAGAAAAAATAATTGCGTAGAAAAAAATAAATTATGTAGTTTTATAAGCACTCCAGATATATTCCCCCTTCCCTCCAATTTAAGTAATATATTTTATATTCTAAAAGGTAAACAATGTTTCAGAGATTGTAGAAAATAAAATAATTTTGGAATTATCAATAAACTTAAGCTAATTTAAAGAAACATTTTGTATTTCGATAAAAGTATGATTATATGAAGAAGTTCATCCATATTCTTATTCTTATAATAATTTTAAGCAGTTGAATATATTAATCCTTTTTCATGAATGAAAATTTTCATACATAAAATACTATAATAATCTAAATATCTGTTTTGAGTTCGTATAGAATTTTTAGCTATATACTAACTCCTTTATACAATTTTTTACTACTTGTAATCTTAAATACTGGAAATGGAGAAAGGTTATGCATATGTGCTTATTTGTCTATCTTTATGAGAATATGGTAACCCACGAAAAATTGACCAAGGTGCATGGAATTAATAAATATGATTTTGACTCCAAAATCTATATTTATAAGAGACATTGGGATGCATCCATAAACTTAAGAACTATATGAAAACCATAACTCACAATTACGAAGAGCTATTTAAATATGTGTGTTCCTTGAGTAAATCTAAATATACCTATTGTATCTTGGACAAAATGTGTCAATGGAAAAAACTCTTTTTCAAATATTGGCACCCTATCCTATTCACAATACAATGAAGTTCAACATAAATCCTGCAAAGCTATATGAATATACAAGAAAATTCAATTATCAGCTCTATATTCTGTGATATTTTTATTTTACAAGGGAGGTTTTTTAAATCTGCATAAATAAGGAAATCAAAGACAAAATAATAATTATAATTAAACAAATATTTTGGTGCTAAAAATTTTAACTAATCTTTTTTTAAACTATACGCATACAATCTCGATTATTTCATGCTTATTAAAGGACTTCCAGCATCAAAACAAAAATTTAGAAAGTGAATTCTTTTCTCGATTAAGTATTATGTTATTTATTGAAGACAATTGTACAATAGAGAATAATGAAATGGCTGATCAATGTGAACAAAGTCTTCAGTAGAATCGAACTGCTAGCTCAGATCAAAAGACAAGATTATAATGGAATTAACAATTTAGAAAATGCATTATAAGTGAAATAGCGACTATTATACTCAAAAACTACAATGGAAGATAAGAATATTACTGTAAATCTGGCATGGAACCACCTGTAATATATATAGCTAATAGAAAAATTCGACAACCGATGCTTTATAATTCATCTCGGTCACTAAATTAGTATCCCAAAATGGAAAAATTATTTTTACGATATCTTTTGAATTTGTAAGACATTCAGAATGTTGAATGATATCTTGTGCCGAAAGAGTACTGATTCTTACATTTTAGCATAAACAAGCGTTTGAGGTTATTTTTGAAGCTTATTAGAAAATTCATCTCTCTAGTTTCAAAAATGTAATTCCGATTAACAAATTATTGCTGAAAGAAGTTTTATTCCTATAGTATTCAAGATCAACTAAAGAACCAGATTACTTTTAATGTTAATAAACAGCCTGTTTTTTAAAAATATTATTAAATTTAATTCATGAAGCAATGTATGCTAGATTGAATAGCGATAGAACAATTTCTGCATTTGATCCGATTATGCTATCTTTATAAAAGATTATTGATTTATTTGTTATACTTTTATTAAATTTAATTTTAGAAATCATAGATGATGAAAGAATTTTATGCATTATAATATTTTATATAAAAGTAATTTCGAAATCAAAGATACGATTAGGTATGAAAGCAGAGTCATTTTGAAGATTGTAGGTTCTGGTATTTTGCACGAAATAAAGTAAAATGGAACCCTCTAATACTTCTATTACAAATTCAATTTTGAAAGTTGATTCGAATAGAGTTTTAAATACGATATGCTTATTTATTTGCTCTATATTTATAATTATAAGTAAACTGGTTAAGTTTTTAGATTGATTTTGATTTATTATTTTTATATTTAGGAGAAGAGCTCAATTCTCATTTTGTTCTCACCAGTTTAAACTTAGGTTCTTTGGAAGAAATTGATCCCCTCAGATCGAAAAGTATGGCATTTGGCTTTTTTTTTAAATTTTAATTATCGTTTATTTGAATTAGAATTATGCTTTAAATACCATAGATGATATCAATTTTTTTGTTATTCAGATTTAACTGTTTTGTTATACTTCTAATAATTTTATTATATACATGATAACTGTCAGCCTTATATAGTTATTAAATATATAAATTTATTTTATTTTACCAAGTACCATATTATGACATAAAATGCATTTCATAATCACTAAATTGCATACATTACAGATACAGTATTCTACAATGTCTAATTATATTCCCGAAACAGTTTACCATCTCACCTGATGCAATTAACTGCTATTATTTGGCATTTTAACTATTCATTGCAAACTAGATTTTAACCTTTTCTTAAACCTGAGAAATTTTTTAATTCTTATTATAAAGCCTGCTTACGTCACTTAATAACACATAGGACATCAAAGCAATATTTTCCACATTTATTAAATTTTCTATATATTGAGCTTCACTTCCATATAAATAATTATTGTGATAATCCAAATTTAATTCACTCATCTCCTAAGAGATGGTGCTATAATGAACTTTTAAATTAGTTAAGTAACGGACCTTCTGAAGGAGAGAGGGGATCGTGGAGTCTGACGTATGACAAGGATACGTTAACGTTGCTTCGTGTGACTTTTACCCCACCCCCGGCGCGATTCTTAAAATTTAGTTGTAATATAGAGGTAAAATAAATCATTGTTTAAAAATTTAATGTATTTTCAAAACCTTGGACCCCCGAGTACTTCTTTCGTGGCGAGGAATGCCTGATTAAAAGGTAAGTATGCCCACATTGTTCATATTATATATTATACACAAGCATAGTAAAAAAAATGAAATTTCTGTGAGAAAGTACAAAAACTTTGTGATATGAAATGCTAAAAGGAAAACAGGTTTGTTTCAAATGGAACAATATCAATTTTTTTAAAGATTTTACTAATTCATTCATCCAGTTACTTAAACTAATATATTGAATAACTATTATGAAGTTGAATCATGCATTCCCCCCCTCCTCTCCAAGATTGCCATTTCTTGGCATAATCTATGTTTACTTCAAATGATTTTTTTGTAAAATATCCTTATTATTGCAGCTAACAAGATATGTCTGCTGGGATTACCAAAATAAAGGAAAAATAGAATATTGAAATGAAGAAGAAAAAAAAAAGACATTTTAAATATCTCCTGTTTAATGACAACATTCCTTTTATGGCTTTTAAATTTAATTAATTCATGTAGAATTATCCTTTCTAAATGTTTACTGTTATTTATTTTTCATATTTCAGATCCAATAATTGTGTCCAGCTCTGATCGCCAAATGTTATCCCAAAAATCGCAAAGTGGATCCTCTCTGCTTCTTGGAAATTGGTTGGAAAAACACCTAGAAACCACGTTTACGTCTTGGGGTATTTTCGTATGTAGGAAGCCCATTACTGTTATGATCCTATCGCTTTTCATTTGTAGCATTTCATCTTTAGGCTTAGTTTTAAATTTCAATGTCACTACGAATCCAGTGGACCTCTGGGTATCATCCAATAGTGAAGCTCGAAGGGATATGGAAGATTACAACAAACATTTTGGGTGAGTTATTTTTTCCCTCCGTGATCAACTGAACGAAAAGAAAGTGCCGCAACTAGCAGAAAATTTCAGCTCTGAATAATATTATAGCTTTGTTTCATATTATATAATTTTATGTGTGATGTCTATATATCTTGTAGTAGAAGGACGATGATGCAGCATCATATGCCGTCGAAACTATCAGTAGATTATATATTTTTTATCTTCAAAAAGAAATTTTCTGATCCACTGTCAGATTGAAGACTTTAAATTATTTTTTTAATAGCACCATTTCCTAATTTCATGAGTAATAAAAATTATTTATTAACTGTTGCATGAAAGTTTGTTTTAATAGTGAAACTCATTCAATTTCAAGATTGGTAAAAATAGCATGAGAATTCAAAGATTTAATTTTAAAAACCTAAAAGGTGATTTAAAACAACGTGGACAAACTTACATAGTAGATCAGTCATACAAAATGGATCAAAAATTACATAGGAACAGGGGGTCGCAATTGCGATCCGGAGCTGTTACAGGGCGTCTAAAATAATACATTTTCGTTGTGCCCCATGCGGACGTATAGCATGGGGGGTTTCATCCGACCACGTATGCAGGTTGTGACAGTTCATCACACCTTCTAATGAGAATGCAGCCTCATCCATGTAGATAGCACTTGCTGCGAAGTTTCGGTATGCAGCATTTTCTTGCAAAAACCACCACGCAAAATCCATATGTTTGTTGTATTCTCCAAGTTCCAGTGCCTGGACGCGTTGTAAATGATAAGGATGTAGTCTTTCGTCGTGTACAATGTGCCAGATGGTAGCTTGGGGGATATGGGTCTCTTGGGATACAATTCGTGTACTTGTTGAAGGGTTACGCTCCAGTTCTTGGAGAACCCTTTCTTCAGCATCAACTGGCCGAGTTACTCATTTTTTTTTATTAGTATCCAGCTTGTGCACATCAAACAAGCCGGTTTCACACAATTGTCGATGCAGAGTGGCAAAGAATGAGCGGCTAGACACATTTCTACCAGGATATTTCGCACGATACATTCTCAAGTCTTCTCGTCCATTACATTTGGCCATGCCGTAAATTAAGTGAATGTCAACCATTTCGAGGTGTGTGTAAGTAGCCATGTTACACCCAAAAAATCCACGGCTCGATTGAAGACAATCTCCGTTTGCTCAGGTCATGTTTGTATCGTAACGCCCTCCCGTGGCTCTAGCGCCCTCTTGCGACCCTATGTTCGTACGCGATTTTTGATCCTTGTATGACTGATCTACCATGTAAGTTTGTCCACGCTGTTTTGAATCACCTTGTGTATATATATATATATATATATATATATATATATATATATATATATATCTGAAAATTAAAAATACATACGGAATAAATGTGGTAAACCCGTCTATCAAAGAAACGAAATTTATTGTCAATATATCCACATTCGTATACAGCTGGTGGAAAATAATGAAGAACTTCTGACCAGAAGTTTAGAATATTTCTTTTAAAATTAACAATGTATTTAGAAAGATTCTATTATTATTATTGAACCAACCAAAACATAGTTTGAATACAAACAAACCATACTTTTTCTAAATTAGGCTAACATTTTAATAATTTATTAATTTTTATATACAAATCTTAAAAACTACTGAATTATACATAGATCATAGCACTAAATAATGCAAATACAATGTGTTTCTTAATATATATATCTACGCAATTTTTTTCAATGATTGTTTTGCCCATGCCAATTATGGATAGAATGAGTCGATGAAATATATCTGTTTGCTCTTCTTCTTCATTACATTTTGATAAAATTTCAAACAACATTCGGTTTTAGTAAAATAATTAATAATAACGACGCAATTACTCCAAACCATACCATAGTAATGATTAAAATGGTAGTAAATGTATTAGTAAATTTGAACTTTGAAGCTTTAAAATATTATAATAATTATTTAAGTGAATTGCTATTCAAAATATACACATTTTTATGTAGATCTGCATTTTACTTTCAAAAGTAGAAAAAACTGAATATTTTACACGCTGTAAATTAATATAATGCAATTTCAGGAAAAGAAAGTGTCAGAAGCAAGACAAATGTGACTCATTTATTAATCAAAAGGTAAAGAACAAAAAAGATACTATATGCTTGACATCATTAATTAAAAATTGCTTTTTTTTTGCTCCCTGGAGCAAATTAAAAAAAAAACCTATTCATAAAAAACAATATTACATGTTAGGTATGAGGGTTATTACATAATATGTCTCAAAGCTAATACAATATAGTCCGTGCAACGCCTAGGCATGCTGAGTATCAAATTATCGATCTGGCCTTTGAGAATATTACACCATTCATCAAGCAATTCTCTCTGAAGTTCCGGTAGATTGCATTGTCCACAATGCATGCTCTCTACTTCAGGCGACAATGAGTTGCAGTAAGTGGAACACATCTGACAGGCCTATGAACATATAGACCAATCTGTCCTTAGTGTTTGTACTCTGTCTGAATTGAAACTGTCGTACCAGTGACTGAAGAGAGCTGACGAGACAGATCTAATGCTGTGATCCGTCTGTGTCGTTTGGTAGTAGCTGCCAAAGACCCGTCCTCATTCGGCGTTGTAAGAATGGGGGCGGCCAGTGCTTAACGTCTAATAACATTACCATCATCTTAGAATGGTTGCTCCAGGCTAGAGATGACACTCCGGGCGATTCCTCGGATATTTTCAGCTGGGTACCTCTGCTCCCCAGACGGCCGATAATTCTACGACGTAAAAAAATCATCCAAGTGAATCCTGTGTCTCATAACTATGCGTTTATTCCACTGAAAGGCTTATGAAGCGCTTGCGAACAATTTTACTTCTTTGCCTGTATTCCTTATGCATCACTCTTCTGCACTCTCGTCAATGTGACGTGCTATAGGTGTTATTTAGTGGCTTCCCTCATTTTACATATGATTTTTGAAGTTGTGTGTAATATTAAAAATATATATGTATTTTAGACTTCGATTTTCGTTTGACTCTGGATTATCCTTATTTTATGAACGTGAGTGCATTTCTAAAATACTGTAATGCATATGCTCAAGCAATACTGGAAAAAATTAAATATTTGAGAAAAGGGGATTCGGGGGATTCTTCACCTATTTTTTCTGCTACATTAAAGGATGCTTTGAATTCATATTACAGGCCTTTCTACAGAATCGAACAAATCATTATCAGACCAACAATTCAAGAGTCATTTTACCATCCCATTGTTATTAACCATGAACTGAAGAAGATATTATGGGGACCTGTATTTCAACAAGATTTTCTGTTGGCAGTAAGTAGTAAATTAAATTTCTTTCGTCTTGAAATATTGGTAGAAAGATTTCTAGAACAATGTTTTTCAATTAATTTCTTGATTATCTCAAATGAAATACCAGTTTTTTTGAACGATTATTCTCTTGATACTCTAGTATATGAATCAAAATTCTTATAATAAAATGCAATTTAAATAAAAAAAAAATTGTCTTTTCCTAAGTGCTTATAGCTTCCCATTTTGTATTTAGTAGTAGTAATACTAGATTTTAAGTGATGGTGGATTAGTAATCCATTTTGAGTCACTGTGAGATGATGAGAACTACATCTGAGTGGTGTTCCTTCTCCAATCCTCTGCAAAACACAAGCAGAATGACACTGATACAATTAATTTTTAATAGGATCGAGTTTTCTATATTTCCTTCTATTTCCTACTATTAGTTCATACTCTCAATATATATATATATATATATATATATATATATATATATATATATATATCTTGTTCAAACTTTCAACCGTCAATAAAATATCTTTTATTCAAGTTCAAATAAATTTTTTTTTAAATTTACAGCGGATGACACTTGATGTTAATACAATTTTTAAAAATATTAATTAATTAATTAATTATATTTTAATACTTTAAATAGCTTTTAGCAGTTTGTAGTGAAAATTGAACTCAGTAGGCAGTAGCTCAATCGGTAAAATGCAAGGGTTTCAATATTTTTCACGTGAAGATGAAGAATAAAATTTCAATTCTTGAAAAAATCAATAAATTTTTGAAAATTTTGGCTTTAACTATACGTTTTATCCAAATGATATTCGAGAGTCACTAAACAGTAGGGGCTTAGTGCTTTGAATGAAAAAATTTTCTCAAGAAAATAAAATTTCTTACATTTTAAGCTTTAATTCAATTAGGTTCCCGTTTCTCTCTTTAAAATCTTTGTCAGCAAATGTTGGCATTTCTCCTACCGTACCTTAAGATTAAACTAAGTGTCGAGAAGGAAATTCCAGAAGGAGACAGAAAAATTGCAAGGAAATTCGTTTTCCATTTTGCCACAATATTGTGATTCTGTCATATGTATATACATATTTATATTAATTGTAATTATTTAATAAAAAGTAATTAAAACAAATTTTTTCTTTACTGACCTAAGTAGGAATTGGCTTAATTTTTTATATTGCATGTTCAATAGTAAGACCTCCAATAAGTGACAATAGTCCAATAATAGTGCCTGATTTTAAAAAAAAGGTGCAAGAAATTTGCTGAAGGAAATAAATTTGCTCGACGAAAGGTTTATTTTTATATTTATATTTATCAAGTTCAAGTGCTAAGTTATTTTTGCAAAATATTTAAATACTCTTTCTTAATTACACAGACGAAAAAAAAAAGAGATTTATATTGGCGATTAAAACTAATGATTAATTTTTATAATTCTAACAATAGCAATATTATTAATGTAGATCTCCCGTGGTTTTTTTAAATGTAAATAAATTAATAAGATGAATAAATGCATTTTATCTCTCATCAGCAAAATTTGAATTCATACCATTCATGAATTCCATATTCATTATTAATAAATTCATATTCAATTTGTAAAACCATTGATTTTGAAGAATAAAGAAATTGCTCATAATTGAGATGATTTAATTTTAATTGGTCAAATTTTTCCTGTATTTTAAGGAAAAAGTTTTTAATTCTGCATCTGTAATAATATATTGACTGTAATAATATTGTAATTGACTGTAATAATATTGCCCATCTGTAATAATATTGTTTTAAATATATTGACGTTACCACCGTTTTTATCATCAAACATTTTTTTCGAATTAATTATTTTATGTCGAATAATTCTGCTTTGTTTGAATCATTCCATCACACCTGAAAGATATTTTCTTAAGTAGAATCTATTTTAAGAAATAAGAAATGTGGATATATTTTTGATTTAAAAAAAGATAAATTTAAATTTTGTTTTTTTAAATATAATTATAGTAAACAATTATTTCAGTAAGATCTATATAAATGTATTCTTTCTGAAGCTATGTCACTCATTCATTTTGGTTATAAGTGTAAAAATTAAATATTATGTAATTTAATCAAGTATTTCTCTGTGTAATCGTATTCTTTTTACATTTCAGGCATTTGATCTGCAAATGCAAATTGAAAATTTAACCGCCAACACCGGAAACTATACCACACAACTAAACGACATATGTCTATCCCCACTGAAACCGCTGAATTCAGCATGTGCAATACAAAGCGTCTTTGGATTTTTCCAAAATAAAAAAGAACACTTTTTCAACAAGACAGGCTACTTAACACATTTCAAACGCTGCTCTCTGTAAGTATCTATACTACTGTTATAAATGTGAAAGTTTGGATGGATGATGTTAATCAATCACGCCAGAACAACTGAACGAAATTGGATGAAATTTAGCACAGAGTTAGATAAAAGTCTAGAATAGGGCATAGGCTACTATTTATTCCGGTTAAGTGAGTGATTAATTTTTTATTAATTAGAAACTAAGTTTCCCACCAAAAATCTTACATTTCCCCTCTGCCAAATGAGTAAAACTTCAGTTTTTTTTTCACTCTAATGAGGTTAGATTTAACGTTTACGACTGATTATTTCAAACGATTTTGTTTATTTTCTTAGTATTTTATGCACTTGAAATTAAACATTGTTAATTCATAGATTTTTTGGATTCATCCTGAATTATTTTTGAATTAAAATAAAACATAACAAAGAATTTTAAATCTGTATTGCGCTACCCCAACTGCCCCAATTGGCGTCAGACCATCAGTTCTCACACATACACCTTAAAATTTCAACGCATACGAAGTTGAAGGTAATAGCTAGTATACTATATATTTCATAACTTTATTCCCCCTTTTAATTACCTCATGTAAAAAATATTTTACATGAGGTAATTAAAATACTATACTATATATTTTGGACGCCTTTCATCCATCCACCTAAAATTAAAATTTGATTTAGAATAATTGAAATTATCTTCATAAAATCCTTTACATGCACGTGAATGCAGAGATAAATACATTGGCAAGTCATGGTGTTACTTTAGATATCACGTCCGTATGATTACGAAAATACGGACAGACAGACGATCAGCCCCTCGAGTGGATTTGGTCGAAAATTCAATACGCATACATATTTTTAATGTTAACTTTGTATAGCTTTTAAATTGTCTAAACATAAGTATAAAATATAATAAAAAACAAGCCATTATGCTAATTTACAGCCAAACAACCAGACAGGCAGACTTTCTCTCAAAAGATTTCTAAAAAGAAAGAAAGGAAATTTGTTAAAAATATACCAATAGCATTAGTTACAAATTTCATAGACGGAGTTGGATGCGTAACAGAAGATGTTGCGGAACAGATCTTATTTTGTAAACATTATAAGACACGCAACAGAATAGTGTCTTGAAGATAAATAGTGAATATATACCTAAGACACTGTTCTTGGGAGGCATTATGAAAACAAAACACAACTACGTTTATATCAATTTTTTAATTCCAACCAATATTTCACACTCTACCTATGTACATATATTTATATTTGCTGTTCAAATTTTTATTCGTTAATAAATTACTTTTTATTCATCCACTCAAGTTCAAATACATTTTTTAAAACGTGTAGTGAATGACACTCGGCGTTAATACAGTTTTTTTAGTTATTAATTCAAAAATTAAATTTAATTAATTTTCAATACTTCAAGTAGAGTTTTAGTAGTTTGTAATGAAAATTTGGAGTCAACAGATAGTAACTCAATCGGTAAAATGCAAGGATTTTAGTGTTTCTCACGTGAAGGTGAAGAATGCGAGTTCAATTCTTGGGAAAATCAATTATTTTTTTATAGATTATTTATATTATTAGTTAATTATTTGATAAAATATAACTAAAGTTAAATTTTCCTTTATTGACGTAAATGGGAATAAACTTTAACTAGCATTTTTTTTATATTTCTTGTTAAAATTTCGATGAAAGAGGAAAAACGTAGCGCCCACTCAGAGTATCATTTTCAATTGTTAAATTACTGGGGGTAGAGGAAAAATGATTACATTATTACAAAAACTTTGATCAAATATCATATTAAATTATTGATTATATTATTATTATTATTATATTTTCGACGGTACTTAACCTTGAAGTGCTATCTAAAGTGTATAAAATAATTTCGAATAATAACCATTGTAGCACACTTTAAAATTTATGTCCATTCAATCAATACGAATTTTTGCTAGTTTTTTTCCTGATTGATAAGTAAAATGGCTTCACAAGTACAGACGGTAAGCTGAAGTCAAAGCTGTAGCAGGCTAAATTAAACGTAATTGATGTTATCTGAAGCAAATGCGACCTTCATATGCCATATTTCGCAAAAATGGAATTTCTTTATTTTATATGCAGTAAATATTGGAAAACTTCCTTCTTCAGAAGCTAACTTAAAGAAAGTCAAATCTGGATAATATAGATCAATTTTAAAAACATATTTATGGAATAGATTTGTTTCATTTTTATCAAAATGGAATAATCTATTTGATTTATCCCTTTTTATGAGCCATTTATGATGAGCCTTTAATTTTCAACAAATGGTTCCTTTTAATTAATTTTTGTTTCCACACAAATAACTTCATCTAGTGAGGACTCTAAGAATCAATTTATTTCTAGATTATAAAGAACAGACTTTTTAGTTATTAATTACAAATTGAGAACTAAAATGTAGAAAATTATTAAAATGAATACACCTTTAATTTTTAACATGGGGATAAAATTGTGTTTCATATTCAAGAAATTTTTATTAAATTTCTTGAATTCGAACTATTTACGTGCAAGTAAAAATGAAAATCAACATAATCACTTTATTATTTCACAGAACTAAACAACTTGAAACTGGAACTGACCAATTATATTTTGAAATATGTGCTTAAATTAGTCTGATTCATAGTGCTCAGTTTTTCATGAATAATTTTCTTTCTTCAATTTCAGTACTCCTCAAAATCCTAACTGTTATGCTCCATTTGGTGGACCAATCGACTCAGCGGCTGTGGTGCTTGGAGGATATAAAGAAACATATGATTCTGCTGAAGCATTAGTTATTACTATTCCTGTCACAAATTACAATGACGACGATAAAAATTTAAAAGCTAAAATCTGGGAATCTGAGTAAGTCTTTGTGAATACTATTTAATGTATCTAACTATTCATATTTTCAATTTCCTCAAAAGTATTATTACGTTTTAAGCGCAGCAGGTTCGGATTGAATGGACTTTACTTCAGGACAGGACAAACAAATTTATTTACAACTATTTACAGGATGAATTGATAAAGGAAAACTTCAGATAAAAAATAATGCAGCAGTCCGCATTCACTTACAGCGTAAATGCAAGTCTTACACACAATAAAAACAGACTGCAAAACAGATATCATAAAAAACAGCAAACAGTAAATCACAGCGAGCTCAATTATGCAACGTTAATAGCAAACGTAAACACTGTTCACTAATAACAACCGAGAAAAGTAATCAGCTCACTCAACGAGTCTCTACTCTTCCGAGAGGAACGGCCAGATTGCGGCAACCCGTCCCTTACAAAGCCGAGCAAGTGAGCGCGCAAAGCTTCGGAAAACAACGCGAGCCATCCAGCGGCTACCAGACTATTCCTTTCACCAAACCAAACCGGCTGTCGCCAAGAACTTCGTCAGCCGTCGCCAATCGCCCTCTCCTTCCACACACTTTTGCGGCGTTCTCCCACTTGTAACAGTATTCATTTAGAGCAGAAATTATGTTATAGAAAAAATATATGAAAATATTGAATCAGAAGATGTCTGTACCAACAAGATACAAACAAATGAAAAACTACATATACATACAACATAACAAGAAATGATAAAAATTAGAATGAAAAATATCTTGAACACAATAAAGCTGGTAGAATGAACATGATAATGTTCTGTGTGGGAGCAAATATAAAAGAATTACAGTGATTAGTTACTTGAGGGCGTTGCTAAAAAAACAAATTATGAATGAAGTGCTAGGTGTATTAAACAATTCCTTAAAAATTGATAAATTTAATCTAATTGAAGCAATTCTCTTATTAAGGGCTCTTTTTTACAAAAGACTTTCTAGAAAGGATGAGGGTTTTCGGAGGTGCCATGAAAGAACATATCACTTGTCATGCTTCCCACAGGAAGTGTACCATGGCTAGTGGTGGTCTTTAGAATTCAATCTTAATTTATGCCAATGCTGTTGCGGCAGTCCAAGGATTCAAATTTAATCCGAATGCCTTTAATTTAGAGGGACGGAATAGCATTGCATGTTTAATTAATTAATTAATTAATTTTTGTAATTTACGTTCATTTGATGAAAAATTTGTTTTATGGTGTATGATTTGGTTAAGTTGTTTTAGTTTGATCATAGTTTAGCTCATTTTGATGTCACTCCCATGCAAATGACGTAACGATCCCTTATATCGCTTTATTTTTATTTTACATTTGTAAAAACGATGTTTAAATAAACTACATGTTCCTAGAAGCAACCATTATAAAATTGCCACCCTATACAACGTAATCTGACTATGAAGAGGATAATACCCTTATTATATTTGCTTTTACCTTTTTATATTTTCAGCAGAATTATTTAATCAGCTAACAGAATATATCTTGCTTGTTAAATTATTTTCAAGATAATGATAAACCTGATAGATAAATTATTATATTTTTAAAAACATACAAACTAGTACATTAGAGAATTATGTAGTAACAGCAACTTTAGAAAATGACGAAATAGAATAATTGTATTCTTCCTTTTTGCTAAATTGTATGTAACTGATTATTTTTAAAGCATGAAGATAGAGTGGTAAAAGCATAGGAATCCAGCAATTACATATTTTTTGGTTTACTTAATTAATTAAACTTAATGGTCATAAATCAATGCAAATAACAAGAAAATCACCCATACTTCGGCTTTTAATTAATCATTCATTTAAAGTGGTCATAGATCAAATACATAGAAAACAAATTGTCATCGTCGTTTTTATTATAAAGCCATTAATCGTTTTATCACACATTTTTTATTACTCAAAATGTCGAAAACCGAGAATCAAATTATTTGTGCTTGTACTTCAGTGATATAATAATTGTTATCTTTTGACAACTTTTATGCATTCTTGAAAAATCTAAAAAAAAAAAAAATTGAGTTTATAAAAATTTGAGAAAGGGGTAGAAAAATAAAATTGCCATGGTAAACATTTTTCTTCTAATTTTATGTTAATCCGTTTTTTTTTAAACAGCGGCATGAAATGACGTTTTCTTCTCCAAAAATGGTGTATTCAAATATCTTTGAGACTAAAACAGATTTAAGAAGAAAAAAACATACATTTAATTACCTAAAGTTAATTTCGAGAATTCATAATTCATCAACAATTGAAAACACTTAATTAGAGTTTGAGATAAGAACCACTTTTATATGTTGTTTTTGTTGTTATTTCAAGTTTAATGGCACAAGGGCCATATAGGGCCATGCTGCGCCAGAACCACTTTTATAACCCAACAATTTTGGTATCAGAATGCAACAATCTTCTGCTCAACATTAGGTTTTGGCACACTTTTGTCTCAAATTTAATTACTAATTTGGTTGTTAAGATCATATTATGTCGTCAAAATATTTATAAATCATTTTTTGAGGGGTAGAATGGAAGGATATTAGCTCTAATCAGAGATAATAAAGCAATCAATAAATCTTAAAATATCTTCTTAAGATAATTTTAAAATAAATTATGTAAAATATTTAAAAATTGATGAATTAATGATTAAGTGACAAGTATACTTCCTTCGGTATTCGAAAAGTTTAAAAAATTTACTTTCAGACTCTTTTATTTTTTTATGATTGTATATTTAATCAGTTACTTCGTCTAACTTTGTGAACTTCTTTAAAAAGATGATGTTTTCGATTTGTAATCCACTGTATTTGCGGTTACAAATTTCTGTTTCTTTTCAAGATTATGAAATATCACCAGGTTTGTCGATGCCTCTTGTCTTTGTTGGTACCGCGGTATTCATGCTGTATCAGTTTTTTAAACAGAGTTATGTTTGTAAGTTTGATGTCATCTAAGTTCATATCTTAAAATTTTAAATCACGAGGATTTCAAAAGGGATCTTTAGCAAAGTACAATTGTTTTTATAGTTAATTCGGTTTTCTGTTCTTTTCTAAAGAGTCATGATCAGTAATATTTTAAAACCAGTAAAATATTATCAGCAATATTTTTATTTATATCAGTAATATTATTCATGCAAGATATACAAAATATTTGCCCCCTAGCATTTTTTCCCTCAAATATTGCAATTAGATTTATATTTGTAAATTCCAACGTTTCATTAAATAACGCAAGAAACAGCATGAATACTGCCTCTAAATAATCTTTTTCTAATTCTCAAAAAATTAATAACAAAAAGTTTTTAAAAATCAAATTTTTATACAGTCCCTAAATTGAGAAAGTGTCGTTTAATAGAATTTTGATCTTTCATTCTTCTATGTAAGCACAAAGCATAATTTATTTTATTTACAAATTTTGCAAAGCTATGAAAATAAAAAATTATTAAATGTAATCACTTTATCATTTTTCTGACTGGTGTTTGAACAAGTCTTTCGTTTCCCGTATCAGGAATAATAATCATATTACAATAGATTATTAAAAAGGTATAGTCAAAAACAATAACCTATGCTTTAAATAATTAAGTTCCGAAAAATGGTCAAATATTACGTTAACTGAAATGCTTAGAAAACTTAATCAAAATTAATATTTTTGTTATCTATACACATTTTTGCTCCTGAACTATGATTGCATTCAGTATGTATATCATGAAAATTTCGAAACTGTCTATTTTCAAACAACAACTGTCGACATGCCAAAGTGAATTCATATATGACGATATTCACGAGTACAAAATTTCTTTCAAGTCATCAGATTCAGTCATGCACTACCAGACAATTGTTAACTTTAGACGGATTGTCTAATTTGAATAAGTTTGCATTTCTAGAATATCTGTTTCCATTTACAATTGTAATAAATCTCAATAAATTTAAAAATAAACATGTGCAAATTTTTTTATATAGAAGTTTGCATCTGTGTGTATAGATTAATATCAACGAAATAGTTTGTGAGTTGACATTTTTTCACTATGGAGATAGTATAAAAATGTGTTTTTATCACTAATTTTCACAAAAGCCAGAATATTTTCATATAAATGTCCCCTTTTACAGACAGTATGTTTAGCAACAATATTTCAGGAATAAATGAGTGTTCTAGTTCATTGAAGTAATATTGTTACTAAAAAATCTCACATAAAACCGAAATGATAATGCAAACTTTATTGTCTAGGACAGTGGTCGGCAAAGTGCGGCTCCAGAGCCGCATGTGGCTCTTTGGCTCCTTGAGTGCGGCTCATTGTTCGCATTAATAAATATTTATTAAGTATGAAATTTAGTTTCATTTAGTGTACTACGTTTTTAGTGCAATAAAAGTTTACTAAACAGGCAGATTTGGCCCAATTTTTTTAAAATTGTTGTAATGTTCATATTTGGTTCTTTGCCTAATAACTTTGCCGACCACTGGTCTAGGAAAACGTGCATTAAATATACGAAGCACAAAATACAAATTCTCCCCGAATTAACTTTATTTATTCCTCTAGTTTCGGGTAACAGTAAAGCTATAGAAAGCACATCAACAAGAGCTCTCTCAAGCTAAGCAAATTAAAGTCGCTCGTTGTCCGAACTGATCTGATTCCCTTACTTAAGCCGCACCTTTAAATAGCATCCTACTAAAGTGGACAGAGCAAACGCAGAAGCCGCCCACTTGTTCCGGACAAATCTGGTAATTTCTCCATCCTTCTCTAAGAACAAATATTCATTTCTTAGCGTCTACTACACATTTTATCGTGTAGTAAAAAACGATAGCGACCTCATTACTTTACCAACACAACTATATTTCCAAATTGGTCAAATAAGGCAATCTTCTGTTGTAAATCCCCCAATTCCATCACAATTAATTTCATACAATTAAACTACTTACAAATATTTACAATATTTACACAAAAATTCATAAATATTTACAATTTTTACTATAATTTACACTGAATTCATAACAATATGCTATATTGTCATATTAAAATTTTTATATTAAAATATTTAATCTTTTTTATTTTTATTATATTTAATTTTTGATAACTGCAATTGCTATTTTTTCAGATTTCTGAGTTTTATAGAAAATTACTCCCATCCGTTAATGAATATAGCTTTTAAAGCTGAAGTAAGTAGCTTTTCAAAATTTTAAAATTGCAAAAACTTTCATAAAAAAATATATATAACATGCAATTATTTAACGATAACCGATAGACGGATGAAAAGGATCTCCAATGCCAAGGCCAAAAATCACCAAAAAAGCATACTATTCAGTTATGTAATTTCAATGAATGAAATAAGACTCAGTTTTAAGAATATGGGAAAAAAGTTTGTTATTTGTTAAGAATACTCCTCACATTTTCTGATGAGGGTACCTAGAGACTGCGAATTGAGCCCCTTTCGTATGCTGAGGAAAGTACAAATATAATCATACAGAATATATATCAAATATATTCCTTTCTTTTTTCAGATTCAATACGATTCTTTTATTTTTTATTCATTATTATTTTACTTATTTCGGTGTATTTTCCCCTTCTTAATATCCGTTATTAATTATTTATATCTTATCAAATAATTATAAGGACGAAAGAAAAATATTTATTACCAATAACTTATCTAAGAATTGGATGATTCAAATTATGTGTTACAAACATCTTTTTGTTTATCTATTATGCAAATTTTGTTCTTCAAACCAGCTCGCAGTGTCGGATTTTTCAATTTTAATCTAGCTAACGAAATTTGTGCGTTAGTAATGCAATAATAGAGCTTATTACCGATATTCTGTCCTTTATTGCCTTATGTTTCATATCCATTAATTTTAACCGATCACAACGCCACATTATGCCTTTTTTTAATAAATTTTTTTATTGAACCAATAAATTTCCAGTACCTGAAATATGCATTTAACAAATATGAATGAGTTGCTCAAAATGGTTTCTCGCCATGGCGTCCCAAATAGAAACTTTTGAAATTGAATCACCAAGTATTTCTATGCACTTGCAAATATGTATCAAAATATTCTCCATTAAATACTAGTTTGATTACAAATATATTGAATACACTTTAAGTGCTGCTTATTAACATTAAAATGTAAAGAATTAATGTTTTATTCTTAATTTTGGTTTACATAAAATAATTTTTTCATAAGCAGTTAACTGCACTATTTTGGAGGAAAGATACAATTAATTCCTGAAAAATCTATGAGTATATATTTATGTATTGATATTTAAAAATTAAATTATATCCTAATTAATTTCCAAATTTTATCTTAATTTAGCCATAGTAACTTCATTCCAAAATTATTCTCTTATTTCCTGATCCATTCCACTTGTCCTAGTTAATTTATTCAACAGAAGTTTTCTACAATTGCTAAATCGTCTAAAAGTTGACAAATTCTCACACTCCGAGTGAAGAGATGTCCAGCCAAGCATATTCCTTTAAAAGATCCTTATGATTCTCTCACATGAGGTTGCAAATTTTCTAGAAATTTTTAAAAGAAGAGAGTTCTTCAAATAATTCTTTGATAAAAGAATGAAAGATTCAAAACGCATTTAGATATTTTGAAAACAAAGTTTCTATACATCGCTTTTTCTTTCCATTGGTTATGTAAACGCTACCTGGAAGGTATCAATATTATCAGTTCAAGCGCACTAACGATGTTGAATCAGCATTTATGTCACGCCTTTTGACAAATATTTTGCATTAACATAAAGAATGCACGCATTTGAACCTTGAACTATTAGCGTTTCTTATCACGTTCATATTTCCTCTATCACGGCTTTCATGATGACGTATGAATTTATTATTGTTTCTTCATAACGTCAACATTCTCAAATTAATTCAACCTGAAAGAATTTGGGAAGCAAGCTTTGCGGTTTGATTTCTATAATCGTTCGCAAAGTTTCAAAAATAATTTCCATTCCAATGACATCAGATGACGGAAAGCGTAACCATTTACAATTAATTCCGATTTGACAAATATTTTCATTATCACTGTGAATAAAAATATGGCGGTTTTATTTTGAAATCAGACGTATTTTCACAAATTTATCTATACAAGTTTTACTGGAATTGTACTGAAATATTCAGGTTTCAAAAATGTTGGTCATTAATGGATTAAAAAATAGGTTCAGTTTATTACTATTATTCAGTTATTTTAGCCAACTTGAGTTTCGGTTTTAAAAACATGGAAAGCTGGCATAAAATGAAGTAAAAATGAAACTGGTTTCATTCAGGCTATGTACTGTGATATTTGCTTTTCTGATATGGAATCGTACCCAATTTCCCAGATTTTCTGTGTCGATCTTTCACAACATATTGTATGAAGGATATCACTGTTCATTTGATCATATTCCTTTTTTTAATAATATATTTACTATTCTACTGTTTCCTTTACTAGTAAGTATAAGTGAATGAAGAAAATGACATTTAACAGAAATTACTAAATTTTTTTCAAAAAATAATTAAAAGAAATTCAAAAAACTAATTATTAAATGGAATCTTAAATAAAACGAACAAATAGATTTAAGAAATTTAAGAAGATTCGAGATGGCTAAATGATATTTTGTAGAGTATTAGTTCAAAAAATACTCTTTTAAAATCACATGTTTTTCAGAAACTTTGTAATTTTACTCATATAAGAAAATTCATAATAGTATAAGTCAAAGTAATTTTTTTAAAAAAACGTCTTTGGTGGATAAATTATTTTATACCACTTAGTAGCATTTAGTATTAGCATTTATAGTACTTAATATATGCAGTAGAATTTTTTTAAATCTGTATTTCTGCTTCGATTACTGAAACGAAATTTGATATTCGACTGTAGTTTTTGATATTCTTGGAGTAATTTAAAAAATCACTCAGAATATTATCAAAAAACGTTGGAAATGTCCTTAAAGAAATTAAAAGCCAAATTTTCATTTAAAAAATTGCTTATAATAAGCTGTTGTTTCCAGATGTTGAAAGCAGAGATTTTAATCTGACTATAACTAGTCGCTTGAATTTAAAAAATAATATTTGAGAATCCAGATGATTAATATTCGAACAATTTTACTAGTAATTGTAAATTATTGATTATGTTTTAAAATTACGTTTATTACATTAAATGATATTTATATTTACAAATACTAATAGTGCATACAAAATTTGAAGATTATCTGTATTTTTGATGTATATATCATCTGATGGAAAATAAGATAAAAGGTTTGTTTTTAGATGTTTGACCAGCTTAGTATTTACTAAATAAATCTGGTAGACTTCATAAATTCATAAATTATAACTAAATGTATCACATATAGTACTTTAAGATACATTGAACATTCTTTTGTATCTTCTTTACATTAAACAGCGATCCATAGAAGATGAGATCGAAAGAGGGAGCAGATCGGATCTTTTACCAATAGCTATCAGCTATGCATTCATGTTCTGCTACATTACCTTCACTCTCGGAGAATATCATGAATGTAAAACATTCCTGGTGAGTTGTATTTGAGTATCATGCAAATTATTTAGGAAACTGATGGTAATCAGTTTTATTGACAAAACTGGAAATAACTTTCACTAAAATTGCTTATAAGGTTTTACTTTGAGTTAAAAATAATTACTAATCCTATTGATTTACATCAATACTGAATAGTAACCTTATCTTCAAAAGAAAATGAATGAAATATAAATATTTTACAAATTTATTTATCATAAATATTTTGCATGAATTATCTCAAGTATTTTTTTTAATAAAGTGGCTTAAATGTTTCGAATTGGGTTCAAATTACAATTGGAAATTAACACCTAGGAAAACATTTCTTTTCTTCTTTTTTTTGCCTTTTTTTTTTCTAACTTTTCTAACTTAAAACCTTTTTTTTATAGAAAACATTCAAAATGAGTACTTGATAGAAATATAGTAATAAAAGAATATCAACTTTAATCATACACAATCGTACTCTAGGTTCAGTAAAAAAGTCAAATTCACGTCCTTTTTTTTAACTTTTTTTTTCACCCATGGCATATAACTAATAATGAAGTTTCTAATATCTTCGATTATTTTCGCCTGTGAGACGAATAGAGACAAAACTTGATTTCTTTTGTTTAGCATAAAGATTATTTACCAATTAATTAAATTAATTTGCTGCTATTTTTTAAAATCTAAAAATATAAATGAAAAACTAAACTAAATTAATATCGGTATTCTGAACAAATTTTGGAGCCAATTTGGAGAGCGAATCGGGAGAAGGAAGCCAATCACAAATTACTAGGGAAAATCCATACAAGATATAATGCTCTCCTCTACAAAAGTACTGATTTTCTTTGCTATGCAACTAAGTACATTACTTTTAGGTGAAAAAATAAAGATTTAAGTATAAATGGCGTTCAATGCCCCGACCAATATCCGCCGTCTTTTTAAGGTGCGTGCCAGAAACTTTAGAGTAGACGAATTCCTCTCGCTCTGTCCTTAAACGTAACCACTAATTTAACTAATTTGCCCGTAATATTTAAATCGTACAGGTTTGTCTTTGTTCTTGTATTGCATTTATTGTACTCGGAAAAGAGAATGTAGAAATTCTTTTAGACGAGTTCTAATTTCCTTCAAATGCACCCTCTAAGTAAAGAGACGTATTTTTTGTCAGTCACAAGGTTTGATGGCGATCTGATGATACTATAAAATGGTAATCAAAGATATTTAATTAAAATGTTTTTATTGCTGAAAATAACTTAGGGTAACAACAGAAAATAAATAAAGTATTCCAGCCGTTGTTACCTCCCAAATTTTCCTCACATATTCTTTAAAAAAAGTACTACCCTAATCCTTCCATATATGCCGCCACTAAGCACAAAATTGATATTGTCGTTAATATTCCTGGATCCTTTCACAAGAAGATTATGAGAGAAAAAATGAAAGAGTCTTAGAATCAAGAATATCTCATTTCAAATAAAGGGAGTTTAACAAAGAAGTTTTTCTATCCATTAACCCCTTAACTGGTTTATTTTCCTTACTATCTAATAAAATGAGACCTTCTATTTTGGGAATATTTTCTTATTTTGATTCAAATGGAAATCCATGGAGTATTTGCCTCATCTATGTATTCGAAGTCATTTTAATATTGAATATAATTGTTATGAATGATTTTTTTAGTTTACAGCTATCAAAATTCGATATCTTGATGCACGTACGGCTTACGGGCAAACCGGTTAAGGGGTTAATAAGACTGTCGTGTCAAAATTTTTATATTAATTTCAAAATAACCCGATTTCTTTCTGGTCATGGTAGTTTTAAAAATTATTTATACAAATTTAATTTGTTTCCATCATTTACCTGCTATTGTAATATTGATGAGAAGGAAAATGTTCAACGTGCGCTCCTTCTACGTTCCAAGTTTTTTTGGAGAGAGACAGATCCTGAGATTGGCTCTCAGGGGCATTAATATAAATTGGCTTCCAGATTTTCACCAGTTTGTTTCCACAAGAATTGTTTTTGAAAATTTCTGTAAATTTATTTTTGACATCTGTTATCCTACATGATTGCTAAATTTCCTTCTTTTCTTTATGTAATATGTTGCTTACTTATACTTTCTTTATGTAATGTGTTGCATACTTACTTCTATAAGCCCCGTGTGATACTTTGTGGTGCACGGAGTTTTTAAAACTGTTTCAATAAAAAAATCCTTCCATATAACACTGTGGAACTTGATTTCGGTTACTCATCTCTTACGCGACGTTTAAGAACAACTGTGACGGAGAACTAAGTCAATGGTTACTGAAAACAGTGTGTGAGATTTTTGGGGAATTTTTGTACCATTCATCATGTTACCATAAAGTTAATAAATAAATGCAGAGACTGAAAATGCATTGGGAAAAGACTGAATATGTATTAAGGACTGCTTTTTCTATGATCGATCGGAGCCAAAATTTGACACAGAGCTATATTTGTAGTCTCGTGATCACATATCAAATGTCATTTATTTAAGTTATTGTTTGAGTCATCACGTTTGCCTGCATGATATGTATAGACTGTCACCCTTTTGACACAGCTAATTCATAATTGGATACAAGTATGCAATATAAATATCACAACTTAATACAAATTTTAAATTTTATATCACTCGCACTTTACATTGTATATTTTTTTTGTTCAATTGTAATCGCACAGCCAAATAGACAAATTTCTCCTAAATAGGTTTTACACAAAATTTCATGGAAATTAACAAAGTTTGTGTAAATATGCCAAATTTTATCTATCCAGATCAAAGTGTTTTCCAGTCATTGTATTAATAGATAAAAGGAACAATTCCAAAAATTTGTTTTTCGAATTAAGAGAAATTGAAATTTGAAGATCGACGAAATCTCAGTTTCGATTTTTTTTGTCGGCTACGTATTTTCTCTATGTAAACTAAAAAGGTAAAAAAAAAACCTGTTAATTTTTCAATTTTGAAATGCTTTTTATTAAAATTATATCTGATTCATTATATTATAAATGGATGATAACATTATATTATATTCCAAATTCGGTTCTATGATATTATTCATTTGGATAAAAGATATAAACTGCATTTTGAATTTCCGAAACAACAATAGAAACATTATTTGCTCTATATTGGTCCCCTGAAAGATTTCATTACTACTTATTTAATTACAATAAATATCAAGTAAACAAGAATATCGATTATTTTATTGATTTTAATGTTGTTCCATTTGAAATTCTTGTCACGAACATTTTTTTAATATATATATTTCAACTAAATCGAGGTGAAAAGAAATTACTAAGTTGTACAAACGAAAATTTAACTAACTATAAATTACTAAATATAACTATTTTAAGCCATGAAAAAGAGCAAGCTCAATTTATTTTTCTTCTGAACAGGTAAAATCCAAGGTTATTCTTGGATTCGTTGGAGTTCTTATTGTACTGGTCTCAGTATGTTGTTCTTTGGGTTTCTTCTGTTTCCTTGGCGTTCCAGCTACCCTAATAATAGTAGAAGTCATACCCTTTTTGGTATTAGCGGTTGGCGTAGACAACATATTCATACTGGTACAAGCGTTTCAGGTAAGGGTATTTTACTGCAATATTCATTTCAATATGTTGGGATTGTTATGTAATATTAAATATAGGAATTTCTGATTCAATGTTGTAGAGAGAAGAAAAGAAAGAGGGCCAAACACTAGAGAAACGCATCGGTTGTGTAGTGGGAAAAGTTGCACCAAGCATGTTGCTTTCCAGTATTTCGATGTCAACTTGTTTCTTTATTGGTAAGAAAATGTATTGTTTTGCTTAGTATCTGATGAACTTAAAATTAAACATTGTCAATATCTAATTTTTCGGATTCATTTTGAAATACTTTTGAATTAAAATAAAGCAGAAAAAGGGAATTAAAAATTTCTAATCTATATTGCGTAAACCCAAATGCGGCAGAAAATTCACGCATTTGCGTTGCCGCATTTGTCGTTGAAAATTCACTCATATTTATATTAATTGTACATATTTAATAAAAAATAACTAAAATAAAATTAACCTAAGTAGTTAGTAAAAAATAAGTAAATAAAAAGACTTAATTAGAAATTGACATAATATTTTTTAAATAACATGTTTTTAATTTAAAGATTCACTAATTAATGATGGTTTAAGATAATATTAGAAATGCTCTGTAGAGAGTTTAGCATGTCACCAAAAACTATTCAATAAAAGGGAAAAATTTCAAAATAAATCAAGAAATAGACGTAAAATAGGAAGCTCAATTGAGCAAAAAAGTAGGTTTACCCTTTATAGGTAAGTAATTTTTTCGAGCAGACAATGGGAATTGATGACCAGCCGAAAATAAAGTGTGATAAGTCTTAAGATTAATGTTTGTTTTCCCACTGAAAGTGGTTAAATCGTACTAACCGTCCGAAAAAATAGACAGAATTTCGCCATTTGGATAACTTTACGGAATGGTAACAAACAGCTTTTAGAAACTACCACGGTTGTATTTTGCAAAATATCGTTGCCAATTTTTTTTTTTGCCAAATACACATAAAATCTTCATTTGGGAACAAGCTACAAATAACTTATACAGTTTATTGAACGGTAACCCTTCATCAACCGTTTTACCTCTCTGTTAAAAAAAATGCACAAAATTTCATATTTAAATGAAAAGTAAAGTTCTTGATTAAAAAAGTATTTTAACATCATAAAAATATTAGATTTTTTTTCTTTATGTGCATAATTTGGCAGTTTCGAATTATTCTCTTTACGCATTAACTGTGCTTGGCTATCAGGTCATTTCATAACTAATGTCCCATTATGGTATAGGGTCAATACATAACTAATTATGATTTTATCGATATATTATTTATTTCAGAATTTGATTTGTCATGTAATGTATATCATTCGGACGTAAAAGATATTAGTTATTTTAAGGAATAATTTAAGATTGGAAGTGACCAGATGATCACCAAAAGCAGGTGTTTAATAATAATCAGCCTTTAATAATTAAATGAAATATAAATAATTTAATTTAATATAATCGTCAATCTTGGCGATCGCCTGGTTTATCGGGAATATTAATTGCGCCTAGTTTCAATCTAAATCTAAATTCAATAACTTCATTTTCATGATTCCATCAACAAATTATTTTGAAACATCGAATTTCCATAGCGCATTGAAATAGTGTTAATTTAATTGCCTTCAATTTTTTTTGGTACATGAACCTTCTTCATGATAACATGTTCCATGATATTATAGAGTTATTAAAAACATAATTTCCCTTTGGATAGATCTTCTAATTTTTGAGGCACTATAACTTCATTTTTTTTATTTACCATGTAAACTAAACAGATGTGAAATCAAATCCTTCTTTTTTAACTTTCACTAATGGAAGTAAATCGAGCCATTAAATATTTTATGAAACAGTGAAAATTATTTGAATTCAGAGTAATATTGTTGAAAATCAAACCAGAAGAGATATTTCCATAATTGTAGAAAAATTTGTTTGGATATTAAATAAGACTAGAAAAGAGCAGTTCTTAAAATTTTTAGACGGTATAAATATTATATCACTATTAATATTTAGAAGTTCTTGTTGAAAACGGCTCACATATTAAATTTTTTTTAATTAATAGAAATCCTAATTAGCGCTTTTTAAAAATTCAGTTGAAGTAGACAATTTTATCTACCAATTTATATCTATATCATATTTAGTTCTTGTAAGTCAAATGACAGCACCCGTGGATTACTAGCCCACATATTCGGATATGCACAAAAAGAGAGAAATAAAATTAAGTATTTCACAATTTAAGTCAAGAATTATTTATAAGAAATTGATAAAGATTAGCAATAAAAAAAATCTTAACAGATTCGAATATTTTTCCCAATATACGTTATAAAAGAAATGTGCAGAATCAGAAATCAAATATTTCTTAGAAAAAAATGAATTTTTTCTTGCATTATTGTCTGAGGTCAAATAACTTACGAACAAAACATCTTTAAGATACGCATACATATATGAGCATCCATAAAAATTTCTATCGGGTCATACAGTTGGTTCATTCAGTACTTGTGTACTTAGCTGCACTATCTCGAACTTGCGACACAAATGAGTCACTCTGGTATGTCTCTTCAGTTGCGTGAATTCTTTATTTTATGTTGCGATTATAATGTAGATGTTGATTTCACCGAAAGATTCTCGTGAGCAAAATGTTTAATTCCAGCCAATTAAAAACACTTTTGGTGCATTAATGAATCAAAAAAATTGTCACCATATTTAGTTTGAAATGTAATTATTTATTTGAACTCTCTGCAGCCATAAAAATATATTTTTTGTATTTTCCTGCCATTAAAAGGCTGAATGATTCCGTATTTGTGTCGTGGTTCTTGAACTTCAATTCTAAATATTTTCGAAATTCTTTTAAAAAGTTGTTTTTAAGGACATTCAACTTTCTCTATAATCAAATTTCAATCGCAAATAAATTGTATGGCTTCGTTTAATGGATGCTTTTTTTAACCGTCGTGATTATTTTTACAGATAGGGTTATTTATAACAGATTTTCGGAGTCTGAGTGAAGAGTGATTGTCTAATCAGTTTTAAACAGATTTTTATAAATCATTATATTGATTAATTTAAGAAAAAATAATACCATTAAAAACTATCTTCATAGTATTTATTTCTTGCTGTATAAGGCAAACAATCATAAAATTGGATTTTTAGATTTTGTTACAAAATCACAATAGTTACAGAATTTAAGTATTTTCGTTTAGTGTTTTCATGCAGTTGTGAACTCTTTCTAAAAAATGATTTATTTCAATTTCAATTTCATTTTTTTGGTGAAATTATGATAAACAATTCAAAATATCTCGAACTCATTTTTAAAATTGACGCGTTATACAACATATGCAATTTTTCAAATTTATTTAGTTTTAAAATGAATTACTTTTAGTGCTAGCTGTAATAAATTATAAACTAAGTACCACAAACTATACACTCAAAAAAATTATATATATTTTTTACTTAACTTTATACTTCACAACAGAAAAAATGCAAGAAATGCGTCAAAAAAAATCTAGAGTATTCTTGATATCGTATATTTGTTTTAATCGTTAAAATATTAATGTATATTTTCTTTAATAACATTAATTTCTCTTATTTCATTTAATTTCTTTTATTATTTACATTTGATATTAAACTTTATTACATTTGAGGAAAGTATGATGTAATCTATGATTGCTTATATATACATGAATTTAAAAAAACTGATACTTTAACGTGATACTAAAACATTTATTTCAGTTTTCCCCCCAAATTATATATCCCAGATATTGTCAGCATGAAGGGGCCTTACCTTCACCGAGGCATCAGTGAGCATTAAGTCGAAAGGAGAGTCTCTTGTTTTTGAAGTACCGCCAACTAGGGCCTAGAGTACGACCTAGCTACACACTCACCACATTTGCTTGCACATCCCCTTTTTACTGGGGGGGGGGCACATCTCCCAGATAGCCCACAGAAGAACAAACATGCCCTGACCGGGACTCGAGACCGGAACGCCTAGATCACGAGGAAGATGAGCCACCTCTGTGCCGCAACACCGTTAAATGAGATGCTATTTACAGAAATGATTTATTAATCATCATTTATTTTTGATAATCATTTTATAATTATTCAAACCAATGTACCAATTCTCGGATGCAAATGGGACCACAGAATCATTAGATCAGGAAAATGTTGTGAGTAGACGGGTATAACAAAGTTTAAACTATCTGTGATAGAATCTAAAGATCATATAAGTTTCTCTCTCCACAGATATGTGAGGCAGATATCCTATTCTCTATTCCTTTGTTCTATTGCTGTTATCAACAGTCTTCCAAAGTAGGTCATAATCATTCTTTCACCAGTATGAGTTACATGGCAGGAAAATTTATTTAAAATTATTTTCAATTGATTTATCATACCCATTTCTTATTCGAGCTTATTTGTAAAGCCCTTTGTTAAAAAAAACAACTACTCGAAATAGTGATTGCCAAGGACTTTCGAGTCTCTATACTTGTGGTGAATAAAATTTTTTCCTACATGTCATTTTAAAAACTCTTACAAGTACTTTTGTGAAATATGCAATAATGTTACATACATATATTTATTAATTAATTGTGCATATATACGATGAAAAGAAATAAATTATATATTTGAGTCATCACAAAAAATCTATAAGCAAATACAGACACAGTATAAAAAAATGGTCAGATATCAAACATTTATATTTTCAAAATGATAAAACATAATATAATCAATGATACATGAAAATAAAGAAAACCATCCCATTTTCTTTCTTTTTTTTTCAACTACAAATTTTCGATGTGTGAAACTTCGTAACATGACATCTAATCTGTAATCAAGTTCATTCAAGTTATTTTGAAGCTTTTTTATTTTCAATAGTAGTATTTCTTAGTATTGATGCGTTCTTTATGTTCAATGACTGTTTTCGACAATGAAAACTTATAAACAAGATCTTGGTGTTATCACTCCCTAAAAATATATATTAGATTAAATTCTGGAAATTAGGTGACCACGCGAAGAAGGGTAAATCATTGTTACCTACTCATCTAATCCAGTATTTTGGAAGCTTCTCACTTAAAGGCCACAAACAACCAAATATTTGAGGGTGAATGTATTTTGGAAGCTTCTCACTTAAAGGCCACAAACAACCAAATATTTGCGGGTGAATGTTAGATTGCCTAAGGACCGAACTGCCAACGTTAGGGTTTGTATCCGAGTAACAGACACTATACAAAATTAATTACTTGTGTTCTGAAGATGTTATCTGGCTTATGAGGTTTCCACCACATGGCCTTCCACCAATGAGTCGATGGTGAGACGAACGATACTAGAGCGTGTGTGAGTTGGTGGTGATATGGGCTGTTGTTTTTAATGCACCTGACTACCTTTTCTACCTATAGAGAGCGCCACAACAGCTATATGAAGATTAAATATTCAAGGTCGAGGGTCACCGTTGTGAGTGAGTGGTCTGATCCTAAAGATTGATAGGACCGAACTCACAGCATTAGAGCTTGTAGCCGAGTAATGTAGTCAATGTATAAAAGTAAGAACATGTGTACGGATGTGTTATCTGGCTTATGAGGCAACCACGAACCTTTCACATAAGAACTCATAGCATGTAATATCCAGATTAGATGATATAACTTATAAAATTTACATGTAGCTTATGACAAATGTTATAAATTAGGATTAGAAATGTAAGAAAAAATAATTTTTTAAGCTTTTTGTAAACTTTACTACAGTTTCATTTTTTTATGCATTTGATTCTAGGTACTCTGACTGAAATGCCAGCCGTCCGATTATTTGCCTTATATGCTGGTGTAGCATTGCTGGTGAATTTCTTTTTGCAGATGACTTGTTTTTTGGGACTTTTCATTTTAGATTGCAGAAGGGAAGAGGTAGAGATTCATTTATTTTTCGTTCTTCAAAGAATTTGTTTTTATTTCCTAGGTAATACCTTGCTCAAGCTGATGAAACATTAACATTTCAGATTACATGTTAATTATTAGTTGTGTTTCGATTATTTTTTAAAATATGTATAGATCTACAGTTTAAAGTGCATTTTAATTATTAATATATTTCAATTTAAAAAATATATATATTTATGAAAATTATACAGGAAGTAGGATACATTTTCTAATAGAAATATTGTGATGAATAAATATGATTAAATAGAAATTGGTGTTTAAAAAATTGATCTTGAGATTTGGGGGAAATTCCCTGCTTTTGATGTCTTTCTGAATCAGAAAAAATTATTTTTGATATCATATCTGAGCAAAATCTCCATTAGCCTGTTAAGACATTCTCAACAAAAAGGATTGATTGACAAAAAAGACAAAAGAATGGAATTTGGCGTATGATTTTAATACCAAAATTGTGAATTTATACCTAATAGTATATTTTAAGATGAAATTGTAGCCTTAAGACAGACATTATTTATCATAGAAAATGCAAACTATATAGACAATCATTAGTCATTTGAAATTTTTGAAATTACTAGGAAATCCAATTGGAATTCCTTAAAATCCCTAACATTTCCAGGTCTCTCAATGTTAAACTTTTGTGTCCTAAAATAGGCTGATAATTAATGAAGAAGAAATTCCTTTCCCCGTGTCGCCATTACGAATAATATTCCTCTGAATAAAATTTTTACTGCTTAAAAAGACAGAAAATTATATACTTAACAGTTATTTTTTATTATTATTACAAGAATCTAAAAGAAACTGAAGACATTTCCTCAGACGCATTTAGTATGTTCAATTATGACAGTTTTTTAAAAACCAAACAGTGATCACAAATCTAAACATCAATTTATTACAAAAAGTAATGCTCAATAGTGATAATTTTTGAGCAAAATCGCAGCAAAGATTCAAGCAGCTTTTATTAGTATGGATTAAATTTCCTTTACTCTCTTTGAAAAACGTTGCCGCCAGTTATACGGGATGGTTTTTGACGGAGTTTTTTAAGCTTCCTATTAGTTTGAAATTAATTATGCTTTATTTCAACCCAGTCCTTCAATTCAGAAAAGAAATGCAAATACTTATAAAAGATCACAGTGTAAGATTAACACAACGGAAGATAACGACTTAATTAAATCGTTGGGAAAAAATTCAAAATGTTGGAATCTCAGAATATAAGGTGATCAGCTTGTTCAAATTTGGAATGTGAAAAAATTATTTTGAAAAGCAATTTCAACAAATATTTCTAGACTGTAGAGGACTTTCTTAACCAATTTAAGGTTCATCTCTAATCACTAGTGGAAACTTTTTTTAAGAGATTGAGAGATAGCTGATCCACCGATATGGCAAACGCATGCAATTAATTTAGAAATTATTACACATAATTTATATATATATATATATATATATATATATATATTCATTATGCGCTCAACAATTATCGTTGTATAGCTCATCGGAGTTTGTAAAAAAGTGGCCTTCGTAATTGTTATAAACAGTTGAAATTCTTGATACTTAAAATCTATACTATAATCTTAAAGAAGTCCTATAGTGAATAAAATGCAGAAGCCCTATCTACTATTCTATGCTAAAAGATTGAGATTTTCTTGACGAAATGATTGCCATTTTACATAGAATTTCCATCAATAACTGCTACATTAAATATATTTTTATTCATATTTATATTACGCCGAGACAGCGTTATGATATATGTAACTTCAAATCTTATTAAGTCGAGTGAATTATCGTTAAGAATTAAGTTCATGAATTTCATTGGTGCTTTTATATGGTAGGTTAAATTTTTATCACTTAAAATTTGCTTGTAATTGCTTATCTTTAAGTAAAGAAATCTTATTCAGCAATAAATGAAATTGTTTTCAGGGACGTAGAATGGACCTTTGTTTCTGTTTCAAAGTTTCTAAAGATGGAGAAGTCGAAGATGCCTTTTTAAAAGATGGTTTAATGTTTAAAACTATAAAAGAATTTTATGCTCCGTTTCTCATGAAAAACTACGTGCGATATATCGTGGTAAGATTTTAAATCATTTTGAAAATTTCGCATCAATTTGTTTCTCAATTTGATAATGTTATTTCATATATTTTCAGATGATAGTCTTCGGAATCTGGTTGTGTTCATCTGCTGCAGTAGTTGATAAAATTGAAATCGGATTTGATCAAAAACTAGCTGTTCCAGAGGTTGTATAAATTTGAGAATTCTAAATAAATTTTTACATGTTTTTTCAATTATATGTATATATTTTGTATTTATTTATTTTTTTTATTTAGGACTCTTATATGCTGAAATACTTTCTGTATTTAGAAAAATATCTGTCAGTCGGTCCTCCTTTATATTTCGCCATCAGCGATGGTAGTAATTATTCCGATATCAAGACTCAGAAAATAATTTGCTCCGCTCAGACTTTTTGTGAATCCAATTCTATAACGTCTGAACTTGGCAGAATGGCAAGAGTGAAAAATAGGTATTTAAACCCTTTCAATTAGGAAAAAAAATTCAATATGCTAAAAAAATGTATTCTCATGTATTTTAAATCTTCAAAAACATTTCAGGACATTTGTAGCTTTTCAACCTATATCGTGGCTGGATAATTATTTTGAATATTTAAAAGCGGAAGCCTGTTGTTATGAATTCAAACACAATAGGACGCACTGCCCATCTTATGCCGCCCATCAGTTTAAAGGTATCTTAACAACGTTTTATTTAAAAAAAAATAATGTTATTTGATAATCTGTTGCCAAAATACAGATTTGAATTGCTTACTTTTTTTTCCAATTTTCATTTTCGTTTATCAAGGCTTATGCCGATCTTGCCGAACGAGATATCCATCTTCCTTGTCTGAAGTGGAATTTAATAGAAGACTTAAATTCTTTTTATCTGATTCTCCTTGGGAAAAATGCCCAAAGGCGTATGTAACTTTCATTTATTATTAAAATGATGAACAATAATAACTATTATAAACAATCGATTTTTTTTATTTTTAATACAGAGAAAAACAGTCAACAATTCCTGAAAGTGATTTCAAAGATAAATATCTCACTTTTATTTTCAAAACGAGCTTGGTTAAAATAATGACGAGGCAATCGTATAAATAATTAATTTTATCCAAGATACTAACAGGCCATATTAAAACTCATTGAACAATCAACTTTACGATAAATGTTAGTTAATATCTTTTAAATTATGTTTTACAAACCTAAAGTAAATTAATTATGAAGCAAAATTAAAGTACAAAGAAACAAATAATATAAAAAAATTAGTCATTTCCTAGTTAGACCAGCAAAGAATAATTTTATTTCATTTACTTTTTATTAAATAATGGCAATTAATATAAGTAATTTATCAAAATAAGTAATTGTAGTATTAAAAAATTATTTCTTTTCGCAAGAATTGAACTCGCATTCTTGATCTTCAAGCAAAAATTACTGAAATCCTCGCATTTTACCGATTGAGTTGTTGACATCAATATTCCTAACAAGCTGCTAAAAATCTGTTGAAAGTATTAAAAATTAATTAAAATTAATGAATGAATTCATATTTGAACTGTATTAACATCGAGTGTCCTCCACTATAAGTTTGAAAGAAAGGTATTTGAACTTGAGTGGATGAATAAAAATTATTTTATTAATGATTAAAAATTAGAAAAAAGTTTTATAAATATATATAGGGAAAGTGTGAACTAATAATAGGAATTTAAAAAAAAAACATGCAGGGAGAATAAATCATTTATTCCTTAGAGACAATATCGAAAAGTCGATAAAAATGACTAAAAACATTTTGTGTATTAATATTTAATAGGTTTTTAAAATATGGTGAAATATATAAAAGAAGTAACGATTATTTCCAAAATTCTTCTGTACCCTCAAGCATAAATTTTAAAAAATCAATAAGTCAACATCTAAACTTCAGAATTCAGTCAATGCGCTGGATGAACATTGTTTGGGAATTCGAGAAAACTTACTGATTTCTTAGACAAAAGAAAAAGGAGTTATGGAATAAGTTTGGCTTAGACACTAAAGAAAAATGAAATGCTGTCCTCTAAAGAAGGAAGATAGATTCTAATGGATCAATTAATTGGAAAGTTCAAGTTAAATTTTATATTGTAAGCATTTTCTAAATCGATTATTATTAGAACTATATTTGACAAAAGAAATGTATAATTATTGTAACCCTAATTTTAAATGATAAACATGCGAAACATAGCAGTTTATGAAATGTGGAAAAATTAATTGCGAAAAAGTGCAGCTTAAATTTTTTCAAAGCATTCCGTAATTAATTATTATCAGAGATGGAAGTGTTGTGCGATATATGAAAAGACAAATCCAGAGAAAACATCTAAGCGATTTTGATCATTTTAAACAAGCCTGTGAGTAATTTTCATAACGTTTTCTGCACACAAAAAATAGTATATCTCCTTGATGCTATTAAATAAGTTTTAGAGAAAGGGTTTAATCCATATTAACTGTGATTGCTTAACAAAACGCTGCTCTCGGTTTGGTTTAGTTATATTAACATCTAGTTGTAAAGCTATAGGAGGGCTATCTTGGGCGGACCTCGTAATTTTGAATCGTGGTCAGATGATGAGAAAAACACCTGAGATAACACTCCCCTCTTTACTACAGCGGGAGGACATTTGATTCTGACGGATTTAGAATGCAATAGATCCCCTTTCATTACGGTTCTTCTGTGAAATCGGATCTTGAACCTGAAACCCTATGGCTCATGAAATGGTACCATACCACCACACCTCTGAGACTTTAAAAAGCTGTTCTCATCTTTATTTTATGCTCAATCAAAGCAGCGAATGTCATTGATTACTCTAAAAAGATCTCAGAGCGATATTTCTTTCTTTAAATTGTTTCAGAGTTTAAAGGGATTTTTAAAGCTCTATTGTAAAAAATCTATTCAATTTTTTTATACAATGACACATTTTTTTACTTAACAAATTAATTGATAAAGTTGTTCTAAACTTAAGGTTTTTAAAAATCAGCATGTTATAAATCTTCAATTTCATGGATCAAAATTTCTGCACTTAACCATTTAACTCAGTATAAAACATACATTCAATAACATACATTCCTTTCAATATTCGTCTATTAGGTATAGGAGTAATATTTCATATTGCATCATGCTACAATGCATCGATTCATTCAAATCATCAAAGCTCAGAATTCTACGAAAATCGCGAAACTTCTTTATAAGGAAGTTAATAATAATAATAATAATAATAATAACCTTAACTAATTATTTAAAGTTTGTGTATAGCCCCTTATTCTTCAGCAGTAATTTGGCTACTGGACCAGGGAGATACGACAGTCCTCCCCACGCTGCAAATGAACCTTTGACCGCAAGAAGAGGGAGGGAAAGGCTTATTTCCTGTCGTTTTTACTTTCGAACCTTTTGGATTTTAAAAGAAGTGCATTTGAAAAGGCAAAGGAAGTCAGAGGATTAATAAATAATGCAAACGAAATATTCCCTAAAATTTCATAGTTAACACTAATGGATTTTTTAAAATTTAATTGTTTTCATCAAAGAAGTACAAAATTTTATTGCACAGGCATTGTCAAAAAAATCTTTTTTTTTGGCTTTTCTCTTCGTATGATATTAAAAACTATCTTATAAAAGAATAATTATTATCCTTTTTTAAAATTTTGAATTAGACTTAGATAGTCACACTATATGCATACATCAGAAAAATGATTAAAAACGATAGCATTTCTTTTCTAAAATGTATTATTCTTTTCGAAATTGAATGTTATATTTTTCACTAAAACCAACCATTTAATTATTTTAAAGCGGGAAAGCTATGTTTAGTTCTTCAATTAATCTATCTTCTTCCGAGAACTCCACAAGAATAAAAGGTAAGCTGCATTTTTTTTATTCTCCATATAAAGCTTAAATTCTTCTTTGAAATTCCCTATCTACTTTTAATTTCTGACTGATTTATAATGTGATGGCTTATAAAATATTCTTTGCACCATATATTGGATAATTTAGAGTAAGCTTATCTTTGTAATCTACACCAAATTGTAAATGCGCGAAAAGCTGAAATGGCAGAATTAATATAAGTTCTATTATTTTGACGAATAAAGGTTTATTTGGCTTTTTTAAACCCAGTTTTTAGCAAAGAAGAAACAAAAGTGAATCTATGAATCATTAAGACCCATATTTGACCAACGCATGATTTTCCCTTAAGTGAGCCAAGCATCATATTTTATGAACACTGAAAGCGCACTACTTGATACGTACAGTTATCTTACAGAATTGAGTGTGGCGTTAAAATACTTTCGAAACACGCTAGTTTTGAAAGATTTTTTTTACTTTTTTATATATAAAGTATACAAAAAGAAGTAGTGTAACCTTCAAAAAGATCTTATTCGAGAGTTCAAAAATCTCCACGTTTTAGATCTCTCCGAATCGAAAAAATAGATTTTTCTATTTATGCCTGTCTATGAAATGGTTAATGAAGACCGCTTTGGTCTGGAAATATGAAATTTGGTATATATACTTTGCTTAATGTCTGTAGAGGTCTATAAATGTCTGAGCTATTTCCGTTTAGAAAAAGTTTATCTGCTATGCTGTCCAAATCCAAGTGAACATAATGCCCTCATAACGAAAGTTCTGGATAAGTAAAATTGAGCTCACAGTTTTAGCATTTTAAGAGGTAAATTCTTATCAAAATTGATTCTAGATGTGACTAAGAGTTACTGTTTTTTCGGGGGGTTTTCCATACTTGTAAATGTAATAACAATCAAAAGAAATTTAATTTTTTATCTTATGATCGCAATAGCAACTTTAAGGGAAACTCGGTCAAAAAATGCTTCCAAATTTCATATTCGATATTTAGGTACTTATATATTAACCCCGTGACAGGGATTAATCGTTCAGGATCATACGCTAGATTAGTTAAAAAGCTCTAGTTACTCGAAGCTGATATATATTTTGTCATTTTCTAGCCAAAATCATGCAAAACCTTCATGGCTTAACCCAAAATTTCTAGGTTATAACAGCCCTTATTTGAAAGTATGTGATGAAGTCATGGTGATAATCTCCTCCTACTTTAGATATAGTGTACAGAAAAATGCATGTGATTTCATTCCATCATATCCTTACATCCTAAAAAAATAAGAAATAAAAATAAATTGAAAACTGCTATCTCAAATTTCATGTTATCTCGTGAGAACAATAATTTTTTAAAGCATTGTTTGTCTTAATAAAATTAAGTCATTAATCAACATAAACAGTGATCATCAGAGTTAATGTGACTATCAGAATACAAGATTCGGGACATATGTGCCAAGTTGTTACTTTTTGTTGGTGATAAGTCGCCAAATGTGACAACTATCTTTACTATTCTTAATAACCATAAAATATTTGTCATGCTACCTCTGTGCCATAGTATTAATATACAACCTCTGTGCCGGCTTTCAGGCACAGAGGTAGCGCGTCTCCCTCATGTTGTTGGAGTCCTATAAAAAGGGCCTGTGCTAGCGAATGTGATGAGTGTGTAACTAAAGTCGTACTCTTGGCCCTAGTTGGCGGTACTTGAAACAAGAGACACTTATCTTCAGCTTAAAATCTGTTGATGTATCAGCAGGGCTTGTAAATCGCAAGAGCCATAAGTAACAACAATATATATATTTTTTATTTTCTCTTGTATGAAGAACAGAAAAAGAATCTAATGAAATCATTATTGTTTTAGAATTGCAATTTTGATAACACTTTACATTTCAAATCTCCTTGAGATTGAAAGGTACATTTTTAGAATTTTCATATTCATCTCTCTGTCTATGAATATAATACCTCAGCAATGCTTCGAACGAAACATAAAATTTTCGTTAGAAATGTATAGATTTATAACAGATTTACATTAGCAGGAATTTAGCTCGAAGTGCATCTGGCTATTCAATGGCTCTCGGTCTATCTATGTTGTTGTTGCTTCTTATGGCACTTGCCATGGACAAGCACGCGATTTAAGTTGGAACAGCTTCGCTTGTTTTGTAGTAGCGCTAACTAGAGCTAAGAGTACGATTTTTGCTACCCACTCACCACATTATCTTGCACAGCCCCTTTTTACAGGATGGCACATTCACATACCTTACAGATAGAACACAGCACCACAGCCACGCCCAAACAGGGACTCCGTCCCGAGGAGCCCAGATCACGGGGAAGATGCGCTACCCTCATAGAGCTGGTATATTAGTACACCAGCTCTATGGCTATCCCTATGCCCAGGCACCGGTTGTTCTATATATTTTCTGTAAAGTGCGAACATGTGTATATACAAACAAAGAGAGAGATATACACAAATTCAACTTTATTATTCATAGATATATAGAAAGATATATATATTTACTTGTGATATATAGATATTTATTTATAATACGTTTCTTCTTTTAGCTACGAACTTCATGACATATCACACCGTACTAAAATCCTCTAAAGACTTTTATGATGCCTTAGACTGGTCAAGGAAGATTGCTGTTAATTTAACAAAGATTTTAAGAAACGAATCTCATAATGAAAACGTACGAGTTTTTCCGTATAGGTGAGTTTTCCCTTTCATAGGTCTTACTTTTCTAAACCGCGATGAATCTATATTTTTAACATCAGCTATATTTAAAGTATAGATATTTAGAGCATAACTTCACAGCAAATGCAGGACCATATTCAGCGTAATTCCGTGTACATAATATTTAAAGAAAAACGGATTTACTGAAACAAATGGTTGACACTTACGCAACCAGGTCTAAAAATGACGCTGTATGCATAGCATAAGTGAAAAATATCCTTTTTGGAAACCTGTTTTATTGCCTAAATTCAATCTTGAACGCCTCTTTTGACACAAATTGCTAAAGCGTTAATTGTTTTATTTTATCGAAATCCCCCTTCCCTCTCCCGTTAATAAATATATTGTATACGAATTTCAATTACAATTCGTTGTAATTTTTGTTAGAATACAAATTATCTTTACAATACAATACTTCTTTACAATACAATAGAAATACAAATTATCTTTACAATACAATTCAAAATATCTTTAAAGTACAATATAATCAAAATAATAGAACATTAAAAATTTCATTCTTCAGTTTATATCTTTATTCATTCTTTAGTTTATTATTTGTATTTTTAAACACGAAATTAAAATAACAATACATTGCTATCTCAAGAACTGTAAGGAATATCTAAAGTGGAAATTATCATAAGTCTTTCAAAAGGCTTTTAGGTCATCACTCTCTAAATTGCTAAACAAAATTTTCTATAACTCAAACTCAGAATTTAATCCAACGGTAAAGAATTCTTGGGGCAAAATTTATATAACTAGTAATATAAGAAGGGAAACGCTTTTAAAAGAAGGAAAACGCTTTTTCAAATTTTCTATAGCCTCATTGGGAAAATGCTTTATAATTTTACACTCCTATAATCAATAGGATAATTTATTAAAGCGCATTTTCATTATCTTGTTGCCAAATATAGTATAGACTTGTTTATAATTTCTCTTCTGTATGATGGTAATTTGTTCAATTTCGTTTGTTTTGTGACGTTATTCATTCTTTGTCAGTTTTGTCCACGTCTTCTACGAGCAGTACTTGACGATGTGGCCCGACACTTTGAGAAGTTTGGCACTATCTGTACTCGCAGTATTTATGGCCACGTTTCTCCTCTTAGGATTGGATTTACATTCGGCAGCAATAGTCACGACAACTGTGATTACAATCGTGGTCAATATCATGGGTCTTATGTACTGGTGGAACATCTCTTTAAATGCTGTATCCCTGGTAAATCTAGTAGTGGTAAGTTATTTGCTTTTAGTCAGTTCTTTTTTTCTCATCATTCATTTATTTTGTTACTGTTACATTCTGAAAAATGATTTTAGCCAAGAGAATGAAAATTGGTATGTGTTTTGTACACGAATTTGTTTTATATTCCAGTCACATTCGAAAAGAAATCCTGTACACTTATTGGGTTGACAGTCTGAGAAAAGTGAATACGATAACTGTAAAAAGAAACAAACAAGGTAGATGTAATTTGGCTTGCAGTTTTAGCATTTAAAGTGCAAATCCATACCAAATTTATAAATAAATCCGTCTTGAGATTGCCCTTCAGTCGGGTTCTCATTTGTAATATATTTAAAGAATGGGGCTCAAAATTACAACTTAGATAAATAAAAGTCCACACACAGTTTGAAAATTCAAAGTGAATATTCTTATTAAATATTGAATCAAACATATTAAAGGTTTGACAATCTATGTGTCTGTTCTTGACATATATATAAATGTGCTAAATAAAAACACAATGATTTTACTTAATTGAATTTGAAAAGTGATCTTAATTCTAACAGCTTTGTTCATATCCAATTTTGGCTTTAATAGATCAAGGAAAGCATTAGAAATTTCACACTTTAAAAAAATCAATTTCCTTTACGAAGTACAAAGCTCTCATGTGAGAATTCTTTAAAAAAATTAGCATTCGTGGCTTTCATGAGGATGAATGGGTGGTAATATCTTTATTTGAGATCAGGTAAGAAAGTTTCAAGTACATGATCCGAATGATTTAAAAATTGTCTGTTTAATAAGTATACTATTAATTAATACTATTAATAAGGATACTATAACTGCCTTTTTAATAAGGATTGTATATATCTAAAATGGATCGTTTCGAAAATTATTCGCCAGAAACAGAATTTCATCAATTCATTCGTATTAATAAATGACTTGTGTATATCTAGATTCATAATACCAGCAGTAAAAATAATTTGATCATGAATGTCAATAAAAAATTAATAATCTACGATTCAATACAAATAGAATCTATAATTAAATAACATCAGAGTTTTTCTACTAGCAGTATTTTTCTTTGCTATCCTTACCGATTATCAATGCGTTCGATGAGAAGTATCTTATTCTGAAGCATGTGGTGTAAAAATCATTTTAAATATCTATTTTATTCGTCTGCATTTTTAATGTGCATTTTCTGGGGATTTTTTACGCTTTATTCAAATTGAATTTAATTAATAGTTTTTTTATGATTTGTAGGCTGTTGGAATATCTGTTGAATTTTGTACTCACTTAACCAGGAGCTTTGCCCTTAGTACTAAACATTCCAGGATTCTGAGAGCTCAAGATGCTTTGTGTGAAATGGGAACATCCGTAAGATATTCAGTATTCCATTTTTTGTTCAAATAAAATTATTTATTTCTGTTTCACGTTTCTTTATTTCAAGCAAAACTGAGCTTGAAATTTTTCGTAATAATTGGTTTAAAAGGTTAAAATATTGTACCAAAATTTAGAAAGAAATTTTATTATTCGTTTGAGTTCCATTTTATATTAATATCTATTTTCATAGATATTTTAAAACAATAATTTAAAATGTACCTGGGTTTTAACAAATATATGCTGTTTTTTAATTGGCAATTTTCGTTAAACTGAGATTGAGTAAGGGATGAGAATTTTAGTTTTAGACAAAGGAGTGGGATATTAATAGCACGTCTTCATATTGTTCTGCTATCAAATTAATCATTTACTATCCTAACATTTTAAAAATGGCTTAATCTATTAAGGCAAACACTTTAATAAATATCGGGTTCAATGTGCCATAATGCAGATTTTAAAATAAGTTATTTTAATTTTTTCTTATGTTTTGCATTATTTTTATATTTTCTAGGAATTCTGAAATAAATAAATGTTTTATGTTAAATTAGTAATATTAATATGAAATAACATTTATGAATTGATTAATATTATTCGGCTATTTATTACGATTCAAATTATTTCATAAATTTGCATCTTACATTTTTCCTCAAACTAAATTCCTAATAAGTATATTATCAAAAATAGTTTAGATATAATTAATTTAATGTATATTTATATAATAATTCTAAATGTTTATCTTAGTTTTAAGTCAAAATGATATTCGCGTGAGAACGGTTTTGAAAAAGAGTGTAAATTTTGTTCCTTTAACTTTATGAATCAAATCATTCAATCCTAATTACTTCCAAAAAATTTAACATCCTATTTTTTTAATATTCTGTATTTTTAATAATAAATATCTTATTTTTTGATGTTCAAGAGACGGTAAAATTGTTTCAAAATCTTTAAAATTGAATAAAACTGTTGTTGAAAGAATGAGTCTATTGATATTGACTTCCAGTTGATCAATGATTTCTGCACTATATTTTAAATGATATCCTTTATAGCAGAATTATTTATACTTTCAACAAGTGCGCTTTGATCAATTTGCTAGTTCAGCATCATCTCTACATTTTGTGATACATTTTCTTCTCCATAGGTTCTTTCAGGCATTACATTAACAGACTGCGGTATTTTAGTTCTGATATTTGCCAAGTCTCAAATATTCCAAGTGTTCTACTTTCGAATGTACCTGGGCATTATCGCATTTGGTACTCTTCACGGGCTAGTATTCTTGCCTGTTTGCTTAAGTCTTTTCGGTAAGTGGTTGAATTGTTTTTACAAAATAGTAGAGTTACCCTTAATTGATTTTTCTTTAATAATCTATCAGTGTTCGTTAATAAACGTTAATAAAATATCGATAATCATTCCGTGAAAATATTAAAATAATTTAATGTCATCAAAAAGATGCTTGCTCTGATATGTCAGGTAGAAGTTGAAAATTGATTAAAAATTGTTATCGTTGCAAGAATTAAATAAGTCAAATAAAAGAAAAAAAGAAATATTACACAAACAACAGTTGAATTTTACTTTTGTATTCAATTTTTTTAAAATTTTATATGGGAAATAAATGTTTGAAAAAGTAACTGAATTAAAAGAAGCGATTCCATTATATTAAAATAATTTTAAATAAATTTTTCGATACCTATTTGTAATAAACAATTAAAGAGAAACTTACATTCGGGATATAAAATATTTAATAAGAAAAAAATTCGAACATATTAAAAAACATAAACTGGGAATATAGCGTTAGAAGAATAAGTGAATAACGATTCTTTTTTTTTCAGAATTTGTATTCTTTAATAACAATCTTTAAAAAACACTACTAAAAGTAGCCTTAAAAATCTTAATTAAAGCATTAAATTCTTTTTTTACTAAAATATTTAATCATTTTAGGTCCTTCTTCCAGAACAAAAAGCATCAAAAAATCTATGATGTTTAGAAGAAATTCAGATGTAGTTATCACAAGCAAGAATCAAGCAGAATGCCCTTCTTAGGTATGTGAGAGAGTAAAGTGTGTTTAAGAATTGGAAATAAATTCTGGAGAGAATTTGATTTATTACGAATGCTGAAGCAGATTAATAAATATGTTCGAAAAATTTACGAGGATAGTACGAAACTTTCTATTAAAATTTATCTAAAACAGAATATCACTTCAATTACAAAGAAATATATACTTTCGTAACACAATATTTTGCAATTTACAAAAATTGATTTCTAACTTTAAAAAGAAATTATACACCTTCCACAACCAACCACTCGTCATCCCTTTTTAATAAAATTGATTTAGTCAAGCCAACCAACTTTTATGAACTACACCTTGTCACAACAAGAGCAGAGCCGACCTTCCACATAAAGGGGTCCGGGTGTAAAAATCCATTTGGAGCCCTAAATGTTATTAGAAATTATTAATAAATAAATAAAAATACGAACGCATTACTACTGCATATTTATTTAATGCGTGATTTTGTTTTTCTAATAACCATTTTAGAAAAATTACAGGTCTTTTTTAAAAAAATTACTTTCTCGATGCTTAATATATAAAGCGCATTAAAGCATACTTATTATATACATTAAGCATACAAATGCTTGACCGAAGACAATTCTTTTTTTAATTAAATTCTTTCCGAAAGAACGCTCAACATTTAAAGAAATGCAAAGAAAAATTTTAACACAATTAATACATTTGGAAATAATTCATTATCATTATTAGTTAATATATTATGCAGTGTGTGTTGAGCGTTATTTACATGATAAATTTTTATATCAATGATAATTTGAATTACTGTGAAATCTACCTGCTATCTGCACAATAAAATCATCATTTACAGTGTTAAGAAATATCATCTAAATTTCTCAACCGAGTTTTCCATAGTTTCATCATTTGCTGTATCAAAATAAAATGTTTCTCTTTTTCGGATTTTTTTTCCGGAAAATGCTCTGAATGATTCAAATTATATATTATTTCTTTTGCTTCGTCTAAAAAAAGAATTAAATTTTTGGTTTCAATTTGAATTTTATCGGCTAAATTGAAAACCCAGTCGAGAACAATAGTTTTTACTTGAAATGGTTTATTAGTAGTGCTAATTTTGGACAATATTGTAAACCATACTATTAAAAATAAAATAAATGTCATTTTTTTATTGAATCCGATAGGCTTTTAGATTGTATTGTTGGTATTTGAATAAATAAATTCTTCTGGGGCATTATAAGTTTATTCAAACTGTATATAAAATCTTTTAACCGTATCTAATTTGGCTTCCCAACGAGTGTTGCATAATGAATAAAGAGTTATGTTCAAATACCTTAGTAGAATTTTCTGTCTTTTTGTAAAGGCAGAAAACAAGCAATATAAATGTTAGTTATAATAATTTGTGTCTTCACCAATTTAACCTTAAATTGTAACTTCCAAAGTCGACGCAATTTCATTGCCAGAATTACCTCGAAGGTATATTAGGGGCTTTTTTAAATTTAGCATTTCTTCTATTTTTCTTTTCTGTTAATTTTCATCTTTGAAATCGAATCTTGACACCTAAATGAACACTTCCTTGGCATGTGTATGATTATATTTAACAATATAAAACATTTTATCGTATAAATTATGAAAAAATATATCTAATTTAACCTAGTATGTGAGGTAAATTACCGTTCTTTACGTTTGTATTATGTTGAACTCGTACATTAAATTGTAATAAATCTGTAACATTCGTATATTTCAAAACCCGTCTACTGTTTCACTAAAATTTCATCCTTTTTTCTTCCCATCCTGCTATTACTGTTCAGAACATTATTTTAATTCTTGATCTTATTTGGGCCCCCTCAATCTTGGGGCCCTTTGCATAGCATCCATACCCCCCACTCCAAGTGGCCGACCCTGAACAAAAGAAAATGATATTTTAAATTATTCTTGAATAATAATGTCAACATTGTAAATGGCTGACAATTTCAGCAAATTGACAAATTTATGATGATACAAACTTATCACATTCGCTTGCACAGCCAGTTTATTTCGATTATTGATGTTTTATATAAACGATTGTGACATTAAACATTAAAAAATTCTCTTCTATCATCTACTACTACCCATTTTGCCGGTGTACTGTTACAGATATAGCACGTCTTCCTCATGATCTGGGTGTCCGGGTTAGGACGTGGTTATTCTTCTTTGTTCTATGCGTGAGGCGTATGAATGTGCCTCCCTGTAAAAAGGGACTGTGCAAGCGAATGTGATGAGCTTGTAGATAAAGTCGGTCCTAGTTGGCACTACTTCAAATAAGAGACTCTTATTCCAGCTTAAATCCGGTGATTAAATCCGTTGAATCATCAATGGGCTTGTCCATGGCAAGTGCCATTAATAATAACAACAACTACTCATTTTTGTGAGAAATCGAAATATTCTATTTCACTGTACACATTCCATAAGGAAAAATATGATTAAGTTCCCCATCCACAACCTTTAAACTGATTTCAAAAATTTTAGTTTAATATATGCCCATGATTTCGGGATATATCATCAATTCGGGATTTTTCTACCTTCTTCTTCTCTATTTTAAGAGATGCCATAAATAAATAATGAAAAAAAATTCAAACTCGATTACAAGTGTGATTTCGCAAGTTTTCATTGCCAACAAGATCATTTTGCCATTTTTAATAATACTTTACCAATCAGAGTGCAGTCCCATCACTGTGCAAGTGTAATTTGAAATAAAACTTAGATTTTCTTTTACTTACTTTATTATAATCAGATTATTATTGTATTTTTTGTGATAAGTTGTAATTAATTAGAAAAATACTTTGATTAAATTAATCTTATTAATATTAGAATCTTTTCTTTATTTATATTAATGGTATAAATAAAATAAAGTTGGTCAATTTCGTTGAAGAATGTCTTAAACAAACGTGATGCGTGATGAAATTAAAGTGTGTTAGAATTAGTTTCCTTTTTTAGAGAAAGCTGATCAACAAAATCATAAAACTTGCTATGAGATAAAAGAAAGAACCAGAAATATGAATAATTCAATAAAACGAAATGAAAGAAGTCATATTGATCTGACCCATCCAGCATACAGATTCACAAGTAGTCTACTTGAGTGAGGAATCATATAAATAGTTATATATTTAATTTCAATGAAATACTAAGCAGAATATTAAAGGAATTTAAAATTCTGTGGTCATTAGTGTTGTTAGCATTCAGATAAATATTTCCGGGATATTCGAATCTCTAGCACTACAACAACATATAAGCATGAATAGTGTTTTAAACGTAATTCCTCAGTTTTTTATAATTTCTTCAAAAACTAATTTTTAGTTCCAGAAAATATATGTAGGAAAATATATTTTACATCGTTGCAAAATATGAACAAACTTAATACGTAAATACAAAAAGCACTGAAAAATAAAACTAAGCATACTTTAAATCTTTATCTTTACTTATAATATAGCACAATGTGTGTGCGTTTGTTGGCGATGTACAGGCCAGACTGTTCGACCTACAGCTACCAAATTCGGTATATGTATATCTTGGGTGCCTGAAAGTTGCACCTCGGAGCCATTTTTTTGAATTTTTAATTAAAATTTTAATTAATTAAAAAATAAGCCAAATTTTCAAGTTTTTTCGTTATAACTTCCGAAAATATTACAGTACAAAATTCATTTTTACATCAAGTTAAAGCTCAAAAAATTAGCTTTTCATTGATATTAATGTTTTGACCTATAAATTAAAACTCTATTTTTAATGAATTTTTAAAAATTTAATTTAATCGTGTTTTTTTCCAACAATTTATTTCGCATAAAATAAAAATAAAATTTTATCTTCTTGAGGATCTCAAAAAAATCAGCTTTTAATAAAATGTTGCCATCACATTTTCAGAAGTTCTGCATAAAAAAATTAATTACTACCAAAAATAAAACAGAAAAATACAATTTTTATCACATGCTTATATGAAATGAAATAAATAGGAAATGTGACATTTTTTAAACAATAAATACAAGAGAAATTTTTTCTTGATCGTTTGCAATATCAAAATTATTAATTCGATTAAAGAATTAAAATAAATAAAAATACAGAATAAAAATATATTAAAAAAGTGCGAAAGTTAAAACTGAAAAAGAATTTTTAGAAAAGCATTAAACGATAATCTTTTGAGCGCGAGATTAATTATTTAAAAGCAAGAAATCTTAAACGGATATTAAAAATGACGTCATTCCAAAGAAATGACGAACAAAAAGCAATTGATAATCAGTAGAAGTAAAATATTTTTGCATTCGTATTTTTTTTTTTTTTTGATTTTTAAAACAATAAGACATGTTTTGAATTGTTACTTATACTTATGTGAAGAAGATATATTGTGCAAATCAAAAAATTCGCCTTCATGATTGTAATTTATCTCTGTATTTGAGTGAATCATGCGAAACAAAAACTCATCTGCTTTCAACGAAGCATACGTAATATTAAAGCTATACAGATAAAAGTAGGTCAGCTATTTGAAAATGCATCTTCTTTCAAACAAACATACGTAATAATTAACAATGCAAAATTTGTAAAAGCATATAAAAATATTTTTTACCCGCATATTTCGAAGACATCAAAACTTTCTATCCAAAACAATATCATGTTCTCACATGAGAAAAAATAAATCAACTATCTTTCCAAATTAAACATATAAAAATGTCATTTTCGGCACGTGTCTGAATAAAATGAAACAAATATGATACATGATATTTTTGGAAAATAAATGCATGGAAACGTTTTCTATGATATTTTACATAATTATCTTAACAAATGGTCTAAGTATATAATTAGTAGATTGAAGGAGAAAATGCTGATGAATTACGACTTTTAAATGTTTACAAATATCATCTGCTCTGTCGATCTTACTCAAATAATAAATAACATGGTACTTTCAAATTTTATGTACAGCATTTAAGCATTTGTAAAATATTGAGATTAATAAATTAAGAAAAATATTAAGAAATAAACATATTACTTATTTTGCAATTCAGAAAATGCAAACTATTATGAAAATATTATCATAAATTTTAATAAAAGTATGCAATATTTTATTTATAAGGTTATTCATATGAAAAATATTAAGAATTAGAGACAGTAGTTTTTTAAGATGCGATATTGCGTTAAAATTTTAATTAATCAAGCATAAAAATCAGTTTAAATTCTTAATGTTCGAACTTAGAAAAATGAAATTCCAGGAGTTTCAGAAAATTATTTAGATATTAATAATGTTATTTAAAATATTGGACCTAAATGGAACTTTTGAAAGTAGATACTTACTTTAATGATGATCGTGTTCAACATTTTCTATGCAATAAAATCTTTATTCTCGAATATAAGGAAATTCAAAATTTTCAGTTGAATAAAACTTACCATAAGCCAATTCTGGACAAATGTTTTGAAGAAATTGGCCAGAAGTTATTTCGTCATCAATGAGTACGTCCTTGTCCAGTGGTTCTGGAAGATTGTATCTAAAGATTGTATCAAGTGTATCTAAACCATGCTCTAAATTGTAAACAGTGAGCCTCTTCTTTAGGCAAGACCTAAAACACTAAAATAGCACACTTTGTAGAATTTTTAGAAAAAAGTTAAAGCAAAATTTAACTTCAGAGTTTTTTTTAGTAAAGAAAAAAAATCTTATAAGATAATTGTTAGTACCATTATCATTCATTTCATTTATTCATTAAATAAATTTTTTTTCATTATCTAGTTTTCACTCAATGATTTTTAGCATATAATGTTTTTAACCAGGTGTTGTTTTTGCTAACACTGTAACTGAAAAACGCTGTTGTGGTCGATCTAAAAGCTTTTCGCATTTTCTCTATGAAGATGATCTCACTTGCCTTTTACATAAAATATGTGGATTTTTAGCTCTAGAAATACTTAGTTTTTTTTTTATATTTCCAAAATAACAGGTTAGTGCATTTTGGTATAAAGAAGAAACTTTAATGTACATTTTGAACACCGTTTTATCAGCTAATTCAAACATGAAGTAGATACAAAATCATAATTTTTAAAACTAGATAATATAATACTTTTCATGTATTTATGTTGTGGCATTTTTTATTCACAGATTTTAGAAGTATGCGAAGGTACAGAATGTACAGACTAACAAACATTTAGCCTATTGACAGATTTATTTCAAAATTTGATCCTGGTATATACTTCATATAGCTAACACCGACCATTTAATTTTAAGTTCTAAATCATTGCGCTTTGAAGTTACGGTACCCTTTTGTACTTGGATAGATAAACAAACTTTATTTGAATAAATTTCGTTCAAAATTTGATGGAAATCCATAAATTTCATGCAAACGTGTCATATCAATTTTCGTATAACTCGAAACAAATTTGCATTATCGTAATTAAAAAGGAAGACTTAGTTCGTCAAATGTTTTTCGTGAATTTAATAACTTTTGAATGATTCGAATCGTAATGATTCATCAATATTGTGATAGGATCGTCTCAATATTTTATTCTAGTCTTTCGATAATTAGAGGTTAAAAACAGTAAGCATGGAATGCAATGTGTATTCATTGCGTCTAACGTCTTATAGGCTGAAGTAGCGAGCAACTAATGTGCTCCAATGTATTTATAATTTTTTTTAATCTAATATTTGTTTCTTAGATAAAATTATGTTATTAATTTTTATGTATCTTCCTAAAAATTTATAAAAATTTTGATTCACATGCATATTTATCCGTATGAATATTCCTCAGAACTTTTTTCAAAACGGTTTCAGAATTTTCTTTAAATGGTGGTTGTACTAAAAGTGGTCCTTCGTTGTGTAAACAAAAATTGGCCACAACCTCTCTTTTTAACCTTTTTTTCTTCCTTATTAAAATAAATGTTTCAAGGCTTCATTTACAAAAAGGTGGGAGTGTATACATAATTCAGATTGGAACATTATCATCCTACGATCTTTTGACCTTTCTTCCTAATCTTTCTGAAGTCACATTTCTGAAAAAACAAAAACAAGTATTTTTTTTTAAAGCGAAACGCGTTTAAAGGACATATTAGTCAAAGATTAGCACATCACTTTTATTTTTATGTAGCTAAATATAAATAGGAGTTTAAGATTACCAATGTAGCGCATGCAGTTTTTGAAGAAAAAAAAATGAGAATGGCGACTTATAACTCAAAGATGTTCATATTGACTCCTTGATACATAAATCAGTAAATAAATCATAAGGATAAATGATAAGTAATTAAAATAAATATTTTATAAAATTGAAAATAATACTAAAACATTATTTTAACAAAAGATCACCACAATTGGTGCTGAGTATTTAGAAATTTAATAAAAGTTTTCCGGCTAGAATGCAAATAACTCTGGGCATGCGTGAAAATAAATTTTAGTCTGCCACGCCTATATAGGTCAGGAAAATTAAAGTTTTAATTTTCTTCATTCCTTTTTTAATTTAATTCAGAAGAACATCAGAATAAATTTGAAAGATCGAATAATTAACAATACGTAGTTTGCATAAAGGTTTTAAAAAAATAAACATTTCTGTTTGAAACGTTAGGCCAAGCGCTTTGGCGTGGAGCAAAAAATAAATCATTTTTAAAAAATTCCACAGCCGGTAAAAATAGAACAAACAGAACTACTGCGCTTGTGCGTGTAATTTTCCATTCTGTCCATGGTCTTATCTCATTGCCGTGGGAAAAGAATAAATAATTTCTCCATCGGAATAGGAAAAGTAGTAGAAAATTTCGATTCAGAGGCATGAATTGCAAATGCACACGGAATAGTTTTTAATTAAATAAAAAAATCATTTGGCAATATTATCCCGAAACTATATCTAAGATACACTGTATGCTTCAATACATCTTTATTCAAAATTTGAATAAAATCTGTCCATTAGTGTATAGAGGACACATATTCTCAAATACGAACATTATCTTTTATATATAAAAAGGAACCGTTTGTACATGTCTTCGTTTTGAAGATAACATTTGAAGCAAAAATATTTTTTAATTAATGTATATTATTTTATCAATATTTCCTTGATTTGAACTCTGGTTGGTAAGTTCACTGCTGATGAGATAAACCTTATTGTTAGTATAACAGGCTCATCCCGAAGAAATAACTTCTGATTTTTCAGACATAATTTATATACTAAATTTCCACTTTTTGATGATCAACTTGCTCGTCTATATTATCGACTTTTTAGGGTGTTAATGTAAATGGAACATACACTATTTTTAACTCTATCTAACATATGAAGCTAAATACATGGGCTTTACTTAATTATTTGATAAAACCGAAATCCTGAATTTAGTTGAATAGCTAAATGTAATATATATATATACACTACGAAATAAAAACAGAAGTGAAAATCCTATTTCGGAATTAATGTTAGAACAAAGCATTTTCTAATGTTTACATTGTCAAACTCATTCAACTGATTTGATATATGTTTGAATTTCATGATATTACGGATAAACTTAATAGTGTAATACATAAAAAAATTTAGGAAATATAGTACAAAAAATAAACTTGATATTATTAAAACGGTAATTGAAAAATCATAAAAGAGCGCTTTGGAAAATACGGTCATGAATTGGTACTTTTCCGTTAGCCGGGTGCAAGCGAAAAACCAGCAAGTAATGTAGAATTTCACCAAATTGCTTTGGAGGTTTTCCGCTGGTGGCCGGCTAACGACAAATTACCCATGAATTTCTACAGATAACTCATATCAGCAATAATTAAGTCTATTTTTGAATTAGATTAAATTTTGCTAGACGCTTATTATCTTTTTATTCCATTTTAAAAATTCTCTTCTTCAAATGAATAGTTTTAAGTGATCCCTATGCAGAACATTTCTTTTGATCTATTGCAATTTAAATATTTAGCGAATAATTGAATTAAATGTAGCTGTAGAAATGTTCATTTAGTGTTATGTTTGCTTTTATATTTTGTCTACCAAGAGTATATAACCAAAGTGATTTCTGAACTATATTCATTAGCGAATTACATAAATAGATAAGTTACCACATCCTTTCAAGAGCATCATTTATTAATCATCATGTAAGAAATTACTTATAAGAGATCAATTTCAGACCCAAAATAAATGTTAAGAAATTATTTCAGATAAAATAAAATTTCTCAAAAATATTAATTAATATACTACGAATTTCTCATTATAAAAAATAGATATTCACTTAAATGAAACTTGAATTTTAATTAAAATTAAATTTTTAAACACTAAAATAACTGCAAATATAATCTTAAAGTTGATAAAAATCAATTATAAATACCCATTTCTCAAAAATTGTTTTTTTTCGTCTGTAGAAAAAAATAAATCAACCGGATTCATAAAGACATTTTGGATTTGATCTAAGTAATAATACGAACAATTTATTTACAAATGAAACGTAAGAAAGAAAAAAGGAAATTAAAGTAAGAAGATTTTAAAAGAATAACACAGAATTCCAAACGATTTTTGGATATGCGATGGAATTAATTCAATTTTAATTAAAAGGTTGCCAGCTATGAAATAAAACTTTTCTTTGAAATATAAAACTCAAAAAGACAGGTAAAGTGCGACAATAAATAAATAAAAAAATTAAAATTAAATCTACGGTCTCAAATTTTAAATTATCATGTGAGAACATTATTAAGTTTTAAGTGATAATTTGTATTAATTAATTTAAGTCATTAGCCAGTTTAAACCGGTTTGAAAAAAATGCAAGTCTTCTCTCTCTCTCTCTCTCTATGATTACCCATTTATACCCATTTATAGATAATTACCCATTTATAGATAATTTTTTTAACCTTAATTTTAAATTTTTCTAGCTGTCAAACAAAGTTTTGGAGTTTGACCGATTTTAAGATAAAAACAAATCAACAATTTCGACGAAAAGTTCACTATTAGTAAAAACTATTGTTTATGTAGTAAAATCCAATGAACGTAATGCAGATTGATATTAAAATTATATTCTAATATTTACAGTATTTTAAGAAATACAATTAGTAAGAATGCGCTTATAATATTATTAAAGAATAAATGTAAGCCGCGTTTTACAAAAAGGCGATAGTTAAAACAAAAAAAGAATTTCCAAAGAAAAAAATGGTGATTTTCTGAGCACGTGATTAATTATTTAAAAGAAGAAACTGTAAATAAACTGGAAGATGACGTCATTTCATAAAAACGACAAACAAAAAGCAATTTATAGTAGCTTTAATTAGATACTTCAAACAATACTGGAAAAATAAGCTTTAGATTTCATGGGTCAGGTGACTCGCTATCTACCAATGAAAAAATGAATATTTCTTGCCTACATTTATATTTCACAGATTGAACATCCTAAAGCAATATACCAAAAGTCATTTTTCGAATTCTAATTCATGTGTATTTCCTCTCGTGAATAGAAATCAAACTTACCGATTATAAAAGTAATTTTGGATAATGTTACAGTAAGAAAAAATACAAAATAGGTGAGACTATTTACAAAAAAAAATTAATATTCTAATTTTCCTGAAGTTTGGCTTAATTGAGTTGTCTTGTCAAGAAGAAGTTTAAACAGATATTAAATTTAACGCTTATTTTGTAATTCTAATACATTTCTACATTAATACTTCGTTCATAGGCAAAAGGTATTATTTTCAGGTCTTTTCTTATAGCTAAATCCTGCTATGTGACTCGGAGATTATGAAGACTTGATACATTATATATAACATAGCTGATGCATATTATTTATGGAAAGTGTAAAATCACTCATTGTTTGAAATTAGATAAATACCCACTCCATTATCACTAAAAAACGCACCTTTGTCCATAATTCCATAAGCCTATCAAAATAAACAATATATAACCTTACTTTTCATAAATACATAGCTTGATACGTTCTTCGTCATTTCTCTCAAATTACATGTTTTATACGACAGAGTCAACAGTCATATGCATCTTGCAAAAAAGAAAATTGAAGCATGTTGTTAAATATTCTCTTTTTTTAGACAGTTAAGAATGAAAGACTTGGGCAAACTATGAGAGATCCTTTTTGCTTCCTCGAATACAAAGCGTACAAAGAAAAAATATTTCAATTGTCAAAATAAAAAAAATCTAGAAATCGTAATAAATCGCCACGTTTTAGAGATAAAAAAAAATACAATTTTGGGAAAAAATTTACTAAAAATACAATTACTCAAAAATACACTTTGAGCCAAATCGATGAAATTTAGTACATCACCACTAAAATTGTATAAGATTTTGATTTTGAACGAAGTCCTTTTAGAAGAGGCATGTTTGTCCGTTTGTCCCAGTACAACCGGACAAATAAATCGTGGAACAAAATGTAAAGAGCTGAATAAGTGAAATTTGGTTTAAATGTTTTAACATATATACTATTAGCCTATTTATCGAATTTTGAACTAAATCTTTCAATGAACTCTCCATTTGTCAATCAGTACTTTCACATGCCTGTACAAACGATAGCTCAAAAATTGCAATGATTTAAATAAATGAAATTTGGGAAATTATATTGTGACTAATTGTATTTCTGTATCAAATTTTCGGATACATTGAGAAAAAAAGTATTATAAAAAAACTATTTTTTAAATCAATTCCTACTTAGGTAATTAGGAAACGTTTTATTTTAGCTACTTTTTTATTAGATTGTTACATTTGTTGTAGTTCTCGCGTTCCTTTTTACAACGGAAGGAAGAGTTTCTGAGGTTATGACCCATGGGCACCAGAGGATAGAAGTCTGACTTTTAGCTCCTATACGTAACCAACCATTTTTACGAGGTGAATTTCATTTATGCATTTCATTATTCATCCACAGATCCTAATTTAGATCTGAAGCAAAGAACGATCATCTCAGACTCAGTCACCCGAGTTGTATTACACTCCACGTGGAGAACTTTGCAACCACGATAGATTCAACGTCCACCACCAAGGAAGAATCTTTGGCTTGCAGGTTCGAACTCACAGCCCGAAGGATGCAAATTCAACGCCCTACTAACGAGTCTATCCAAGCCTAACAATTACAATTACTATAAATAATTCATCAAAATGATACTAGCATTGAATTTTCAAAGTCAATTGAGGATTCAAAGCCAGTTTGTGGCAATATGAAATGCATGAATTTTCTATACCTGTTTGGGTAATGCAAGGTATAATTTTCAGGTCTTTTTTATAGCTAAATCCTGATATGTGACTCAGAGATTATGCAGACTTGTTACATTATATATAATAAAGCTGTTGCATATTATTTATGGAAAGTGTAAAAACACGCATTGTTTGAAATGAAATAAGCACCCAATCCATTATCACCAAAAAACGCACCTTTGTCCATAATCCCATAAGCTTATCAAAATAAACAATATATAACCTTACTTTTCATAAATGCAAATGTTCTTTGAGGATTACATGAATTTTCCATTGTATACTTTGTACACAAAAGGAGTGAAAAATCAATCTGATACTCACGATTAATGGATATATTATTGTTAGTATTTGACGACATTTATTTCATTATCTGAAAACCTTATACAAAACGATATTGTAATTCACAGGTATTAAGGCTTTAAAAATTAAAAGATGAATATATTTTCGTCAATAAAAATTAATGATTTGTGTGTCTATTAATAAGATGTGTTAATACATTTCTTTCAATGCCTGAACTCTTTTAGAACTACAATTTTCCGAATGTTTTTCTTACTTTCACACGTTATTAAATTAACCCTTTAGAATGGTTTTACGTTAGTGGTTTGGAAACAAGAAGAGATATATGTTGTTGTTATTGTTCTGGATTAGAGCACTTTACAACCACTTAAGACACTTCACAATCGTTCACGTTTTTTTAAACGATTTAAGCCGAGTTAGTGTCTTTAGTTTTTTCAGTAGCGTCATCTAGGGCTTGGAACACGACTTAGTTACTTCATGAATCATATTAAATGAACAATCCCATTTTACAGGAAGAAACATTCACATACCTCTCAGATGGAGCGCAGAAAAACAACCATGCCCTAACCGGGACTCTAACTTGGGATACTCTAACTTTGGGTAAGAAGCGTTACTGCCAGAGCGTCGGCACAGACAGATACTTCCAAGAAAGACTTTTCTAGCTGTCTTGAAATTTTTTAAACTTAGAGTTTCGTCATTTTCAACAACGAGCCTTCTTTGCTTGCAATATTTTTTTCTTCTGAAAAGTAAAAATAGAAAAATACCTCAAAAAATCTCGTGTTTATCAACGAGAAAATGCTTTGTATGCAAATATTATATAACCGAAAATTTAATGCTTTGAGTCTATGAAAATATTAAATTAGCTCATTTTATATATTTATAAAACAAATTTCATTTTCATATTCCTTTAATTGGAAAACCTTTATCTAAGTATTGAAATTCAAAAATGTATTTATAAATGTTGGCTTGTAGAGCGCCAATACACACACACATACATATTGAACTTTATTATAAGTATAGATAGATAATTTATATTTTATCAAAAAAGAGAATAAAGCGAAATTTCCATCATTAAATATGAAATTTCATTTGTCGATGGACAGTTGTTTCGATAAATTTTAAAAGCTTTTTCGAGACAAAAGTAGATCACTTACAATGATTTTATAAATTAGCAAAAACTAATATTCTAACGAAGCATTTCAGTTTTATTTTAATTCAGGTGCATCTTTCTGTTAATATTTTTAGCGTCGAATGTTTTTTTTTATATTTAATAAAAGATAAACCAATTAAAAATAATTTATAATTAAATTTTTACTTGTTTTAAAATGTGATTGTTCTGGATGTGATTATGATGGAATACATTACATTTAAATTAAGAATAGTTGAGACTTATTATAATTTAAAAACTTTCCTGCAATAAAGTTTCAGAGAATAAAGTATTGAAAATACATGTTATGAAAATCAATTTCATTGTGTCTTTTTCTGCTATTAGAATATTACTGAAAAATTATTAAATTTATCTTTCTTAAGCTAAAAAGGAAGTAAAATAAAAGAAGAAATTATATTAACATTTTATTTGAGATTATATATAGATAACTTCAGGAAAATATTCACTAATCCGGTGTAAGATTTCCAGCAAAATCTTTTCGATATTTCTTCATTGTAACTTATTACTCACTCATAAGAACTTTTCATCAACTCTTGAGTAAAAATGGGATCTTCCGACATGGAAATTCCTTTATCTGAAAAATAGATTTTTGCAACAGAAACCGCCTTCAGAGTGAGCTCTCAAAGAAGCTGCCTGAGGTTACAATGAAATAATTGTCTTCAAACGAATAAAAATTCCTATCTATCGAATAGAAGATACACACACACACACATTTTGAAAAACCATAACATGAACATTGATCACATTTGAAAAAATTTCCCCTACTTTAATACGGCAAAATGGTGTGAAAATAAAGATCATATAGAGATACCACTATGCACCTTATATGATTTGAATCAAGGTATCATGTTGCAAATTGCTTTAGCAACAGTACGTATTGATAACTTTCAATTAGTATAGTGTCTATAGATAACTTTTCTGTTCCCGATAAGACTAGTCATTCCTACGTTGAGGGTATTTTGAGTGACGATCAGTGATGCGTATTTGCCCGATATGTCGTTTAACGCGATAAACTGTTTACACACATAAGAAAATTTGAATATTTATTATATAAAAACATTAAATTTGAATCTATATTGATTTTTCTTGCTAAATCCCTTTCATTTATTGGGTTTGCATATGATATGACTGCGCGTGCGTGGTGTGATGATTTAAAAGAGTTTTCGGAGAGGCCATTTTAAATTAAGATTAAATTGATTCAGATGAATATAAGAGTACGTCATTATTGTCAATTAATAAACACTTACCGGGTGACAATGGTGCAAGAATTGCGACATATAAATTTAATTATACTTGGGAACGGAACAATATGCCCTAGGGGAGAGTGTCTTCCAAGTGATATAGGCGTCTTGGGTTCGAGTCTTGGTTTGCGTAGTGTTTTTTTTAAACCTTATTTCTGTCTGTGAGATGTGAGAAAGCTCATCTCCCCGGGTTGAAAAAAGTGAATGTGTGAGTGTTATATACGTATGAACAAGAAATCAGACTTCTGCCTTGGGTGCTTAGGGTCCTTCACACTCAGAAGCTGCTGCCCAAACTCGACTTAAATAACTGACTTCTTGAGCTGGCCCATTTATGTCAAGTGCCACAAGTAACAACAACAAATTATATTTTGGTATCAATAATATCCCCTTAAAATAATTTTGTTGAAACTTCGAGAAGATTTACACTTTGAAGAATACGATAAAAGTAGCTGATAAGAGGGTACTCTATGAAGGCTTAAAAGTTTTGCTCTAAAGGAGGCCACCAGCTGTTTATTAATCATGAACTCGCATCGGAATATTAAAATAGAAGTTATGGCAGAAGATTATTTTAGACTTTATATTCATATTTCTATTTGAAATACTTTTCTTTATTGCTCTTGCATGGATATGTTAGAAGAATTTTTGAGGACAGTATTTTAAATTCAAATTAAATTGATTCAGATTGATATAAGATAAATGTTACACGTTTTAAAACTTTATAATGCAAATCAAAGAATATCACTGATTTCAGATAAAAATGAAGGAAAAATTGCGACTTATAAAGTTTCATCATACTTCTGAACAAATATATATTTCCAAGTTTTAAGCAACATGCGTTTAAATTAAGTTTATAAATGATTTTAAGAATGGCCTGGTTGGTAGAGCATTGAACTCGTTTTCTGTAGGTTACGGGTTCGAAATTCACCGGCCAAAAGATTCCCCGAATATGTGGCGGCTGGCTCTCATTAAATATGTCGTGGTCGCAAAGTCCTCCATATAGAGAGTAATATCACTTTGGGTAATGGATCAGAGGTAATCGTTCTCTGTTCCGGGTCTAAATTACGATCTGAGATGTATGAATGAATTTGCATGAATGAAGTCCGCCCCCTAAAAAGAGTTGTGACGTGTGTGTAGCTAAGTCGTACTCTTGGCCCTAGATGGCGCTACTTGTAAAACAAAGAGACGCATTTCTTAGGCTTAAAATCTGCTGATCGTATCAGCAGAAGCTTGTCTACGGCAAGTGCTATTAGTCACAACACACATAAATGATTTTAAAGGATTTGAACTTAGAGTAATATGACAATTAGTCCAAAGAGTTTAGTTATTAGTTTTGTATTAGAAGTGACTTTTTATTATTCGTGTTTAATTTTGTTCATTATTCATAAGCCAAACTGATTATTCATAAGCCAAACAAAAGTTGGTTCTATCGCTACAAAAGTTTCAAATTCATTTAAGATGAAAGACATCTGAGAATGATTCCTAATCATCAAATACTAAATCTTCACCATCAGAACGAAATTTAATTCTGTAATGAAAGTTGAATTCATCAGTTCAAAGTAAGTCTTCAAAGTCCTTTTGAATATTTCTTTGTACAATTAGAGTTAGTTTTGTTTTTAAAAGCCACTATGACTTTAAAAAAATCTAAGATGATTCCCAAAATTAAAGTACTTTTAGGAGAGATAAAAATTACACTCAGATGAAATTTAAGACGACATTATAATATTACAATTTGTTGTTGTTTCTCATCCCTGAGAATAGCAGAGCTAGATCATGTTCATGAACTGATTCAATCTGAGAAAGTCCGGTACCAAAGAGGGATAAGGAACCAGATATTGCCTGGTAAGCATCAGGCGAAATAAAATATGGCCAGGAGCGGCTTGTGCAGAAGAACATTTAGTGCTAATTTCAAATTGTTTAACACCTCCAACAAAAGTCATTGATAATAGATGGCCACTAAGGAAACGGGTAAGAGCAGTTCGATCTCGTCTACTACTGCTCCGAACCAGGGAGTCACCACAATGCTTACTCTGATACCATGGATGCATTGGCGAGATCATTCAAATGGCCTTATTCGTAGTCTTATGTTTAGAAAAAATCTCCATGTAAGTAAAAGAAACGGCAGGCGTAATGGTTCAAGCTAGCACCAACTCTAGCCAAACTGTCAGCAATTTCATTTCCAGCAACGTCGACATGAGACGGAATCCACTGAAAGTGGATCCGATGAGAAAGGGAAAGATTTTTTAGGTTCTTGAAATTCTTTGCACTAGTACTGTCCTTCACATTATGCCAATCGGCCAAGTGCTGGATAGCACTTCTACTGTCCGTAAAGATCCAGATATATTTGAACTGAGGTAACAACATGATGGAGTTCAGGCCTTAGAACGTCTATAAACTCGCTTCGAAATAACGAGCAGAAGTCTGGATTTCATCTCTGGATTTTAATTTATAGATCCTAAAGGTGAATATAAATGCCACTACCAGAACTGTCATTATCAAGTTTACTACCGTCCGTGTACATATACACAGCGTACTTGGGGACGTTATCGATTCTTTCAAGAACTAATGGTTTCACGTAGTATGGCAAATCCATTTTCCTGTTAACTTGAACAGAAAGGTTAATATGAATGAAAGGGCCATCAAGACCTTCAGAAGGGTCGATAATTGGACATAAATTGTGATGTTCTATAGAACTAGCGACAAAGTGGTCAGAAACAACCTATACAAAGAGACGACCACGGTTGAGTCTCTGGTTACTGCTCCATGGTATAGAGTATTTTCAAGGACCTAAAATACTTTGGAGGCTGTAAATAATTTTTCGAACCTGGCCCTTTATTTCAGCAAACAGCGTGATCCTTTCCAGATTGTGAGACGATCAAAGCAGCATGAGAAACTTGGATCAATTATTCATGGATGAGGTAAAGGGCAGCTTCTATGATTAGGGACCTGGAGCACCGACGGTAGAAGTATGACTCACCTCCGATGCCTACAGACTTTAGCTGAGCATAGCGGAGTGACCATCAATCCTTGGGTAACCCTGGCAGGAGAATACAATACCTAAGTACTTCATCCACCCGTCCAGGTACACCCCCTCGCCGGCTACAAGAGCACACTTTGAGGCGGCCTGCAAGACTTGAGGGGGATACATTTGTTTTGGCACTTACCTATCTTGTTTGACTGTAACGAAACATTTGCAGTGACACTAAGGGATACTAATATTTCAACTGTATCATTGACAATGGAGCAAAAAGTGACGAATTGGTGATGAATTTGGCGACAAAATCAAAGGTTTTGGAAATTAAAAGAATTATGTCATCCAATTTCATTCAGCCTTTCTAGCTTGATTGACTAAAATCATCCACCCATCCATCCAAACTTTCACTTTAGTAGTATAGATATACACCAATTTAATCTGGAAATCTTTTGATTCCTCAGAAAGAGTGACATATCTTCTTTGCTCAGAATAAGATTGTTTCATTTAGTTATATTCACTCCATTCAACATAAGAATTAGTTTATAATATTCTTTTGAGCTGCGATTCAATACCCAAGACAGCATCTTAGCTCTTAATAACGTTTGGTCCACGATCTCAGATTTGTTGTTCACCAGGCCCACATACAGAACGAATCATTAGGTCATTCTAATTAGGCACTTCGGCATATAATAACATATACCCAGGTGCTATACAGCAGGTTTTAGTTGAACTATTATCGTGACTATGATATAATTCCACTGCTTCGTTTCATCTGGAATTCGTCTTTATGATCATTAAAAGAAATTATTATATAAATCTGCTTGAGATTTCCTATTATTGATCTCAAGCAGATGGAAATAAGCATGCACAATTTGTAATATATATATTTTTCAATTTTCAAAATGATGAAAATGATTGAGCCATCTTTTCAAAAATGCTGAATTAAATTAATTAATTATAATATGAAAAGACCTTTATTTCTCCAGACGTTAAATATAAATTCAACTGGAGAAAAATTACTTTGGGAAAGCTGTTTTCATGAATTCTAGATAATTATCGAAAAGATTTTTATTAATTAATATTTCAATTTCTCGTTGTCTTTTCGATATATAATTTTACTCTCTGATTTCTCATGTAACTCAACAAAATATACCTTCCTCAACTTTAATCACCAGAAGAAAAAAAATTGAAAAACGTTATGAAATACTTTTCTGAAAATAATAAAAAATATTTTTGTAAAATTTACAAAAATTCACTTAGAAGTTACACGGTCGTCATACTGTTATAACGAGGACATTTTCTTATTTTAAAATGATAGAACTCGATGTCGAGTCGATTTCGCATTGAGCACACTCATGAACACCTTTTATTTGGCGAACAGTGCCCAATTCGTCCAATGTGTCAGGTCGATTTTACCGTCATACATGTTTTAATGGAATGTCCGGTTTTTAATCACCACACGTAACATTATTTTGGATCGTCAACTTTAAACATTCATGCCATGGTAGGAGAACATCCTCACTTGAACATTTTTAAATTTTTAAAAGAAATTGGATTTATGAATCTTATATAGTTTCCTTTAACTCCTTTAAATCGAGTAGTTTTAATTTTTACTTCTTTGCCAGTTGATGTTTATTGTGTAACAAGTTATTTAAATGTCGTATTCAGCTTTCAATACTTGCTATATATATTTTACCGCATTTTTGGTGCTGTATGGCCAACGAAAGCTCTATTGCATTAAATTCCAGACTCAAACTCAAAAATTATATTTTAAAATAGAATAAAAATCAGTTAAATGCAATAACATTTTTTAAAAATGTTCGACATTTCAAGTTATCATTTGGTTACTCATTTATTAGAGCTTCAAAAAAACAACAACTTTGAGCAATATATTTCTGTCCTCTTGTGCATATATATGCTTCATTTTGTAGATTTCAACCAAATGGTTTATTTTGCAAAGTGAATCAATGTAAAGTAATGCAAGTTTTATCGTTATCAAAAGTTATTGAAATGTTGTATGGGAGTCACCATTTAGTATCAGTTAGCAAATATTTTCATACTTGAGAAGAAAAGTTATCATCTCTATGCAAATTTTTCTAGCACTTGACAGTAAATACAAGGTTAGCAAGAAAAAAGTTACCCACTTCTGAGGGATCTGAAATGCGTTCTATTGATCCAAATGAGATAAAAGTTGAACTGCACATTAATGATGTGATGCGTTATACATTTGTTAAATAAAAAAAATCTTAGTGCAAAATTAATCTAATCCGCGCTTTTGTGCATGCGCTAGTATGAGTTTAATTCATCGAAATAAGGATGAGAAAAAAAATTAAAAGATGGAATGCTTACATTTAACAATTAAATAAACTCGGATTACTCGAAGACTGAATTAAAATAGTATGGACAGAAACGACACAATATTCGCATACATGTTTAAAAAGTATCTAACAAGGTGAAATTCAGGGTCAAAGAATGACGAAGAATTTCGTAAGTGCGTTTGTTCTTCCGTGCCTCTTCCTTTAATGAGAAAAGTAGTCCTCTCAGAATACTCGAAAGAAAAGTATCTCAATTTTATAACTAATAAATATTTTTAAAAAATTATTTTAAAAAGCCCAAGAGAGTCACTTTTATTCTTCAGAGTATAGATGGCTTATTTTTTGTAGATTTATGTCGAATGTTTTGTTCTATAGAACGTCAGCATATACGCGGGGATACTTTCTTTATTATTATTAGAAATATAGGGATAGAAACTATTAACATTAATTATTGATGATTGATTAGTGCTACAAATGAGTATATTTCCTTATAGATATGTCAAGCTTTATATTCATTCATTTCAAGCGAGACTTGGATTTGAGTTGTAATCTTGTTCTTTCTTTATCCCGGGCGTGTTGCTTCAGCAGAAGAAATTGTCTTATTGGATTAGGCATTATAGAAAGAATATTTATCTTCTTATTGTAAATGAATACATCCATTGAAATTTTATGGCATATAAATTAAAAGTACTAATAATATTTATTTTCTTTTTCATTTGTCTTTATTATTCAAGTGCTTTAATGCAAACATTTTTTCCATCTGCAGCAAAAAGAAATAAAATTCTTAGCTGTCTGATACCTGAGCATCCAACATACAATTTGTGAAGTGAAAAACATGAATTTTTTTAAGCACATTTGAAATGACTGACCTTGCCCCTTGTTGACGGTTATCGAGAATACAAGTGAAATGAGGAGCCATCGTCATTTGAAATTAAAAGGTATGCCATTGGGAATAATGGAAATGTGCGGAATGGACACATCTTTTCCATTCGACTTTCCGTTTTGAATATTTGTTTAGATTTTTGCCGCAGTTGGTTTTCTGATCCTGAAACACGCGAATTTGTAATTCGAGAACAATCTACATTAGTTTTACATGTATTATTAACTGAGAAACATTTGGTTATTAAACATGTATTATTAGCTGAGAAACATCTATTAACTGAGAAACATTTGGTAAGCATATCTTTTGCCTAAGCAATTGGCACGATATGCGCTTGTATAACCGAAATTTCGTTTGTCGATTCATTGAATAAATAAAACGATTACTACTTGCACTTGTAAATTTTCATTATATTTAATTTTCCTTGATTGGCATCGATAATGACAATTATATTCTATGTGAGATAAAATCTGAATGATATGTGTGCTTCACCTCAACCAAAATATGGTGCACGTTGCATGACAATATCTTGTGTATATGACTATTCATTAGAGAAAAGGGAAAAAATTAGTGCAAGCATTAAACATTTTTATTTTCATTTCACTCATATTAATTGCCATCGATGATAAGAATTTAATATTGTTTATTATATGTGCGAATAGCTACGAATGACATGCTCCGTAAGCTGTTTAATGTTTGTCTTTTGCCGATTTCAATTGTCAATTTTAAAATAATGTGAAATCACAGAAACGTATGAAGAGATTTGTTTGCATATTTTATTGTGTTCAAAATAAAAGCTAATGGATATATTATTCCTATAAACTTTGCACAAGTGCAAGCAATAAGTTGGAAAAGTTTTATCAAAATCAAGTGAACGCATGAAATACGAACAAGTAAAAACTCATTTTTATTTAAAATATTAATTGTTTGCATGTGTTAATTGTGTACCTGTATTAATTATGGGCCAAATCTATGTTCGTCGCTCGAGTACAAAAATATTTCAAAAAACTTGAGAATCGCCCACAAGCTCTCTAAATTGTAAATATTAAAAAAATATTTTTTCTTTACTCTTGAAAATTAACAAAAGAACATTGCAAACCTGATATATACTTTTACGCCTTAATTTATGTCAGCACTTAGAGCAGTCTTACTACTATTTAGAAGAGGGAAAATTATTTCTTCGAAACAATAAAAACGGAAATTGTAAATCGGAAGTAGTAAGTATTTATAAACAAATGGCCTGTTCCTGAATATGAGATACTGATCACTACTATCTATAACAATTCTGAAAGCTATTCAAATGATTTTTGCGTTATGAATTTCTGTAAGAGCAAACCTGAAAGCCTTTATTAAAAAAAACTGATTATGCTGTAATGTCTAAAAATATTAACATTCGTTATCGAACTATAGCCATCATTTTTATTTGGAAAAATGACCTTAATTAACACACTTCTGTATTCATATTTCAGCATACTAAATACCACAGACACTTATTTCCAAATGTAAATCAAAATCGCAAAATATTTACAATAATATGCATTTTTATTCAGTTGTATTAAATTCATGCTCCTTTAAATGATTGATTATTAATAATAAATTAATTTATGCATTAAAATTTACCAAATATTTACTTAAATTACCAATGAAGTTATGAATTCAACATAACTTTAATTGTAACTTCATAAATATAATTTGCCCATCTTCTTGTTTTCTACATTTTTTTTATACTTTAAGCCTCTTCCTTCTAAGTGTATTATGCCAAATATGCTGTGAGAAAGTGCAATTATTTCTCCACTCAAAAAGGGAAATGAAAATATTATTTTTATATTTCCCGTGCAATTTCAAATGAAATAGGTGAATTTTAACTGTCTTATTACTAATTACTTTTAAATAAATTTTTATATTTATATCTACATAATTCATTTGGATATAGTTCCTACTTTTTCACCTCCCAAACAACTTCCAAGGCATTATTGTTGGTTTTTAATTGTTAGGATGCTAACAACTATTCGTAATATTTCAATTGTTAGTAATCTCAAATTATCTCAATAGTCCTCAACTATCATTGTTATAAGCAGTATCATATTTGTTTAAACAACAACAAAGTTACCAATTCAAACAATCTACCAGAAACAACAATGATCTGTTCTCTTCTATTAAAATTCATTCTCTCTTTTGCAACCGAACGTATTGCGACTTTTATTTTTACTGAGTAACGATGCTTAGTGCTATTTTTGAGAACTTCGATGAGGCTTCGGCCATCATTGTGTTCCTCGTCTTCGTGACGATCTGGGAAATACTAGAATATTTCCTCTACCCCGACGCACCACCTGTTGGGGATGTTGACGTGGATCTTGTTTCAGATCCTGATACGGATAAACCGTCTAATCTACCAGTCGCTGTCGTGCGATCTTACACAGTGTTTAAGATCTGCCAGGCCCTGGAGCTGCCCGCTGAACTGGAGCCCGTCCCAGTTCAGAAGCCTGAGGCTCCACTTGTGAAATCGCTTGCGATTTACAAGATGTGCCGCGCACTGGATCTGCCCGCACGCCTGGCTCCGATGGCGACTCCGATCGTGGAGTCCTTCGCAGTCTACCAACTCTGCGTGGCCCTCGACCTGCCGGCTGAGTTCCGTCCCCGGCCACCTGCAGTGTGACAACGTAACTGTCTTCAGCTGCCGGATAATGTTGAAAACTGTCTTCTTCGGTTGCAAGATGCTGCACTAAGAACTGACATCGGCGCCCAGATGCTGTTTCAGAGACTTCCATCGATTGCAAAATGCTCTCTCACAGACTGTCGTCACTTGAGAGATGCTGTCTTGGAACCAATGCGCAAATGCAGCGATGAAGGGAGGGTTGGCGGGCGGGGAACGAGAGTAGCCCACCTCCACGTGGTGTTCCCTGGGCAACGGGGCAGTTCCCTGGAACTGCAACGGCTAAGAGGCTACTCAACAATAAATTTAAATAAAGAATGTTTCTTTAATCTGGCAAAAAGGTGTATTTATTGTTTTGTCTTGAAGATATACATTTTCATTTCCATGTTTCAAAAATTCACTCCCTTCTCCAAATATTTCAACACAAATTCTATTCATTCCGGCTCACTACCTGCTGAATTTTTAAGCACATTTAATTTACTAATTTCTTTCCTCGCATTTGCTTCAAAGAAATGCGACTAGTCTGAATAAAAAGAATGTGCAATTTAATGGATTTCAATCCTAAATATTTAAAACGTAGACGTCATGGCTTTTCTAGTATTAATGAATAATCTTTGTAATATAAATTTCCCAGATAGAGTAAATAAGTACTATTGTTTGTTACAATTTCAATTAAACATTTATTTACTTTAATCTCTTAATAGTTTAATAGTTTTAAGATTCAAATTTTTATAGTTAGATAACTCCTAATATTATAGAAGCCTCACTAAAAATTTTACTTATTTGTTGTCAGTTGCCGAATGGATTAAATTTGAATTTGTTATGGAAGAGATAAAACTTCAATGTATAAGAAAATATTTTTCCTCAGATCCATTTATTGAATTAAAAAAATTAGAACAAATATTCGCCTTTAAGCGGTGTTTTAATACACATAAAACCATTCATATGGTTTATAATTGCCAAAAAAAAGTAAAATTGAAATTGCTCAATATGACCTCCTTTCAACAATATGTTCTAATCCGTAAACCATGTATTCTAAAGATTATCAGAGTGAGTCTGCCGGAAATTAAGAGTAAAAAATCGCAGTTCCGAATACCTTCTTTTCTGTTTGGTAACACAACCCAAGTACAAATTTAGAGCTCTGCGTAACTATCTCAAAAATTTAAGTCAATGAAATTGTTTTCCCCCTATATTTTGATACTTCATATGACAGTTCTTCAGGACAAAATATCAAAAAAAATTCATCTTTTCACAAACTTCTTTCGCTTTCTAAATTTTCAGAAGATTATTTACTTCTGATATGCAACTAACATAAAACCAGCATAAGTGCTAACAATAGGGAGAATTTAATGAGAAAATGATAAAAATGAGGGAGAGTATGAATTTTAATAATAAAGATTAAACCAAAATGTTAAAAGGTTTCACAAATTGGCCGCTCCTACTAACCCTAAAACAAACAGATAGAACTGAATGAGCGTACCACCGCAACAGCAACGCAAGTTGGAACTTTGATTGAGTACTAAAGGGCATCACTGGTCACGGTACAACCCTTCACAAAAGAAATACATCCCGCCATCGATAAGAGATAAACCAACCTCACCTTTTTCTATATCCACCAGTCAAGCGAGAGCCAACCACCAAACAGAAAGTTTCTCATCCTCATTTTAGAGTTGCTCCCCCATGTTAGATTCTAAAATGTGTGGAATTCATTTTTAATACGTATTTAACGTGTTTTTTTGTGTGTAGATAGATACTTGTGTCCATACTGTGATGGCTAATGACGATAGTACTATTTACTCCGATTGCATTTCTCAACTCTCTAGAGTTAACAGATCTGCCTCTCATATGTTGGAGCTTAAAGTTGGCGTTCCAGCTCTACTGATGCGAAATCTTGATGCGCCCAGACTGTGCAACGGTACTAAGCTTCGTATCACAGAAGCTAGACAGCAACATTGTAAAAGCTACCATCATTACATTAGCTGCTGTCGCTCAAATAATGTCACAACCAAAAGTAAGCAAGGGATGATCTCCAGAGAGTAAGGCCCTGGTAGCGAGAAATGGTTGATAACTCTTTCCTTTGAGAAATGCTATCTTAACAATCGCTTTACATGACGATCAGTGTGAGGTGGTGAACCATTCTTCATTAGAATAATGTCTTAAAGACATCCACATTGTAGAAGAGTCGGGATTACAAAATTCTTCAGCATATCATGACTCAGTTGTTCTCTGACAGAACAGGTTTGGATTCCATTTGAAGTCATCTCTTCAAAGATATATGGCCAAATGATAAAAGTATATATAAAACCACGCCCTACTGTTAATTTTTCAAGAAGCAATGGTTGTTCCTGAGGATAACATGAGAGTTTTCCTCTGCTCAAACTCGATATGGGGGAGGTGTTAATTTGCCCATTGAGACAAAAGTTCGCCTCAACGCTCCACAGAATGTTGCATTTCCAAGTTATGTCAGCAATCATTCAGACGAGTAACTGAAGTGCAAACGTTTTAAGGTCCTCGTACTGCAACAGGTATCCAGACTTGATTTCGTATGGATAAAAATTCAAAATCTTCGGTACGATTTTTCCTACAATTTTATACGTCATGTCCAGAACACGGGAAACTAATGGCAAAGTCACACTATTATGTGACGACTGATTGATGGCTTCAACGACCATAGTCACAACATTTTCAGCGCTGGAAGGCAGAATTTGTTTTTGTTCTCTACATGAATTATTGCCAATCATATTGGATAGGACACTTGATGACATTAGATCTCTTCTTATCTGTTGTTGTTCTCGTTACTAATGGCACTTGTCTAGGATAAGCCTTCTGCTGCATCAGCGGATTTAAGCCAAAATAAGCTTCTCCTGTTTTGAAGTAGCGCCAACTAGGGCCAAGAGTACGACTTTACCTACACATTCATCACATTCGCTTGCACAGCCCCTTTTTACAGCTGGCCAAATTCAAACTCCTCACAGATAGGACAGAGAAGAACAACCATGCCCTTACCGGGACACCCAGCCCGGGAAGCCCAGATCACGAAGAAGACGTGCTACTTCTGTGCGACTTTCATCGTACCTTCTTCATACGACGAACTTCCTTTTCCGGAGTTTTGTTGGTTCGCCAGTACGACTTTTTCTTGCAACGTGGGCATGACGGATAGATAAGAAACTAATATTTCGTGCAACATCCGGCATCTTTTTATCGAAAAAAAGGTCAATAGATATGCGTTGTAACACAAAATATGTTTCACATTTTCAATATATGCAAGTTAATGCTACATTAAAAAAACTATTGCCGAAAAATTCCAAGAAATTGTTTGGTTTCTAATGAATTCAAACGGGAAAAAACTTTGTTCAACACATTTCCTATCCTCGAGTAAACGAACAATTGAATAAACCAGGAAAAAGAAGCTTTTAAGGGTAATATGACGTGAGGGGATTTGACTCATTAGGGAATTCGATGCATTCAATGAACAAAACAAGTATAAAGTAATTAAAATATCACTCCTGCAATGCCTGCTACAATTTCATGTTTTAAAACAGTTTCTTGGTCAAAACATACACATGAAGTCTTTTATTAGAAATTTCATTGACCACTATTCCCGGTGAGCCAACTGGTCACCAAACACGTTTATTATAAATGTTAATGAATAAAAATCTTTTCGAGAATTATCTAGAATTCATGATATTAGTTTTCCCAATGTAATTTTTCTACGAATTTATATTTTACATCTGGAGAAAAAAATGTCTTTTTATATTATTATTAACTAACTTTAAAAAAAAATCCTAAAAATTAAAAAATTACAAATGATACATTTGTTATTACATCTTATGTAATAATCTTATGCATGAGATCAATAATATAAAATATAATACATTTTTATGTAAGAATTTCTTTTAATGATCATAAAGACGAATTCCAAATGAAGCGAAACAGTGGAATAATATCATAGTCACGATAATGGTTGAACTAACACCTGCTGTAAAGCACCTGAGTGTATGTCGAATTGCCTAATTAGAATGCCCTAATGATTCATTCTGTATTTGAACCTGGTGAACAACAAATCTGATATCGTGGGCCAAATGTTATCTTAGTGTTTGAAAAGTTAGCTAAAAAGGGAAATTACGAGCTAAGATGTCGTCCTGGGTATTGAATCGCGGCTCAAAAAGCGTTACAAAATAATCTTTATGTTACTTTTGAAAGGAAAGTGAATACAACTAAATGAAACAATCTTACCCTGAGCAAAGAAGATATGTCTCTCTTTCTGAGGAATCAAAAGATTTTCAGTTTAAATTGGTGTATATCTATACTACTAATGTGAAAGTTTGGATGGATGGAAGGATGATTTTAGTCAATCACTCCAGAACAGCTGAACGAAATTGGATGAAATATAGCACAGAGGTGGATTATAGTCTAGAATAGAATATAGGCTAATATTAATTACGGTTAATTGAGTGGTTAATTTTTATTAACTAAAAACTAATATTCTTGCCAAAAATCTTCGTTTCCCCACCGCCAAATGAGTAAGACTTAACATGTTTTCAAATGGTTATTTCAAACAATTCTGTTTATTTTCTTATTGTTTAATTCATTTAAAATTAAACATTGTTGATTAATCGATCTTTCGAATTCATTCTGAAGTACTTTTGAAATTAAAAAAAGGAACTTTTCCGTTATCCGAGAACAAGCAAAAAACTAAAAACTTCGAAAAAGTAAATTAATTATTACTGTAAATTAAATCCAGAAAATGTAACTTTCAGCACATGATTTTATGAAATGAAATAAATAAAAATGATATTTTCCAAAAAATAAATTCAGGATGTTTTCTATCATCATCCACAATATCTACAATATTAATTCATTAATTCAACTTCATTTAATCAATCATGGTTTAATTCATGTCGAATATCCATTCGAATCCGGACGCAACGGTCAATTTGTAAATTTTTAGAAATATTCATAAATACGGTTTAGTAGTAAAATTAAAATGGTCTAAATGAAATAACTAGAGTTTACGCAATTTGGATCAATAAATACTTTGATGAATTACGAATTCAAAATTTTGTGATACTCTGCTATGTAAGTCATATTTAATAAAATATTCATGAGGCACTAATGTTTTACATACAAAAAGATTGCACTACAATAAATTAAACTAATCATTAAGATTGACTTATTTATGTAAATTTGTATAAAAAATTGTATCAAAAAATACAATTTTAGAACTTTCCATCCATCATTTAAGTAACACATCATTTTCGGAACCATCCGTCCGGAATTTCCCCTAGACCTATAATTAAATGAATGTGTTTTGCTCATGTATGTGTGTGTGCGTGTATTTGTGTCTGTATTGGTGATCTACAGACCAGACCATATGATTTGGAGCTATCGAACTTGGAACATTTATACCTTGGAGGGTAAAAATGTTTACTCCTGAGATATTTTTTTTTCTAATTTCAATTAATTAAAAATTAAACAAAATTTTGGCATTTTTCCGAGATGAAATCCGAAAATATTGCTGAAAAAAAAGCAATTTTTTAATTATTATTCTAATGCTCTAAAAATTATTTTTTTCAATTATATCAATGTATAAATAATGAAATAAATAATTACGTGTGTATATATGTTGATTCAATAAATGCTGATAATTACGAATTTATAATTTTTACATTTATCTTCTGTTCGGTGAATCATATTAAACAAAATATTTTTGAGAATCTAATATCCATAATAAGAATTATGAGAAAAAATAAGTAAATTATTTCCGCAAATTAAATCAAGAAAAATAACATTTCTAGCACGTCATTTTATTAAATGAAATAAACATATATTCTAAACAAATAAACGTAAGATAAAGTTTCCTATGGTCGTTCACAGTATCTATATTATTAAAAAATCTTCATGAAAGCAATCATGATTTAATTCGTGCAGAATATCCATTCAAATGTGGACCCAACGGTCAATTTGTGAATTCCTAGCAATACCCATAAATACGGTTTAGTTCTACAATTAAAATTGTCTGAATACATAAATAACTACATTTATGTAATTTGGGTCAATAAATGCTCTGATGAATTACGAATTTAATTTTTTTTTGGTTTTCTGCTCTGTGAATCTTAATAAAATATTCTAGAGGCACTAATATTTTAAACAGGAAAACTTCTCTTTAAACTAATGCAAACTAATGATTAAAATTGACTGATTTATGATACTTCGAATCTTACTATTCTATAAAAACATACAACTTTAGAGCTTTCCATCCACTGTTTAGGTAAAATACCAATTTCGGAATAATCAGTGCCCAGAATTTTCCCTAGACTTATAATTAAATGAATGTGTTTGCGCATGTGTGTATATGTGTGTATGGTGCTCTACAGACCCCAGACCATATGATCTAGAACTACCCAACTTAGCACATTTGTACTTTGGAGGGTGAAAATATATTCGTTGGAGTGATTTTTATCAATGTCTTAACTAAATTTTAAAATTTCCATTAATTAAAAATTAAATCAAATTTTGGTATTTTTCCGTGATGATATTCAAAAATATGAATAGTGAAAATGCCCTGAAATTATCCGGTTATTCTAAATTAAGGTCTTCTGAAACACCTTAATCCGGAAATAAGATTTCTGGAATTTTATCTTCTGTCTCTGTTTGGAATTATGTCTGCTTTTGATTGTATGATGAAATTTAAAAACGTGATCTTTTCGCAATACTTGTAGATTTTTATCAATCTAATCGCTTTTGGAATCTAGTCTGTTCACCAAGATTGATATTTCAAACTGCAAATGATTAATATGGAATCTTATTTCCTATTTCAATTCCTACTATTAACTCAAACACACACACACACACACACACACACACACACACACACACAC
>JAOUZG010051192.1:402688-416839 GCA_026289955.1 Argiope argentata
ATGTCCCACCATATCATTACATATAGCTCTATTCAACGCTTCAATATGGAGTTAAATATAGAATTTTAATGACTTTCGGCATTGTGTTTGGCGATTTTTGAACATTGTATCATTCAATTCATAAAAATTCATTTAGTATTATTCAGTTTCATAAAAAATCGGATTAAGCATCTAGATTTATCCCCCTGATGATCTGTTACTTTAACATCTTTAAGGCAATCCATTTGAAATTTATTTGATTTAGCTTCGACTTACAAATGGATCTAGCAATTTCTGAAAATTCCAAAGCCGCCAAAAAAATCACTTAGGTGAGGCACTGTTTCTGGACATGAAAAGTCAATTAATGCTTAATTTTTTTTTCTGTGTGGATTTTAACTCTTTCTGTTCATGTAGACAAGCAACTTCTTCTTGGAAGAATCTGCATTTCTTCAGAAAAAAATTTGCAGTTCGCATTCTTAGTAATACTTCCCGAATATTATTACAAAATTCTTCAAATGATATTTTTGTTTTTATGTCATTTAGATATGCTAAGCATGTTTCGGTTAATTCTATTGTCGTTCTATTTCGTTTATTCTATTATTGTTCTATTCTAATTTAGTTATTCTAAATCGATATTATTCTATTCCATTAAACAGAATATTAATTTTGGTAGGGCCGGGCTAGCCTGGTTGGTTGAGCGTTGGACTCGTACTCCTTAGGTTATGAGTTCGAAACTCACCGGCCAAAAGATTCCCCGAATGTATGGCGGCAGGTGCTTGTTAAATCTGTTCGTGGTCACAAAATCCTCCATATCGAAAGCAATATCATTGGTTTACTGGGTCAGAGGTGATCGTTCCCTGTTCCTGGTCTAAATTACGATCTGAGGTGAGTGAATGAATTTGCATGAATGAAGTCCGTCCCCTAAAAAGGGTTGTGGCGTGTGTGTAGCTACGTCATTCTCTAGGCCCTAGATGACGCTACCTGTAAAACAAGAGGCGCATATCTCCGACTTAACATCTGCTGATGTATCAGCGGGGCTTGTCCATGGCAAGCGTCATAAGTAACAACAGCATAATCCAGAACATTTGATTTTGTCGCCAAATTGATCACCAATTTGAAATAATAGTATCGCTTAGTGTCACAGCAAATGTTTCGCTCCAGTCAAACAATTAACAAGATAGGTCAGTGACAATATAAATTTGTAATATTATAATGTTGTCTTAAATTTCCTTTGAATGTCATTTTCTTTTCTCTCCAAAAAGTACTTTAATTTAATGAATCCTCTTAGATTTTTTTAAAGTCATAGTGGCTTTTAAAAACAAAACTAACTCTAACTGTACAAAGAAATATTCGAAAGGACTTTGAACTCAACTTTTCAATGGGAATTCAACTTTTATTTCAGAATGCAACTTCGTTCCGATGGTGAAGTTGGCAAGGATGTGTGGAACTGATGATGATTATTAATCATTATCAGTTGTTTTTCATCTTAAACGAGTATCAAATATTTGTAGCGATCAAAGCATCTTTTGCAATATTTTAAGTTTTAGACACAATTTTGGTTTATGAATAATTAATAAAAATAATCACAAATAATAAATAGTCGCTTTTAATTCAAAACGTTTTAACAAATTATCATATTTTTTTAATGGAAATCTTTTAGAATCATTTATAAACTTAATTTAAACGAATGTTGCTTAAAACCTAGAAATATATATTTGTTCAGAAGTATGATGAAACTTTATAAGTCGCAATTTTTCCTTCATTTTTATCTGAAATCAGTGATATTCTTTGATTTGCATTATAAAGTTTTAAAACGTGTAACATTTATCTTATATCTATCTGAATCAATTTAATTTGAATTTAAAATACTGTCCTCAAAAATTCTTCTAACATATCCATGCAAGAGCAATAAAGAAAAGTATTTCAAATAGAAATACGAATATAAAGTCTAAAATAATCTTCTGCTATAACTTCTACTTTAATATTCTGATACGAGTTCATTATTAATAAACAGCTGGTGGCCCCCTTTAGAGCAAATCTTTTAGCCTTCGTAGAGTACCTTCTCATCAGCTACTTTTATCATATTTTTCAAAGCGTAAATCTTCTCGAAGTTTCAACAAAATTATTTTAAGAGGATATTATTGATACCAAAATATAGTTTGTTGTTGTTACTTGTGGCACTTGACATAAATGGGCTAGCTCAAGAAGTCAGTTATTTAAGTCGAGTTTCGGCAGCAGCTTCTGAGTGCGAAGGACCCTAAGCACCCAAGGTAGAAGACTGATTTCTAGTTCATACGTATATAACCCTCACTTGCACAATTCCTTTTTTCACAATCCCCCCCGGGGGGTGTCTTACATACGCCTCACAGTTAGAACAAGAGATAAAAAAAATGACAAATTGTAAACCCGAGATACCCATATCACTTGGAAGACGCGCTACCCCTAGACCAGAACAGTGGTATATAACTTCGTTCACAAGCATAACTAAACTTTATCTGTCGCAACTCTTGAGCTAATTTCACCTGGTAAGTGATGATTGAATGACCTTAGTGACGTACTCATATATCCATCTGAATCAATTTAATCTCAATTGAAAATAGTCTCTCCGAGAGTTCTTTCTAATCAAACACAGCATGCGTAACGCAATCAATTAAAGTGTTTCAGGAAGAAAAACAGGAAATAAAGTCTAATTTAATATTCTGCTCTGACTTATATTCTAATTTTCTATTCGTTGTTAAATATTATATCGAGCAAATATGAATCATTGACTGTCACTCTAATTAACCTCATCATACGTATGACCAATCATCGGTAACGGAAAAGTTATCTGTACACATTGTACCAATTGAAAGTTATCAATACATACAATGCACCATGTTATCTCTATGTGATTATTATTTTCGCAACACTTTCTTGTTCTTTCAAAATGTGTGTGTGTATGCCTTATGATAGATACGAATTTTTTTGTTTGAAGACAGTAATTGCAACCTTATTATAACAATTATTATAAACTTAAAATTATTCAACTTCTTTAAAAGAGCTCACTCTAGAGGCAGTTTCTGTTACATAAATACATTCTTCAGCTTAAGAAATTTTTATGTCATCGATGCGTTGGAAGATTCCATTTTTACACAAGGGTTGAGGAAAAGTTCTTAGGAGTGAGTAATAAGTTACGATGAAGAAAGATGAAATGTTTGCTGGAAATCTTATATCCGATTAATGAATAATTTCCTAAACTTATTTCCATTTAATCTTCAGTAAAATGGTAATGAATTTCATAACGTTTATAACTTAAGAGACATATTTTTAATTTATCATTCACTCGTATTTCAAAAGCAGAGAAAGGCACAATGAAATTGATTTTCTTAACATGTATTTTCAATACTTTTTTCTTTGAAATTTTATTGCAGGTAGGTTTTTAAAATATAATGTGACTAAACTATTTTTAATTTAAATGTAATAAATTCCATCACAGAGCAATCGCGTTTTAAAACAAATAAACTTTAGTTATAAACGTTCGGTATTTTTTACTGGTGAACGTTGTATTAAAATTTAAAAACTTTCGTTTAATCGTTTTCGTTTAATTAAAATCATTAAGAGAAAATCGCTCCTGAATTCAAATTAAACTGAAATGTTCGTTATTGTAAGAGGTCTACTTTGGCCTCCAAGAAACTTTAAACATTTATTAAAAGAATTCTCCATCGATAAATGAAATTTTATGTTAAATGACGAAAATTTTTCTTTATTCTACTTTTTATAAAATTATATAAATTATTTTGAACATAAGAGATATTTCTTAAGAAATTTCTTGTAAAACCATACCCAACTTTACCTCCGAGAATTATTTATATTGATTAATAAACAGTCCTTATATAATCTCCTCTTTTATATTTCAGTAAATAATTATTTATTAGGATATCATAGAACACACTTAGCAAATTTTAAGCAAACTATGAAATCTTAATTTTTTTTATTTTTAAAATTCAGAAACAATATTTCTCAAATGCTATTTTTCCTATAATTCCTTTTTTGTGTTCTGATATTTTTTGTCATGTCATTCTATAATATATATCCTTGATTTTATCGAAATAGAAAGGAAAAGTCTTAAAGAAGTCTAGACACTGAGAATTATTTACTTCAGAGTTCGCGCGGTAAAAAAAGAAAGTTATTTTTGATACAGAAGTTTTGGATTGTCTTTCAAACATCCGATGTTATTTATTAAACGATACACTCATCACTGAACTTTAAAACTTGTTGAAGAAAATATCACTTAAAAAACATGTTAACATTATCTATAAAATTATGTAATATAATACATTACGATTTAAAATTTACTAACAATTTTGAAGAATAGTTCGTTGATTATCTTTAAAGTAATCATGCTCTTTTTTACTTTTAAGATTAAGTAAACTTCATGTCGTAATTATGAATCTTAGGTCATAATCACATGTTTTCATTATTATTATCTTTTAAATTGAGTCAAAATGCTGCATGAATTCTTGCTAAAATACTTTCTTAATAAAAAGACAAATGTATTAAAAAATCTTTTATATATATTTCGTTATTTTGATATACATTAAGTACATATTCATAAAAATTAAATATTTTTTGCGTGACAATTTAAAAAAATGTGATTATGTATAGTTCACATTAGATAATCTAAATTTCTAAATACATTTTGGATTTCAATATTTAGATAAAGTTTTCTCAATTAAAGGAATATGCAAATTAAATTTGTTTTATAAATATATAAAATGAGCTAATTAACAGTCTTCATAAATACAAAGCATTAAATTATCGGATATATAATATTTCAAATAAAACTCTGTCTTGTTGATAAACATGAGATTTTTTTTTCTTAAAAGAAAATTGCTTTAAGAAAAAATAATAGTGCAATTAAAGAAGACTCATTGTTGAAAATTAATGAAATTCAAAGTTTTAATTATTTCAAGGGTGCAAGAAAAGTCTTTCTGTGATGTGTGTGGATGCTCCACCCTGTGAAATGGGGTTGTGCAAACGAATGTGATGCATGAAGTAATTAAATCATTCTCCTAGCCCTAGATGGCGCAACTGAAAAAAGAAGAGACGCTCACTTGGCTTAAATTGTTGACAAATAACTGTCAACGGGCTTGTAAAGTGTCATAAGTCACAACAACAACATATACCTAAGCTTGTCACCAAAATAATAACTCGAAATCGTTCTGAGGTAATAGGTTAATTAAAAGTTTGCAAAAACATGTATTGAAGCATTCGGATGTACTTCAGAAATTTCGTAATAATAAACCAAATGATTTTTTTTATTCAATTAAAAACTACTTTCCACACAATTGCAATTTACGCCTCTACCTCAGATTTTTCCATTTTTTATCTTACTTCGATGGAGAAACGTTACTGCTTCTTTTCCCATTGAGATAAAACCATGGGTGGCATGGAAAATGACACGCGCATGCGCAGAGGGTAAAAATTATTTTCCCCGGCTAGAGAATTTTTTAAAAATGAGTTATTTTCCCCCACGCCAAAGCGTTTAGCCTAATGTTTCAAACAGAAATGTTTATTTTTTATAAACCTTTTTTGTAAACTAAGCATTGTTAATTATTCGATCTTTCAAATTCATTCTCCCTTCTGAATTAAATTAAAAAAGGGAATAAAGAAAATTAAAACTCTAATTTAACTTTCCTGACCTATATAGGCGTGGAAGACTAAAATTTATTTTCACGCATGCACAGAATTATTTGCATTCTAACCAGAAAACTTTTATTAAATTTCTTAATACTCATCACAAATTGTGCTGATCTTCTTCTGTTAAAGTAATGTTTTAGTATTGTTTTTACATTTATAAAATGCTAATTTTAATTACTTATCATTTATCCTTATGATTTATTTACGATTATTTACTAATTTATATATCGGGGAGACAATATGAACACCTTTGATTTATAAGTCAATATTCCCATTTTTAAAAAAATTTCAAAAATTGCTGCGTTACATTGGTAATCTTAAAGCCCTATTTATATTTAGCAATGTAAAAGTGGTGTATTATTTTTTGATTAATAACTCATTTGAACAAATTTTCGGAAAATTTTTTCCCGAAAATGTTTTTATTTCTCCCGAAATGTCAGTTCAGAAAGATAAGGCGGAAAGGTCAAAACATCATAGAATAATAATGCTCCAATCTGAATGAGGCATACACTCCCTCCCATTTGGAAACAGAATACTATCCTTGAAACATTTATTGGAAAAAGTAAGAAAAAAAGTTAAAAAGAGAGATTTTGTCACATTTTTATTTACTCAATTAAGGAGCTCTATTTGTGCAACTGCCATTTAAATACAATTCTGAAACCGTTTTGAAATAAGTTCTGAGAAATATTCATGTGTATAAATATGCACGCGAATCAAAATTTTTGTAACTTTTAAGAGAGACACATACAATTCAATAACGTAAACTTTTCTAAAAAACAAATATTAAATTTTGAAAATAATTATAAGTAGTTATTTGCTATAGCAGCTTATAAAACATTAGACGCAAGGAATATTCATTGTATTCAACACTTTGTGTTTCTACTCTAATTTTCGAAATAGACTAAGATAAAATATTGTGACGATCCGATCACAATATTGATGAATCTATACTTTCAAATGTTCTTGAACTCATAAAACACATTTGAGAAAATTTTATTTCTTTTGTAATTAAAATAATTCCAATTTGCTTCAAGTTAGATGATTCAATTAGCTGATAGTAAAAGAGTTTTCAAAATGTATATTAGGTTTTTTTCTCTATACCGTAAGACATAAAATGCAGTAGCATGATATTCTGGAGATAAAAAAGAATCCAAGCATGTGCAGTGCTAAAATTCTGCACTACACATTCATTAGACTTTATGTGAAAAGCAAGTGAGATCATCTTTATAGAGAGTATTCAAAAAACTTTCAAACCGGCCACGTTTTTTTTTCTCGTTACAATGTTAGCAAAACAACCATTGGCTAAAATGATTATATGTTAAAAATCATAGGGTAAAAACTATATAATAAAATATTTTTAATGAATAAATGAAATTAATGATAATGCTACTAAAGATTTTTTTTAAGGATTTTTTTTATTAAAAAAATCTAAATCTAAATTTTATTTAGATTTTTTTCTAAAAATTCTACAAATTGTGCTATTTTAATGTTTTAGATTTTACCTAAAGAAGATGATCACTGTGTTTACAAATTAGACCATGGTTTGGATACACCTGTACTCTATGTCAACTTCAGTCTTCCAGAACCACTGGACAAGGACGCACTCATTGATGACGAAATAACTGCTGGTCAATTTCTTCAGTTAATTTGCCCAGAATTGGCTTATGGTAAGTTTTAGTTAACGGAAAATTTTGAATTTCCTTATATTAGAGAAGAATAATTAGGATTTCATTTCATAAAAAATGGCATATACAGTCATCATTAAGGTAAGTATCTGCTTTCAAAAGTCTCCTTTAGATAAAATCACCCAACAGCTTTCAAAAAATTACGAATTTTGATTTTTAAGTTCATTTATTAAAAATTTAAAGTCATGCTTATACTTGATTAAATCAAGTTTTAACGAAATATCACACACAAAAAAACTATTTTCTCGAATTCTTAGTATTTTCCATGTGAATAACCTTTTTATAAGTAAAAAATATTTTGCATATTTATTTAAATTTATCATAATATTTTCATAAAAATTTGCATTTTCTGAATTGCAAAAAGTGCCATGCTATTTATTATTCAAATCCCAAAATTTAAACATTGAATAGAAATGCTGCTTATTTCCTAGTCAAGCATAAACACTCACACACAAACTTATTTTAATTGGCCTTTTTTGTTCCACGGATAATTTTTTATTCAGAATTTCAAAACGCAATGATTTTACCTTTTTAAAAACTGATCTCGAATATAGTTAAATAATTATTATTTTAACTGAATCTCAAAATTAAATATTTCATGAGACAATGACAATCATTTGAACTTCAAAGCAAAAAAGTAATCTAAGCCTGAAAATCAGACAAAAAATAATAATTTTTAAAAATTACCAAAATCTAGTAGAAACTCTATGGTAAATTAGTGTTATTAAAATGATTTTTTTTAAATTTTAAAAAGGTGTAAAATCCATTTTAGCGCAATAGTATATTTAGGTAAATGTAATGGAAGAATGGTAAAATTTCGTATAATGTTTGATTCTTAAAGCTTCTACTTACATTTTTAAAAATCACTCCGAAGGTCATACGCCCACCCTGCAAACTGCATGTAGGTCAACTTTGGTAATCATAAGTCAAGCAATCGTGCCGATAGAGCGTAGCCTGCACACACACTTTCATCTTTATTATCTGTAAAATAGTATGTAGCTTATAAGCATATATCTTGGCTTTTATTGAAATTTTTAATCAAATTCTAAAGTGCATGTTATCTGTGAGCCTAAACCAAGATAAAAGTTCATTTTTCATTAGAGCAGATCGATGTAGAGCACATCGTTTTCAAACGATGAAAATTTTTCAATTAGTTCATCTTTCATATAAATTAAATTTTAGATCAAATATTCTTTGCGGTAGAAGCTACATAAAACACTACAATACATATTTTAGCAATAATTAATCTCTAATGATTGTTAAAAAATTATTGGTGAATAATAATGGGTTTTATTTTTTCATACAACATGAATTGTTTTATATTTATAACGTATTTCGATTATATTATATTCGTATTAATAAAATTAATAAAATTGCCTTTTACAGATGAAAATCCTCGTGTTTGTTGCTCTTTGTTATGTATGCGTGAATTACTAAAAACTATCGACACATTGGAGGCACTAGGAGTCTCTCGTTGCCCATCATGTTTTCATAATATTTGCCAAATCATTTGCATGACGTCTTGTGCTCCTCATCACAACCGATTCATGCGCGTCACCAAATCAGCCTTCGTTGATGAAGGCGACCACAAATCAGAAATAGTCAAATCTCTGGAGCTACATATATCTAAATTGTAAGTCTGCCTATTCATTTTCTGATTGTATTTATAATTAGTGTGACAGATTTCAAAGACATGCAAAACTAATTGTTTACATCTATTCATTCATTTACTACTCGCCGTATTTTGTAATAAATTCATTTGCTGTGATGTTGATTGTATTTAATTTCACTAAAATATCTTATGCATATCTTGATTTTTAAGATTCTTTCGGCTAAATTGTATTACAGATATTTGTTATTGCTTCCCTTCGCAGTCAGTCTTACAAGTAAAGAATAAAAGTTTACAGACATATTTGATAGATATCAGGTTAATGACCCGTAGTCTTATGAATTAAAATTGGTAACAATCTGACGAGTTGACGAAACATTTAGCGACTTGGATTACAAATATTTTCTAGAAAATACATGAATTAAGATGGTATCTCTGTTAAGACACGAGGTTGATAATTCTTCTAGATGCTTCGATGCCATGAAGCAAATCAATAAACGGCGAGAGGCTGAAGCGAATGGAGGGATTCAAATGAATTTTGTGTTTGGATTGCTGTTGTGAAATGAAATCTCTAGCTCACTTTGTTATCCACTGCTATTATTCTATTCTGTAATTTAAATAGTGATTGGCTGATTCTATATTTGCTGTTGATTTCTTCAAATACTGCCTTGGTATGCCTTTTTGATGTGTTTTGCTGATTATATTTCATATTTCCCTGAAAATTAAAACCTACAGATCCATTAAGGAGCTTATTGGTATCCTAGTCGTGGAAGCACAGTTCAGATTTTCTGAAACATTAATTTTATAATCAAACTCTCACGAGCTGTTATATTAATAGCTTTACATGTGTTCGGTTTCTCTGCACCTTTAAAAAAATTCATTCTTTAACGTTTTAAGTCCAAATAAGATTTTATTCTGGCCGCAATATCAAGTTAATACTTTTTCCCATTTTCACAGTCTGTAGGTGGAGCATGTTTATTTGTTTTTATAAGTTTTTTTACACTTAATTATATTAAATTGCCAGTTAAAAATGATATTTTCATAATGGGAAAACGGTCATAGCTGTTTGCACCCCTTTATTCCTTCCCATATAAATAATATAAAGAAAATATTGTAATCAATTAAAAATCCCAATCTGAGATTTTGACGAATCTCCATGTTTCAAACGAAAAAAAAACATTTTTGGAAAATTTCCATTTGCGGCTACAACATCTAATAAACTTTTTGAGTTACAGAGAAGGAATTTTACATACGGTTTTTACTCAAAATTTGTATATATTTATCCAATTTTGTCAAAATTTGTCCTGAAGGTCTGTTCAACTGCCCTAATATACATTACCATGATAAGTACAATATCTAGAGAATTCTGTAGATAAAATTGGGCACATCTACAGTGTTCATTCTTATTAAAATTTTAGTTAAATCTAATGATGGGGGGGGGGGTCTGACCAAGCAGATCATGAATACAAATAGCATCATCATTAAGGGACATGCAAGAACTTTCCGAGAGTACCACTCCCGATAATTCGCAAGTAAAATTTGAATTTGGGTTTTGAACTAAACACCTTCTACTTACATTAGAGAAATCAGAATTGGAGCAAATGGTCTTCAAATACATTGAGTTCTTAAAGCTGTTATTCTTTTAAAGTCTATGGTTTTTTAAATAGTTTGCAATAATATTCTTTAAAATCCTTATACCTCATATCATCCTGTTTCTAGATTCGCTTATAGCACATTTGAGTCATGCAGTGGAGTGCAAGGCCTCTTTCCTGGCTCCTTTTTATTCGACTTGCTGTGCGGCCCTTGGGGTAGTTCTCAATGCACCCATGAACTACTACTTGAAGAGATTGGAAAACCTGTAAGTGAAGGTGGTAGAACTTTTGCTAAACATTCCTTCAAACTACAAGTTGAAGATAAAGTAGTTGTTAATGGGCGCACATTTTTCCCTGTCAAGGCACCACATTTTAAGTGAGTATCGAAACTATCCTTACCAAAAGCCTTATCCAAAATAGCATTTAATTTGTATAAATTATTTGAATCAAGCTTTTAAACAAGAATGAGTTAAAGCATGTTTTTATTAAGAAAGAAAATAATAAATCCTTAAAACATTTTAAGATGATAAGGTTTTGCATAGTCATTTTCGTCAATAAGAGAAATTAAGAAAATGTCACCACATATAAGTGTTTTAGTTTTTCTTTCAATAGTTCTCCTTACCTCATTTTTAAGACAATATGGAAAGGCCATTAATTTTCAAAAGATAACTTTAGTAAAAAAAATAAAACATCCATGATTATTCTGTTATGGCTGTTCAATATATGGTGAAGATATCAAAAGGCATAAAGTTGCAGTTATTTTTTAAATAATACTATTTAGCAATAGTATTGAAGGTATACGACTTTTGTTCGCAACCTTTTTTTCTTCTTCTAAATATGCCTCAAACGCTTGTTTTCATTCTAATTTTAGTTTGAATATGTAATAAAATAATGAAAGATATTTAAAATTAGAAAATATTTTATTTTTATTTTGAAAAAAAAGGGATAATTGTAGAGAAAAAAACAACAAAGCTAACTATAATGCCAACAGTCTCAAAGAAAAAAATTACAAGCAGATATTAAAAATATTTTAAGGTAATATTGCTATAGCCAATATGCATGCTTTGAACTAAAATGTTTAGAATATATTGAATATATGATGAGATATGGCTAAAACAATTATATAAACAAGATTTTTTTTGAAAAAAAAAATGTGCTCAAATGGTCTATGGATAACTGCAAAATGTCCAAAACTGCTTTTGTATCGCAGCTTTTAGTTAAGAGCCTTAAAAATAATATATAAAACTATTCTACAAAATTTCATAAGAATATATTCACATTATTTTGAGATATTGTGTATTTACTGTAATCGATAAAGTTTAAATATTGAATTCTACATAAAATACTTTTTAAGTTTATATTTTGAAAAAAATTTATTATTTTTCAATATGTTTAAAACTCTCCTGATTTATAAGTTGGACATCCCATTATATCGTCCTTCACATATTTATTCTTTCAAGCTACTCTTCTCTTTTTTTCTGGATAGTTTTACTGAAAATGAAGAATGTCGTATAGAATCAGCTACTTAGTTATCATCAATGTTGAAGAAACCTTTCACTTGTCCCGGTTCAAAAGGTACACCTAATTTTTCAAAAACTGGTAATAAACCAGTGTAGCCAGAATTGTGAACCGAAACAGCAATATAAGTACTTAAACGAAGAGTTTGCAATTCAACTAATGTTTCTTTGAATACAACATTCCCCTATACATCATTAAAACTTTCGTTACAGTTCTGTGTTTTTCCATGAAGGTCTTTCAGCAAACATTTTTAATCACACAGTTCCATATATGCTGCTTTTATTTTATTTATAATGGTAGATGATCGACCTGGTTTTTCTATGAAGTTCTATCCCTGAAAATTTGGCTCTCTTATACCTACTATCTGGTCCTTCAGGGCACTGGCGATTCATTGGATTATTGGTTTCAGAACAGCACTGAAAAGGACTGCGCTTTACATTTTTTTCTAGATTTCTACATTACTGAGAATGGTGATTCCATTATAGTTTTGAAGTATATCAATAACTTTGTCTGCTATTTTTCCTTTGCCACTAAGACCTTTTGTGTTCGTTTTAAATTTACGAAGACGCCCATCAGCCCTTTTTTGTACAGGATCAATGCAGCCGAGTTTTTAGCGGAATTCACACCATATATATCTTTAACTGAGTCAGACTTTGGAATCCCCATCACCGTAATATTCGCTGTACTGCAAGAATCGTAAACTTTGTGACCGTTCAGATATTCGATAGGCTCTTACTACTTTCATATTGCCAGCTGATCCTTTGTGATTAAAACATAAGTGCTTGTTATGGTTTTTATTGAATGGAGAGATTTTTGTTCGACATACTCGGCAGTACTGAGATCCTACATCCAAAACCTTCCCAGCATCAACAGAAATGACAATGACACAGCCATTCAATGAACAACAGCCTCGACGTTGCTAAGTGCCATCAACTTAAACACCACAGCTGATTATTTCTTGGTTACTGACATTTTCAATGTGTCTAACTTCTTTTACAGCTGAATTTAAATTCTGCTTATTATATAATTCAAGTGTCCAGAAGTATTTTTTCTAGGTGACAAAATGAACGCTTCGATTTAAAAAAAAACGGTAACTTGAGAGTTGGACATAAGTTTCTTTGCTGCAATGTAGCCACATCCTATCAACCATAATCCAAACACAATAAATGTGTTTATACTGTTATTTTTGTTTATTTTGGGAATAGATGAAAAACCTTTCATTAACGAACAATTCTTGCATTTCAAAACAAAATTTGAACACAGTTCAAACTTTGAATCCAGCTGAGATACAAATCAGTGAAGGAGCAATCAGGACAACAAAGTACAGAAAATATATTAAATAAAACAGATAAATCAATTATGCAATTTCCAGTCAAGTGTCTATTTAAGATCCGCTTTAAGAACATCATCAAAAGAACATTCAAGTTTCAATTTCGATGTACTAGCAGAGTCAGATTTGAAGTTGATGGGCTCACTTCCTCATTTTGAGTAAATCTATTACCAAGAAAATTACGTTTCTTAGAATGTTTTAATCTCGCTTTTGGCATACCAAAACCAGAAATAAATATTTAGGATTGCAAAAAAGTGGTTTGCAGTTGAAAAAGGCTAGTAAATAAACCTCTTGAGAAGTCCTCAATAATATTGAGAAAATAAACAAACGGAATTTCAGTACAGTAAACTTGTTGCCAATTTTTATTTAACAAAATTAAAATAATACCTACACATATTTATTATCAAGCATAAAAATCATATAATTATTTTGGTCATTTGTAAGGAGTTTTAAAATCGGGAAGTCCTTGACAGATCATGATATTTACATCAACTTCCGTTTCGAAATACCATTTCCGGTTTGACTTTAGTCATGCTATACTAACTTAAAACGACTGTAACTTTATTTCTAAAGAAGAATTAAAAAAAAAAGACAGGTTTTGAAAGCTAAAGAACAGGCTTAGAAATTATGCATTAAAATTCTTTTCGTTAGTTTTGTAAAATTTGACGATTTTTACCCAGAAGGATGCCTAATGACGCTGCCTTGATGTCCGCTTATGTTGGCTTGGCATTCTTATTTAATATTTCTTTGTATTTACTT